>CALNXI010000135.1:13154-35573 GCA_942486025.1 Porites evermanni
AATCAATCTAAGCACTGGACTCAGTTTAACATCAGATTACTGACATGGTATTTGAATGACCTTTTCCAAGTATCCATATCCATTTGCTTCAATTTTCTTTTTTAGTAAGTGTATTTCAGAGAAGACACAATAGTTCAAAGACCACTAAACGAGTTCAGTAATCACAGCCTTCTGGTGTTAACGTTAGTGTCGTTTATGTTTATTTGTTCAAGTATTATGGGGAAGGGAAGCTGGAAAAAACACAGCAGATCAATGAACACACGTCAGTTCAATGACCACAAAGCAGTTCAATAATCACAGCAATAGCTAAAAAAAAAACACCACAGTTGCTTATTAAAAGTTGTGGATAATTATTAGAGGGAGGGAAAAGGTGGGGGAGGGGGAGGCGGTGTTAAGGCAGTTGTCGCTTTTTCATCTCTGTATATCATTTAGACTTTATTTTTTTTTAACACTTACTCATATTGCCTTGTTCCCTCTCTATTACTCGGCAATGCAATAGGATCTAATTGCTACCAGAGGGTCTCTTCTGTGGTCTGTTTTTAGACTTTCAGAAGCGTTCGATGCTGTGAACTATGGCATTCTGTTGTCAAAACTTTACCACTATGGAGTATGTGGAACTCCGCTTAAGTGGTTTAAAAAATACTTACATGATCGCACCCAGTTTGTTACCATTAACAATACTAAATCGAGCTATGAAACGCTGGGTCCACTCTTACTTTTACTTTATGTTAATGACTTCAGTGCCAAACTACTGCTTATGAAACTATCATTTAGAATTTTTGCTGAGCAGACACAAATATGTTTTACACAAGTGATAAGTTACAACATCTTGAAACAGTCCTGAATGAGGAATTGAAATTAGTTTTTAAGTACTGGACCACAAACAAGCTATCTATAAATCTTGCTAAGACAAACTATATGGTAATCTTATCTTCAAGAGGTTAAACGAAAGTATACATATACATAATATTAATTAAACGAAAAAGTAAAATATAATATCTAGGTGTATATATTGATCAAAATGTACACTGGGGACCCCAGATTCAACACATAAACAACAAGCTAGTGAAAAATGTAGGCATCATTGATGAATTAAGATATTATGTAGATCTTCATACTTTAAGCAGGGGCGTAGCCAGCTTTTCGATTTGTTGTAGGCCTTTTTTCCTAAACGTAGCATCCAAGAATACTGGGTATAATATGCTCCTCTGGAATTTTTCTTTTACACAGCCAGGGGTACTGTATTCAATTGTGTGCAACTATTAGGTCCACAAAGGTTATGAACATTAATTCTAATAATTGAATAGGGAAGCAATTTGAATCACCTCTCCGAAGATTTCAGCAAATGACCGCATTCTACATATATGGAGTTACCTGCTACTCATAGTAAGCACTTGCAGAGTCGTCCATACCAGCTCTATCAGGTGAAAAAAAAAAATACTCAGTAATAACAACCGTTCAGAATTCATATATCTAAGACGTGCGGCATGCATTTTTATCTGTTCACCTTTGTACTTGCCATTCTTTGGTTGCTTTAAACCTGCACGGAATTTCCGACCTGTTAATTGGTAGCGACGTGACAATAGAAGGTAAGTCCTCTGGTGGTAATATGCTTGGATAAGTGGCGTACCTGACCATCCCAAAGATGTGAATTGTTTCTTCTCCCGCTTTCCGTTACTCGCTTGTAAGGTTTACTTGGTCTGCCTTGACTTTATAACAGCCGTTCTTTTATAAATGAGTACTGAGTTTGTTTTGACTTCCTGATCAAGAGCCTTTCTTATCGCAGGTCTAATTTAGTGCGGCTGTTCAGTGGTCAGTGTTGGCGTTCCGTCTCTGAGATATGGTTTATAAACATCTCAGTTAGTAGGCTCGAGATAAAAATTTCGTGGCAAACAAATGCTCTTGTTCTTCCTCAAAGACCAGGTTTCTATGCGGTGGTTGGCTTTAAAAGGCTCATTGTGGAAGGGATAACCGCTACAGTTCGTGGATGCCCGTTTCGCATAACATTCAGCAAGTCAACGGGATTCAGACGTTCATGATCCTTGTGGATCCTTATGGATATGCGTAGTGCAAGTCCGTTTGGGGGATCTTCTTTCATCGTTGTGTTTTTAGTTTTCTCTATGCACTCTCACTGACAGACATCTCTGCAGATAATTGACAAAGTTAGAAGTGCCGTAAATGCGCACGATAAGTTTGGGTAGAGCTCTTGAGGAGAAAAATATAGCTGAGAAGTGTCTCTGTAGTGCGTTTTCCATGACAATAATTCTCTTTTCTGCAGTTGTCGAATACCTTCTGAAATCGATCATACATGTATTTCACACAAAAGTTCAATTTTCGAGTTTATAAGAGTAATATTAATAAGTCAAGCAGGCAGAAGAAATTGTAGGCCAGGGCCTACGGGCCTATTGGCTGGCTACGCCCCTGTTAAGGCAGTTGTATTTCTCCTTCATTTATCCACATTTAACTTATGGTATTACAGGCTGGAGTAGTACGGTTGCTTGTAAGACCAGCAGGTTACATAAGATTAAAACTAAACAGAATAAATGTGTTCGTATCATGTTCTTTGCTTATAGCAGGGACAATGCTATGCCATACTTAAATCTTTTAGAAATTTTTATTCTTGAAATCATTTACAAATTCAATGTAGCCCTTTTCACACATAAAATTACTAACAACGTAACAAACGTCCCTACGATATTGAAAGGAACCCTTACCCTAGCCTCTGAGGTTCATAGTTACAACACGAGATTTGTATCGAACCTTAATTTTCATCGGCCAAGGATAAGAAATAATTATGGAGCTGCCACTTTTGCTTTTGCTGGTTCTAAAATCTGGGAAAAAATTCCCTCTAAATTTACAAAACTCCCATATAATAACTTCTACAAGAAATACAAGGCGGCAAACTGTACCTTTTAAATACCCAAGGGATTGAGTAATTTGATTTCTTTGCCCTCACTATCAATTATCATTTCTATTGTTTTTTATATAAAATTGTAACTATGACTTTATGCACTTTTAACTTTCCTGTCTCCGTTATACGCTACTTAAATGTGACTACGCCAGTTTGTTGCACGAAAACTCAAAAGCCTAAGCTCCTTTGGTCACTGGGCACATTTAATCTTTGATCATTGATGTAATAATGTTGTTTTACTTTACTTTTGTAATATATTGTCATTTTTTTGTAGTAAACTCTTGAGGTAGTACAATAAATAAAAAATCTGGAAATCCCACCAGCCATTTTAGTGGTATTGTACAGGTTTATCTATGTTTTTGCCTTGGGGCCTGCTTTTTTTTCTTTTACCCTGCGAGCAAGCTCTCCTATTTGGGCAAGCGAAGCGAGCCTGGCGAGACAGCTACACAGCTACACTGTCAAGTACATGTTTCTGAATTTTTCTACCCAGCAGAATTCAATCGGGCGAAGAAACCGATGTTGGAAGACAGCGCTTTAATCACTCTTCACTTTCACTCTCCCGGTTTTCAGAACTAAACAAGGCGCTTGACACAAATGAATACAACTGATGAAGGGTTTTCATTGTCCTTCCACAAGAACTACAAACTCGGTCCGACTTCTCCTCGGCACGCAATATTCTCTTTGCGAGAATTACATCAAACGAGCCCGTCTGCATTGAGGGTTGAAACAAGTTCTCGGTACCAATCTGATCCCCCTGAGAACCAAATTTGACACACAGACGAAGCGGGTGCCAGCTTGGCCTGTTATCAATCAACTTTGATTTCCGGAACATCATTTTTCAGCCAATGGTATTTCCCTTCGTCTGGGCGAAGTACAAATGAAAATTTGTAAGGGATGGTTGCTCCTTTCCTCCGCCCCTCGCGGCTTTGCCGCTCGCTCGCGCGTTCTCGCGAGACTCGTTTCACTCGCCCAAATAGGAGAGCTTGCTCACAGGGTATTTTCTTTTAACTCCAATGCCAGTAAATTGGTCACAGCCTTATAATAAAAGTACCTTACGCTTGGCCATGATCATGGATGGTCTTGTTTCTCCATCCATTGTCTTCATCCTTCCCCTGTTTATAGTCTTGTCACTTTTTTGTATTGGGGGGTGGGTTGAGGCCTACACCCTTGAAATTATAGTCATCGGCGTCTTGTTTGATCTATTTCGACAGAGAGCTCCTACTTCATATACTTCGGGTAAGTGTTATTTATTTCTATGAAGAAAATTAAAATTTTACTTATTCATAAGGATAAGGGGTAAGGGTTTTATAAAAATTTCTCCCAAATCAATTCCACCCTTACAATACTGCAAACTCTTAGGTCTACCGTCTACACTAGTGTCGAACACCTGTTAGGAAGTTTTCATTTTTTTCTTTCTTTTTCAAGGAAAAAAAATATTTAATTTAACTCGACAACGAAGTCATCAACTCTCGATCCCTTTCCTCCTTAAAGAATTTTCTGAAGATGAAATTAATAAGTAAATATAAAAAACGATCTTAAATCATCTCCACCGTAGACCTTCCACCATCTTTTGCCTCACTTAATGTAGACAAGAGCGTAGTTCATGGAGGCCTAATCCCTCATAAGCTTCTTATAGTTTGAATTAGGCCTCTTCTCTACTTCTCTTTTTCTACTTATCTTACAATTTTGTATTTTTACCATTGTGTTGCAAATTAATAAATAGATAATAATAAAAAAGTCGTAGTTTTTTCTTTTAGTTAAGTATACCTTTCCTTTTTGTTATAACAATAACAATACAACAATAACAATAACGAGTTTTATCCTTTTTTTATCTCTTAAACCACGGTACATTCCAGTTAATGACCCGGCTAAAATTAGTGACCTGACTGGCCCAGACGAGGCTCAATTCCCTGCCTTACTCAGACTCAATTTTCAAATCAACTATGCATGTAACCCACTAGTAACATAACTTAGCTGGGTTCAATTTAAGCAAGTAAGGTATTTTATACTTAAGTACCATAGATTCTAGTTTCTTAACAGATTTAAAAGAAGTTTGATTTTTTGCTTTGATGCAATCTGTCATTCATTTGTACTTGTCGACTAAAAAGTATAACTTGCAACGCTCTCTGTTTTTGTTATAACACTTCTGTTTTCCAAGGGTGTTAAAACCTCGTTCATCGTCTCGCGCTTACTCTGTATCACCTCAGTTGAATCACAGGAAATTCAGCCTTATTTGTAAGCAGTTCTCTGTCCTCCCGCCATACATTATCATTTATGTCAGAATTGCATCCATAGCACGGATCTACGCATGATCAATTTAACCCGCACGCGCACTTGTAAGGAGTAGAATTTTCCCCATCCCAATATGTCATCGCTTTGCCGTGGCGTAATACCCACCAACCATGCATATAACTTACGCTGCCTTGACCACTGCGGAGCATTGAGTCAAGACATTCGTACTTGATAAAGTGCTCGCAGTGTGCGGATATATCGGTCAGTTTGGCTAGTTGTTGAACACTCATTATTCTTCCTGAGAGGTAGCTTATATTTCGCACGTAACTACCAGTTGGCTTATAGCGGTCCACTAGCATTCTCAATTTTGAAAGCAAGGACCAACTTACAAAAAAGGAAGTAACGGATCCTAATAAAGGATCTAATCAGCTTTAAGAGGAAACTTATAAAACAAAAGAAGCAAGGCTGATTGATTTTACAGTCGGGAATATATATTTCTTTCACCAATTTTTCAGAAGGCACGGCCTTCCTTCCTCAGGGTCTTACATACAATGATAAGGTTAAGCTACGACGTTACAATTTGAAAAAAATAAAGAATGGCGTGCAATATGATGCTATGATAACACGTGAAAATTTTAATAAGAAAAAAGTGAACGTTAAAAATATTTGAGAACAGAAAATATATATAATTGTCAGTTTGTTAACGTTCACTTTTTCTTACTAAAATTTTCACTAGTGTTATTATAGTATAATATTGCACGCTTTTCTTTATTTCAAATTATAACGTCTTAGCTTAACCTTATCATTGTATGTAAGACCCCTGAAAAAAGAAGGCCGTGCCTTCGGAATATTGGTAAAAGAAATATAGTTCCCGACTGCAAAATCAACCTTGCTTTCTTTGTTCTATAGATCGTTTTCAGTGTCACGCAAGAAAAAAATAAATTGTAAACCGTCCAGGGCCGAGTTGTTCAAAGCTGGGTTAAGATAACCCAGGGTTAGTGGGAGATTTGAATTCAGATTTGAAAGCTTAAAAACCATTTTAGTTTTAATTCTTTTTGTCCACAAGTTAATGATTGGAAGTTCTAAAAATTACAGAGAAAATTATCCGAGAAAATGCTTTTGAACATAAGAGAAAGAAACCCCGGGTTAAGCGCTAATCGGCCTTCGAACAACTGGGCCCAGGGGAAAAAGCCAAGAAAATGAAATGTTATAAAAGACTGATTTTTGAAAAATTTGTCCAAGTCTCAGGTCTTGGTGTCGGTCTTGGTGGCCCACAGTTTCTGAGTTATTTGCCGAAACGTTTCACGCACTTTTGTAGAGCTTTGTATGGAGACGCCATATTGGTGCACCGTTTTGGTGCACCAATATGGCCGTCGGAAATCAACAAAAACATCTGGAGTTCACTTTTTCTATAAAAAGCTCTTTCTTTTCACTCGAGAACTAGTATACGTGCGCATAAACATATCTTCTAATATTTGAAATGGTTATACTGCTGAAAATCAAGAGGAGAGACTTCTTTCAACGAGACAGCATTTCTATTTTGGTGTCACGCACTGTGAAAACTTGGAAGTTCAAATTGCTGTATTTTGAAATGAAACATGTTACGGGAATGGAAACTTGTACAAGGATTTCCGTTTTGTTTATCTTCAACCTAGTGCAAATAAGAATTCGTAAAACCTCGCTATCTTGGCTTTACAATTTGATGACGTCACTGTGAAAACAATCTATAAACCAGCATTCTGTTTTCACTATCGAGACTGACAACTGTCACGCCAACTCCATTCTTGTCTGTCATGGTACAAAAGACGACAAAGGGGGTCAGACCTTCACTACCATCAGGATTGATGATGTAAGTGTTGAACCACTTGGAGCAGCAGGATTACGGTGTTCAATTGTAGTGCTTCAATTTCGATCCCCAGCAGAATAGCAAAAGAACAAAATTAGCCAGAATGAAATATGCGCTGAGCTCTGTTCGTAAAGGCAATACAAAACAGATGATGGAGTAAAATCGCTATGTGAACTTTAAACACAAATCCGGGTTTATTAATCTCAGAATATCAAATGAAAACAAATACAAACTATCATTAAACATGTATTGCCTGCGAAGGTGAGGGCAATGAAAACGCCAAAGCCCATGCAAAGCAGGGGCACGCCCCACCCCAGCGCAATTTCATTTTGACCAATGAAATGTAAATACCAATACCAATGTACTCTTCAACGTAAACCAGTGAATGATAAACACGGATCACAAATTGCAACAACAAGAAAAAACAACATGGAAAAAAAAAAAAACAAGAAAAGAGTTAACAAATGAATAGACGACTTTTTAGTTCGCTATGAGGCTGAATGAAAGAAGTGAAGACGCATTTTTACAGGCTTAGCCTCCATCTGACGTAATGCAAGAGCTAGACAAATCCAAAAGGCAAATCCAAAAGGCATGCATTTATCATATAATAATATTGATCGTTCCATTTTTGACCAAAAAGATAATAATATTGAGGCTGGCTACGCCCTTAGATTATCTGGTTCAATCCTGAATGCACTTTTAATAAATTATGTATCAGGTTTTGCCAGATAGGAACCAACACCTGGCTAGTTGATTCTTCCGATTGCCTTGTCTATATTAGCATAATGACACTTGAATGCTCCTCAGAAATACCATCATTGACTGATTTCCCTTTTGGATAAGAAAGGTCATGGATCATGCGAAAATCTCGTGGAATTTTCTTTGAGACAACCCCCACGCGGGATACTCTGAAAACTGGGAAAGGTGATGTACCGAAAGGGCCCACAAGCCTATGGGCATCCAGCTCCTTAGCTATTTTCTGATTGACTACCTGAAGCTGTTATTCCGCTGATAAAATAACAAATTAGGAGATTTACAATGTCTAGTTTGACCAACAGAATAAAGAGGAACGATTTTTTAAAAGAAAAAACAAAAAAAAAACAAAACAAAACTCAAGCCTGTGTTACCTTAACTGGTGTTGACACCCAGAGGATTGGCAGAAAATGGTGTTCCCGTAAAGGGACGAAAATTGATACAGTTTACCATTCATTAGTGAATGCAAATACGAAATAACTACCACTGAGTAACTACTATGACTGAACTACTGGTAACTACTATTAACTACCGGTGACTACTAGTAACTACTAATAACTACCAGTAACTACTATTAACCACCAGTAACTAATAGTAACTACCAGTAACTACTATTAACTACCAGTAAATACTATTATCATTCATTCAAAATATTTCCCCGACTCTGATTGACTAAAAGCACACGCATAATTCACCATGAAAGAAATTGGAAGAATTTTGCGTTTAATGAACCGATGACGTCAAAAATGCAGCTTTTTTGCAGGTTAATACACCGTTAACTGAGGAGACCTGGGGACAAGGTTGAGTTGTTTTGGTAGTGGACTTGAAAAATGGCGGACATTTCACTCTTTTCAAGAGTAAGAACTGGGCGACAAAATAGCTAAAAACATGGCAAGCGCAACAAGAAGACAACTCGAAGGGCGACATCTGCTATTTAGAGAATATTTGCGGAGCTGAACAGCCCCTAAACGTGCACTATCGAAGATGAACTTAACATCGATGGATCGATGGAGGTAAGCATATTTTAGCCATGTTTTTAAACTAGGAATTATTTTGAATGAATGATAAAACAATTATTGAATTCGGCTTTCTTATCATATGAAGAATTATGGATATCTCGGAGGGTGTTATCCGCCTCGGCCTTCGGCCTCGACGGATAACACCCACCTCGATCTCCAGAATTCTTCATAAGATACTCGGCCTCATTCATCGATTGTTAATTATTATTCATTCAAAATATTTCCCCATTTCTGATTGGTCAAAAGCACACTCATAATTTACCATAACCAGTTACTGATGACCAATTTTGGACAAATTTTGAGTTTAACGAGGAAATGACGTCAAAAATGCAGCCCGCTTCAGGTTAAGGCACCGTTACCGAGAAGACCTGGGGACGAGGTTGAGTTGTTTTGGCTGTTTTGGTGGTGAAAAAAAAGGCAGACATTTCATTCGTTTCAAGAGTAAGAACTACAGCTGGAACTAGGCGAAATAATAGCTAAAAACCTGGCAAAAACAGCGAAAAAAAAAAAAACAACTCGGAGGGCGACATCTGCCATTTTGGCCTCGGTGGATAACACCCTCCTCGATCTGCTTAATTCTTCATATCCTACTCATTCATTTAATTTCTAAGTAACAACTAGTAACTACTAGTAACTAGCAGTAACTAGTAGTAACTGCTAGTAACCGTACCAGCAGCTATACCCGTAACTACTAGTAACTACTAATAACTACCAGTTACTACCACTATCAGTTAGTAGACACAATTCCTTATGTTACACAGAGTATATATCACCGGTGCACTTATGGATTCCAACCATGAAGTCAGTATACTAGTGATCATTACTGTTAACACTGGTTATCTTTCAGCGCGATAACAGTTTCTTGATATAGCAGCACGATTTTTGCTTTCTAAACAGTAACTGAACTTAACACACGCAGCAGGTAAGACGTGGTTTACTTCTTTTCATAACTAAATCCTGCCTAAAATGTCTTGATTGAATTGTAAGCGGTGTCGTTGTGTGATGGACTTGAGAATTTTGTACGGTTTCCTCAAAGGGACACTCTATACCTAAGAGCAACTTTTGCTCAAAAGATAGTACTTGCACTATTATTGCGGGAAAAATGACACAAAAAAAAAAAAATCGAAAAGCGAAAGTAAAATCCCGAAAATCGTTGGAGAAAAGCGAAATTTCAGCCCTTTCAGGACCGGAAGTGAAATCGCCGATTTGTTAGGGCGCTTGACCATAATTAACGTACAAAGAAGAATCTTTTCAGTGTGACTGAAGAGATTGTGGAGTGAGGATGGTTCTTCCCTTTCTTCTCGTCCTTCAAACAGAAGTATAGGCGACAAATTGAGTTTATCAGCGTGTAAGGGAGCACAGACTTACTTGTTAAAACCGTATGACAGCGATCGGATACTGACTCGCCAAGCGAGTTCGACGTGGAACGGTATTAAAGCAAATATGCTGCACCGCAAATTCTGTTCGTTACTGATCGACGGTGTGATTACACTTTCGATAAAATAAAATAATTCTAGCCATACATTTCTTTTCCGATGGAGTGGCAATGTTTTGTTTGAGCATTTAATATTACGATCTAAAGCCGTGTTGAATAAGTAATTTTAATTACTTATTCAAGTTATTGCCCTTAATTACTTATTACGCATACACGGTTTAAAAACCGGTCAGTAGTATAAAACATGGACTGCGGACTGCGGACCACGGACTGCGGACTGGGTATAAAATACGGACTAGGCAGAAAATGTGGACTCCGGACTGAGTATAAAACGCGGACTACGGACTATGACGACTTTAAAAAGGTAAAACTGAGAGAAATGGAATCGGACTAGCAAAAACAGTAGCCCCAGCTTTAACAGTCCCTTGGCTGTTCACTTAGTCTATTCTTCCCACGGAGAAGGAAGGTCATGCCGGTACTCAAGGCAACTGAAATTAAACTCTGAATTTTATAAAAAGAGGGAGTTAGAAGAGATTTCAATTTGCAGTTTTAAGCCAATAAGAAGCACCGAATTTTAAAAAATAGTGCTGGTGTTAGTCAGATCAGTAAAATTCTTATCGGATGCCATAATTCCGTTTCAAAGAAAGCCTTGGGAATATGAGGACTGAATGAAGAACTCAGACGAGAAGGTCAATGTAGGGGCATTCCGCGATGCACAAAAGCAGTATTTAGGGGGAAGGGATTACTTTCATACGTGAATAATAACCGAAATGAGTCATCCAACGTTATATTCTAAGCGATGATTATGATGGCATGATTTACACCCTGCTCCTGATCCCCGGACGGTGGTACTACTGGGAATTCTTGGTGGGGGTGTGGTGCCCGGTTCTCCGAATCCTGACCTTATTGCAGACCAAAAAATGTCATTTTCCACATCCGTTTTCAGACCAGATCTCTAAAATCCATACCCATTTTCGGATCTGGCCTAATTTAGCCTGTTCCAGGCTCTCAGATAGTTGGGGATACTCCCCAGTTTTGTCCCGTTTTATTTCCGTGTTTTCGCTTTCTCAATTCAGCGGACCCAACTATCTCAGAGCCTGGAACAGTTTAGGTCTAATTAGGCAGAAATTATGTCATCATTACCAAGTTAGAGCGGAAACAAAAAAAGTCTCCAAATGCATTTCGAATTCGCACATTTCTATTTCGTTCTTATTCATTTGGAATTGAAACGATAAATACGTCCATTCATGTACGCTCCCGAAGTTCCCTCGAAAACCATACCCGATTCCACACCAAAATGGGCAAGTTTTTTCAGACTTAAAAGGCCCCAAGCCCTTACCCTTCCATTATATAATGATAATGACAATGACAATGCTTTATTTATTTGGAGTCTTATACAGTCCTATGTACATTGACTTTATCCAAATAATTCAGAATCATAACACAAATTGCACACTAGTGGACACTAGTAGTTATATAAGGGAGTACCACCCCAGATCCTGACCCCTTTCATGATTGTCAGAGACCGAGACAAGGTCTAAAAATGGGTGAAGAAAATAGCATTTTGATCCGGCTCATGATTCAGAGAACCACGCGGCCCACCTCCACCAAGACTGATTTATAGGAGTATTTACAACTTTAACTCGCGTGTCTTGCTGTTTAGCGATCTTTTGATCTTATTTTTCCTTACCTAGAACCAAATAGCACCGTTTTTACCAAAGTAGTCCGGCCGTAGTCCGTATTTTATACCCAGTCCGCAGTCCGCAGTCCGCGTTTTATACCTTGTCCGTGTTTTATACCCAGTCCGTGTTTTCCAGTCCACGTTTTATACCTAGTCCGCATTTTATACCCAGTCCGCAGTCCGTAGTCCGCCGTCCGTGTTTTATACTGACCGGTTTAAAAACCGTGTATGCGTACAAGGCAATTTTCCCGGCAAATTCAGTAATTTCATGTTATGAACATATTTGTGCTTGGATAAATTATATAAAGGTTGTCGACCTAAGAAAAAGCCACTACCCTCACAATTTTAGGTGTCAATGCGATTTTGTCAAGGTCTGAGTCAATTTCAAGAGTGTGTCTGCTGCTCAGAGATTGACTGGGTTGCCTTTGTCGCTAAAACAATGAAGCGATTGAGACAGAAGGACTCTGCCTGTTTGCATAACACAACACCCGGGATTCCAAGCCGTTTGCTTAAATCGCTGGGTTCTTCAGACGGCCTGGTATTAATGCAAACAGCAGTACCGCGACTCCTACGAAGGCCCAACACGCAAACAAACAGTCACATAGCTTAAAGGTAGCTGGCGAGGTGGTGCTCGGGCATTTTAGGAAAAGTTCGCGTTGTCCTGCGATCTTGCGCTGTTTGTTATGTTGGGGCTCACTTTCCTCCCCCACTAAAGAGGCAATGAAGATGGATGACTTTGTGTTAGAGGGATTTCGCTTTGCAGACGAGTAATGAGAAGAGAGACTATTCGCCATATAAGCAATTAATATAATTTTATTATGGTGATTTGCCTTTATCTTGAGTATCCTGAGATGCTGCGGGGATTTTTCCGTTTCACGTCTTAGCTTTTTAGTTTCTGGTGGCCCACGTTTAAATGTTGGAACAGCATCTGCTTTTATTATTGAGTTTCATGTTTAAGCCTAGGAACTAAGCTATCGTTGGATCTTCTTTCTATGTCATTTCCGGTTTCAAGCTGTAGCGCAAAATTTTAATTGTGTGACGAGAAACTTTCCTCGTTTTCTGGCAAATACAGATGATTCGTTGGTCATCGCGGGTGCCAAAATGCCTTTGTATCTCAAAGACTGCATTATTCAAGCGCTAAGGTTGGACTTTTGTGAGGCTGCTGCGACATTGTTGATGTGCTATGCGGCGAAACACGACAAAAGACGGCTTCTAAAATATTTGATGAGTGAAGAGACGAGCAGAGAGGAAGAAGAACAAGCCATTTTAGAATTACCTTGTCCAAGTGTTTCACGTAACACTATGGTGGGTGTAAGGTACAGGATATTTTTTTTACTTTGGAATTGACGTCATTTTTCTAGTGATAGTGTATATCGCTGTGGGGACTGACTTTTTTTCACTTGTTTCCTTTGTGTGTGATGTATCAGTATTAATATGTAGAATATTTCATGAAAAATTTGCGCGAACAGCATTTACACTCGAGTTGTTGCATGTTGCTGAAATACCGTTTTGAATCCTCGAAGGCCCTATAGCCGTACGCTTTGTATGGAGGGCTCAGTTATAACCATCGATCTATCAATAGAGGGCTTTAGATTTGAGGACGAGAACTAGTACGAGTACGAGATTAACTTTTAATTTTTTGCGGGTGTTCTAAAAAAAAGACACCCCGGAAAGCTTCATTTTACTTTTTTTCACCAAAAAAGTTAGTGCGGTCATTTATAATGAAGGAGGGTAAGCCCTCTCTCGATAGCAAACAGATAAAACTTCTTACATTTGATAACTTGTTCCCGCCACAACCACATTCTCGGTAATGAAAACTCGTAGTAGATTGACGACGGCTATCACGTTTTCCCGCCAAAATGATGTTGGTTCAAACGTGAGCAATACTCGGTATTGAGGAAATCTCGTAATCGTAGTCGTCCTCGTCTCAGAATCTATCTCGCGATTCGTTACCAACGCTTATTTATGCTTTTATCACTAGTCGTTTAGACTATTGTAATGGACTTCTGTATGGCCTTCCTAACTCGCAAATAGTTAAATTGCAACGTGTGCAGAATGCTGCGGCGAGACTTGTACTGAGCTTAAGTAAGTGCTCGCATATTTCTCTTGCGCTTTATCAACTTCACTGGTTACCAGTACAACATCGTGTTCATTTTAAGATCTTAATTTTAACATTTAAAGCTATTCATGGATTGGCGCCTAAGTATATCATAGAAAAGGTTGAGTTTGATCGTCCGGGTGAACGTAGTCCTGAATAGGACTGTTGTTGTTGACAGTGACTGACGTTTCGACAACCTGTGCGGTAGTCATCTTCAGAGTCAAAGTGAGTTGTATCAAGTCAGTTGATGGTATTATACTCTGGTTATTGATCTGATTGGTCAATTATGTCGCGATGTTATTGGTCGTCTGTCAGTTACGCCGTGATGTTATTGGCTATGAAGACTCGTAATCAGTGATTGGTGCGTTTCGATCCGTCTATTGTCACAGTTAAACAGTCGTCTATTGTTAGTCAAATTGTCAGTTCTCCAGTTAGTTCTCATAGAACTAATTAACATTAAGCCTTCTTAGAAGTAATGAACATTAAGCCTAGGTCTATATGTAATCTTAGATCAAATCAAAGTTTATTGCTAGACCCTCCTAAAGGGAAAATGCTTGTCACATGACAGATCTTTCTCTGCTGCTGCCCCATATTTATGAAATAGTTTGCCGACTGAATTACGTGATGTTCAGTCATTAGCTGTTTTTAAATGTAAGCTGAAAACTTATTTATTTCGTGCAGCTTTTACAACGTCACCTGTTTGACATTCACTTTATTCGTATTACTAATTAAATTTATTATCATTATTATAAATATTCTATATTATTATTAGAAAGTTATTAAATTATTATTATTATTGTTATTATTATTATTATTATTATTATTGTTATTATTATTATTATTATTATTATTATTATTATTATTATTATTGACGGTAGAAAGCAGGATTGACCAGTCCAGACGTTCGGGCTACGCGACTCGCAGGGTGTACCTTCTCCACAGTTAAATGAAGAAGACCCCGAGTGTTGATCTAACTTAGAAACGACCTCTTTGCCCCACCTCCCCCCCCCCGGCTACGCCCATTGGGGGAAGGTTGGGGCGAAGAGACGGCTGGCACTTCAGACTAAGCGAACCTGGCCTGTGCGGTGTCAAATCAACAGCAAAGCGCACAAATGACGTCACAGCGGCTAAAAGACCCTTCCACGGTTTTCTTTTTTTTTCAGCTTTTGACATGTACCAGTTAGGGAAAATCCGTCGACGCCAATGGAAAGAGTGCCTTAAAATTAGTACAATTGTCAAGTTTGTAAGTGATACGTCTTAAGCGAGAGAAGATAACGGTAGCTCCGAAGAGTTGCGAAATTTTACAGTCGTTTGTATGGTGGGGGCACAAACTTGCCCCCACCATACAAACCTCTGTAAAATTTCGCGAATTCGAGAAGCTAGTCTTCTTTAGTTTTCAACAAATTAATTTCAAACGTGGCAACGATCTTTGGAATTGGCTGATTTTCCTTAACTTGTCGGTGTCAAAAGTTAAAAAAAAAAACCGTGGAAAGGTCTATTTGCAACGTCTGTCTGACTTCTATCATTAGTCAGACAAACACAGCATTTTAATAACAACAGACAAACGAAAGTGAGGAATTCGCGAATGCTAAGTTTTAAGCCATGTCCCCACGAATCCAGACATTTTTGAAACCGCATATTTTTTTATCCGGATTCGTGAAGACGAGGCGTTAAACCCCCACGGCGAGCGGTTTCAAAACAATGCGGTTCTGGTATCCGGATTGACTGGTTTCATTTGGAAGGAAGCCCGATTCGTATGAAAAACGTTTGCAGTTTCAAAAGTATCCGGATTCGTGTGGAGGGGGGCCTTAACCCTTTAAGTCCCAATGTTGACCAACATCAATTTTCTCCTATCAATATTCATACATCATCAAGAGAAAAGGTTAGGAGAATTAATAAAATGATCACAAAAGAGAAAACGCCTTGATCTTTTATCAAATTCTCTCAACACATTCTTTAACAAGATAAATGGAGATCAGTTTGGAGAATTTGTATGTGGATATTGGGGCTTAAAGGGTAAAATTTGTTTGTCTGACCTTCAGTTTTAGAAATAGTAACAGTGCCCAGCACCATTGTGCGAACCAGTCTCTACATCTTTTTTAGGTTATTTATTGCGAACAAGGAAGTCTTTCCAACCGCTGTTCCCCTTGAACTGGCTTTACAGAACAGAAGAAAGGAAGCTGCTGAGATAATTTTACTGAATACTGACTGTGATCGACAACGACGTCAAGTTGATTGGGGGAACCTTGCGATGGATGAAATTGAACCTGCGTGGCTAGAAAACATTAAATGGGTAGAAACAATTCTTCTTGTTTCAAATTTCCTACAGAGAGTTCCGGATAACATTCACATTCTGGACAAACTGAGTTGTTTAGACTTAAGCAAAAATCAATTGAAAACGATTCCGGTATGTTTACTCGAGATGCCAAGTCTTTGTAATCTTTGGCTGTCAGAAAACAAAATCGCGGAATTACCCAAGCAGTGCAATTGGAGTTCGTCTCTCAAGACACTCGATTTGAATGATAACTTATTGCAGACACTACCCAAGAGTATGGCAAAGGCGAAGTTGACCTCTCTTCACGTAGCAAGAAATAACTTGTACTATCTGCCGCCGTGGATCGAACAGATGGCTTCTCTGCAGTTGTTAGATGTATCCGGGAATCCCAGGTTGAGGAACGTCCCTCAAAAGTTGGAAAAGTTGAACCAGACTAAAAGTGACTTGCTTATTGGGAAGAATCATCAGGTTGGTTTAGTAGTATTGTCTAGATACATTATATACCCTCGATTGCAAAAACAGCGTGCAAAGAAAGTAGGGTCCGATAGCCCGGGACTAGTGGATTTTGCTATCGGGCTAGTGAATTCTGTTCTTAACTTGGCCGATGGGCAAGTGAAGTTTTTTGAGGAGTTCAAATTACAGAAGAACTGTGTAATCAATCCTGCTTATCAAATGAATTTTGGGCAAGTAAATGCTAGCCACAGCTTGCCCGAATAGCAAGCTGCAGGGGCGGATCTAGGGGGAGGGTGCAGGGGGTGCGCACCCCCCCCCCTCAGATATGACCTGCAGTTTTCTAATACAACTGGTATTCTGCAAAAAAAGAAAACTATGTGGTTTATTGGTGTTGAAGTAGAGCAAGAGACGAGTGCACCCCCTCCTAAAACAAATCCCGGATCCGCCCCTGAGCTGTAAAACTGACTTTCTTTGCACCCTGAAAAACGAGGCCCAGTAATAATTTTTTATTCTCATTTAAATCCGTTTTCACAAAAAAGGTTTTGCACGTAGGCTCGTTTTGAAAGTGAGAGTGTTTGGAACCTGGAAATAGCCTATTCCAACAAGTTCCACAGGGCTTTCAGTTTTCTTGGGGGAAATCTCTTCCTGAGCGCAGATCTTTTCTCAGAAATCTCTTTCTTACAAGAGCGTGGAACAAAATCGCAGTTCTCAGTTTCATCAATTTAAGGTTAGTATTTATGCAAGATTCGTAAGAGATTTGTGTGGTAAGCCTCGAACATCACCAAGGAGGGACCTTCACCCATGTTCTTTAATGAAGATATTATTTGCCCCGCGAGGTGAAGTGCGAAATCGTGGAAAGAGGAAGGTCGGTAGAGGGAGACTTTTAACACAGGAAGGTGCCAAAAATTAATTCAAAAAGAGAAAGCAAACGAGCAAACAAATTGACGAACAAATGGCACCGGGTGGAAGTAATATGGGTAGGTTTGTTCCTTTAGTAACGCCTTAGTATTTCGTCTACAGACTCAAACGTTTCCATGCAGTATGGTACATTTCCAGGGCTCAATAGTCAGGCTGTTGCTCGAGAATGGCGCCAATGCAAATGCCGAGGCCAATGGCCAGTACACACCTCTGCACATTGCAGCATCAATGGACAATGTAGATTGTGTGGTTGAGCTTTTGAAGCACAATGCTGATGTAACTAAGAAAGATGAGTTTGATAAAACACCTTACAGGACAGCCATGATTATGAAGTGCAAGAAAGCAGCGCAGATACTCAAGACCGAAGGTAGGTGGATTCAATTTCTATTCAACTTTGCGAGCTCAGTTTCTTTCAGTTAGAAGAACACTGGGTGGCCACAGGCAAGCAGGAGGTGACAAATTTTTGTTCCTGTCCGACAACAACCAGGTTCTTTACGAGACTGTTGATACAGACCTAATGCTTTTTTTTCAATAGGTGATCATATCATTGGGTAGTGACAAAATGCCATTCTATTTTATTCTCCTCCTCCTTCTCTTGTCAGTGGAACTAAAAGAACACTCCCTGTAAAAAGCAGGAGATGTAGAACCCAGTAGCTACAGACAGCTGGGCATAACAGCATTGATTTCAGTTGCTACAGACGTCCTTCTCCATGCCCTGTCACTCTGCTAGATTGATAACGTCAATGCAAACAGGCAAACAGTCTGGTGACGTTTTTTTCCAAACGTAGATTTTATGTGAGGGGATGTGGACGTTGAACCGTGCTTCATGTATGTAGCTACCATAACACTCTCGACTGGGCGGAGGTCGGGTGGGGTGGGGTGGGGGGTTTGGAAGCAAAGGGAGTTTGTGAAGCGCAAGGGCCTCCCTCCCCACCCCTGAATTGACAGCTTGCGCGTCTGTGTAACACTAAACAGACTCCACATGCTATATACCAGCACGTTCACAGACCTATTTTCTCTTAAGAGATTGTCCAGCGCGCGATCGCAAATTTCGTCGAAAAAAAAAAATGTCTGCGGACAGGCTGATTATATACAGCTATCATGCAATATCCATGATCCTGATTATATTCCGTTCTCCTTTTCACGATCCTCGCACGCCATGAACCAGCCCGCCATGAACTAATTCTTATATTTTGCAATCATTTATCTGCTCTCTAGAGATCAAGAGGGCAGCCCGGGAAAATAGCACAAATTTGAAGGACTTGTTAGCGTCAATATCCGGTCAGGATATATTACCATCAGGCTTCAAGGAAGCCCTGTTGGAGGCATCAAGCTACGGACATGTGGATGCAATCTGTTCGTTGGTCATCGCGGGTGCCAAAATGCCTTTGTATCTCAAAGACTGCATTATTCAAGCGCTAAGGTTGGACTTTTGTGAGGCTGCTGCGACATTGTTGATGTGCTATGCGGCGAAACACGACAAAAGACGGCTTCTAAAATATTTGATGAGTGAAGAGACGAGCAGAGAGGAAGAAGAACAAGCCATTTTAGAATTACCTTGTCCAAGTGTTTCACGTAACACTATGGTGGGTGTAAGGTACAGGATATTTTTTTTACTTTGGAATTGACGTCATTTTTCTAGTGACAGTGTATATCGCTGTGGGGACTGACTTTTTTTCACTTGTTTCCTTTGTGTGTGATGTATCAGTATTAATATGTAGAATATTTCATGAAAAATTTGCGCGAACAGCATTTACACTCGAGTTGTTGCATGTTGCTGAAATACCGTTTTGAATCCTCGAAGGCCCTATAGCCGTACGCTTTGTATGGAGGGCTCAGTTATAACCATCGATCTATCAATAGAGGGCTTTAGATTTGAGGACGAGAACTAGTACGAGTACGAGATTAACTTTTAATTTTTTGCGGGTGTTCTAAAAAAAAGACACCCCGGAAAGCTTCATTTTACTTTTTTTCACCAAAAAAGTTAGTGCGGTCATTTATAATGAAGGAGGGTAAGCCCTCTCTCGATAGCAAACAGATAAAACTTCTTACATTTGATAACTTGTTCCCGCCACAACCACATTCTCGGTAATGAAAACTCGTAGTAGATTGACGACGGCTATCACGTTTTCCCGCCAAAATGATGTTGGTTCAAACGTGAGCAATACTCGGTATTGAGGAAATCTCGTAATCGTAGTCGTCCTCGTCTCAGAATCTATCTCGCGATTCGTTACCAACGCTTATTTATGCTTTTATCACTAGTCGTTTAGACTATTGTAATGGACTTCTGTATGGCCTTCCTAACTCGCAAATAGTTAAATTGCAACGTGTGCAGAATGCTGCGGCGAGACTTGTACTGAGCTTAAGTAAGTGCTCGCATATTTCTCTTGCGCTTTATCAACTTCACTGGTTACCAGTACAACATCGTGTTCATTTTAAGATCTTAATTTTAACATTTAAAGCTATTCATGGATTGGCGCCTAAGTATATCATAGAAAAGGTTGAGTTTGATCGTCCGGGTGAACGTAGTCCTGAATAGGACTGTTGTTGTTGACAGTGACTGACGTTTCGACAACCTGTGCGGTAGTCATCTTCAGAGTCAAAGTGAGTTGTATCAAGTCAGTTGATGGTATTATACTCTGGTTATTGATCTGATTGGTCAATTATGTCGCGATGTTATTGGTCGTCTGTCAGTTACGCCGTGATGTTATTGGCTATGAAGACTCGTAATCAGTGATTGGTGCGTTTCGATCCGTCTATTGTCACAGTTAAACAGTCGTCTATTGTTAGTCAAATTGTCAGTTCTCCAGTTAGTTCTCATAGAACTAATTAACATTAAGCCTTCTTAGAAGTAATGAACATTAAGCCTAGGTCTATATGTAATCTTAGATCAAATCAAAGTTTATTGCTAGACCCTCCTAAAGGGAAAATGCTTGTCACATGACAGATCTTTCTCTGCTGCTGCCCCATATTTATGAAATAGTTTGCCGACTGAATTACGTGATGTTCAGTCATTAGCTGTTTTTAAATGTAAGCTGAAAACTTATTTATTTCGTGCAGCTTTTACAACGTCACCTGTTTGACATTCACTTTATTCGTATTACTAATTAAATTTATTATCATTATTATAAATATTCTATATTATTATTAGAAAGTTATTAAATTATTATTATTATTGTTATTATTATTATTATTATTATTATTGTTATTATTATTATTATTATTATTATTATTATTATTATTATTATTGACGGTAGAAAGCAGGATTGACCAGTCCAGACGTTCGGGCTACGCGACTCGCAGGGTGTACCTTCTCCACAGTTAAATGAAGAAGACCCCGAGTGTTGATCTAACTTAGAAACGACCTCTTTGCCCCACCTCCCCCCCCCCGGCTACGCCCATTGGGGGAAGGTTGGGGCGAAGAGACGGCTGGCACTTCAGACTAAGCGAACCTGGCCTGTGCGGTGTCAAATCAACAGCAAAGCGCACAAATGACGTCACAGCGGCTAAAAGACCCTTCCACGGTTTTCTTTTTTTTTCAGCTTTTGACATGTACCAGTTAGGGAAAATCCGTCGACGCCAATGGAAAGAGTGCCTTAAAATTAGTACAATTGTCAAGTTTGTAAGTGATACGTCTTAAGCGAGAGAAGATAACGGTAGCTCCGAAGAGTTGCGAAATTTTACAGTCGTTTGTATGGTGGGGGCACAAACTTGCCCCCACCATACAAACCTCTGTAAAATTTCGCGAATTCGAGAAGCTAGTCTTCTTTAGTTTTCAACAAATTAATTTCAAACGTGGCAACGATCTTTGGAATTGGCTGATTTTCCTTAACTTGTCGGTGTCAAAAGTTAAAAAAAAAAACCGTGGAAAGGTCTATTTGCAACGTCTGTCTGACTTCTATCATTAGTCAGACAAACACAGCATTTTAATAACAACAGACAAACGAAAGTGAGGAATTCGCGAATGCTAAGTTTTAAGCCATGTCCCCACGAATCCAGACATTTTTGAAACCGCATATTTTTTTATCCGGATTCGTGAAGACGAGGCGTTAAACCCCCACGGCGAGCGGTTTCAAAACAATGCGGTTCTGGTATCCGGATTGACTGGTTTCATTTGGAAGGAAGCCCGATTCGTATGAAAAACGTTTGCAGTTTCAAAAGTATCCGGATTCGTGTGGAGGGGGGCCTTAACCCTTTAAGTCCCAATGTTGACCAACATCAATTTTCTCCTATCAATATTCATACATCATCAAGAGAAAAGGTTAGGAGAATTAATAAAATGATCACAAAAGAGAAAACGCCTTGATCTTTTATCAAATTCTCTCAACACATTCTTTAACAAGATAAATGGAGATCAGTTTGGAGAATTTGTATGTGGATATTGGGGCTTAAAGGGTAAAATTTGTTTGTCTGACCTTCAGTTTTAGAAATAGTAACAGTGCCCAGCACCATTGTGCGAACCAGTCTCTACATCTTTTTTAGGTTATTTATTGCGAACAAGGAAGTCTTTCCAACCGCTGTTCCCCTTGAACTGGCTTTACAGAACAGAAGAAAGGAAGCTGCTGAGATAATTTTACTGAATACTGACTGTGATCGACAACGACGTCAAGTTGATTGGGGGAACCTTGCGATGGATGAAATTGAACCTGCGTGGCTAGAAAACATTAAATGGGTAGAAACAATTCTTCTTGTTTCAAATTTCCTACAGAGAGTTCCGGATAACATTCACATTCTGGACAAACTGAGTTGTTTAGACTTAAGCAAAAATCAATTGAAAACGATTCCGGTATGTTTACTC
>CALNXI010000135.1:37323-91797 GCA_942486025.1 Porites evermanni
AGAACACCCTCCGTTTCATCGGCCCTCCAAATATAAGCCCCCCGGAGGGCTTGTACTCGAAAATTACCCTCAAATACAAAGTAAAACAAAGCAAAAACGGTAAATCTCCTTCCATTAATAAGGCTAGACCAATCGATTTTGAAACGCAAATTTCCCTCCGAATATAAGCCCCTCCAAAAATAAGCCCCTCAAAAAGGGCCTTTGAAAAATATAAGCCCCGGGGCTTATTTTTGGAATTTTACGGTATGTCTGTAAGTGTGCTGAGATTTGCTGTAAGTTTGTATTTGACGAGGCAGCGGTTTAATTTACCACGGTCAACACAAGGGCCCTTTTGCATTAGATATAAATTTTTCTTTCCCTACTACCATAAAACCTGAATTAAGTCGACCTGCATTAATAAGCAGTCAATCACCTATTGAGCGATCACTTGCTCAAGTTCCCAGAATCATTTCCCTTGATATAGCATACAAGTGCAGCAGATATAGTCTGCATAGCATTTAGTGATCTGTGACTTTTCTTCTTTCGGTGCAAGAACAGGTAGAAAAAATCTGAGGTCAATTTGTCGTGTTATGGATATCTCGCTTGCCATCTTCATTTGCTTCATTCACTCTTAGGTTGGTCAAACATGTATAAGACAGTCAACCTGTATTAAGCGATTAGTTGGCACTTGAGCTTCCCATTAGGGTTATTAGGGTTTCCGCTTAATACAGGTTTGACTGTACTAGTTTTGTACATCGAGAAAAACGCTTGCACTTAAAAAAATCTTCTTTACATTGTTACTTGTGATTATTAAATACTTCCACGATTTTGCGTGAAATTTGAGTGACTGCTTATGATTTGTCTACACCTTGTCTCACCCGAATCGCGTAAAAAAGGTGATCACTGAATAGATGATTTTTAATTGTCGATTCCCAAGAAGGAACCATGACGCTTGTGAGGAAGGGCACCTTTTGAAAAACTTCGCAAGAAATTTTAAATGATAAAAGGTGTCGGAACCTGTGAACTGGAATTACCTTTTACTCATGGACCCTCGGGTGGGGGAGGGGAGGATCACTGACTAGATCCCATCGACCGTAGCCCCTTGGGGCACCTCATTAAATTTACACATCGTAGCTTTCCCTTTTACTTTTTAGGGCTAGGCACTGCTTTTACTGATTAGGGTCAAGCACTGTTTCGAAACTGGTTAGGTTCTTTTTTGGAGTTGGGGTTGATGCTATATCGACTTAGATTATTACTACTCCGTCCAGCAAATCCTCGGTGATCTAGTGGTTAGTGTGGTATACTGGGTCATCTGGTCCTTGGTTTCGAATCCTGCTGTCTTTCAAATTGAAGAGACTTGCACTTTCATGAACATATCCGGCTTGAAATATCACCGAAGTGTGATATAAGAGTAGAAAACAGTTCTACCTTGTGTAAATTTCATAATGGGAGAAAGGGGCTACCGCCGATGGGATCTAATGCTGACCCATGCATGTTGAGGCGAGTGGCTCAACTTTTACGTTTACACGCAGCTTTCACACATTGCCTCCCTTTCATTTACGCGCATAAATTTGCGTGCATATGCTCGTACAAATTATGCCACAGTGGAAATCCACCGTAACAGAGCTGCAACATATATTTCGATTTATTTATCTCTTGATAATTGATGCATTTGCAGAAATACCAGCAAAGTAATGTTGTGAAAACATGTCAAATGAAAGGAATACCGGTGATCAGAAAACAAGACATTGTTGTTACACGAACCATAACTTGTGGCCAAATGGCTGGATATGTATGCGAAGCAGAGTGGACAAAGCCTGGTGGAATAAAGGTTTGCTCTATAGAGGGTTTTTATGAACTCGTAAGGATTATTATAATTACGACTTTTTCTTTTGAACATCGGCTGGTCGATGACTTTTTGGGCTGAATTTTGTGTCATCTTTGCAATTTTTCAAATCAGTCGAACCTTCCGTAAGCGTTCGACCAAAATGCGAAGATTTAGTGGTCGCTAAGAAGAGTCATATTACAGAAATCTCTTTCTAGAATATGTGCAGAAAGACCTATCTACTTTTTTCTAAAGAATTCATTCGACTGTATATAAAACTGATGATGAATTTGGTTGTTAACTGTGAATTCGTGATCCCTTTAAGCCTGTCAACCTCAAACACAGCGGCACTAAATATTCAAGAAAATAAAACACTGTGCATACATGAAATGCCATACCAGTGCTAATTTTTAAAGTTGACGGTACGTGCAATTATCGTTGGTTTTATTTTGCATTTCTGTATACGCGCAAGCTCCTTTTGCGTACGGGGGAAGGGGGGAGGGGGATTTACCGCGCTGCGCATTCTGAAGCTTCAATGGCGTTTTCTCTCTGTAGGAAAAAGTGTGTCTTCGTTATGGAGAAACTGAGAAGCAACTATTTTTACATGAAGCAGAAATGGCGAATAGTTTCCGTCATAAGTACATCCTTGATTTCCATGGAGTGGTCATTGCCAGCTCATATTCACCGTACGTGGCTTTAGTAAGTATTCCTGGTTTTTACATTAAAAAATAATAATAAAGAAAAAATTTCAACGGGCAGTGAGAAAGGAAGGATATGGATGGTGATGTTTTTCTGTGTGAAACAGTCCTCCATCTACTGCTGTCTTTGCCCGTGTTTAAGCCTTCCATTATAAAGGAGGGCTTTTTTTCTTGGTTCCCTCATGTTCTATTCAAAGAAAGTTTGACTGTTGAATTACTTTATTAGCCTGCTGTCAGTCAGTTGCAAACAACATCCTATGTATTTTGATTCGTTACAGTTACTGTTGTTTTCGCGACTGACCGTTAATCGAAATTATCTAAACAATATTTTACATTGAATTGTAGGTAAAGATGCAGTTATCGCTAGATTTATGAATGTCTACATTAGGGCCATTTATACGAGGAAAAATAAGACGCAAACTGTCCCGTGTAAACGGCACAGTTCGTCTGAAATAAGACGCGACTTAGCACAGAACAGCCCTCAACACCTGTTCTGAGAAAATAAAAAAATAGAAATAGTAGTGTATTTTTGATCTTGCCGATGTTGTAACCACATGTCCCTTGTAAATTTAAAGAACACGGCCGGCTTCTTTGTGACTGCTTTATTAGGACTGATAGATTATTGTATTTACTGTCACCCAAAGGTGGAGGAATTTGCCGAGTATGGAAACCTTGACAAAGCGTCCGAACACCACAGTGTAGAACGGCTTTGTAGATTCACAGTTCAGGCTGCGTCCGCGTTAGAATACCTTGAGTCGAAGAACGTCGTTCATCAGTTACTCCAGCTTTACTGTATGGTAGTTTCTGATTATCAGGTAATCTCTGAACTTCTTTGCTTATGTTATAGAGGTTGACTTGTCGGGCTTAATCGAAGACACATTGTTTAGTCAGACAATATCCGATAAAATTCTAATAACAGACGCTTTCGATAAACATTTAAGAATAAAAATCAACGATAAAAATTTTGAATGACGTTTCGATGACTCGCTCATCATTTTCAAATTCTAAAAAGATAGATTGTTAAAAGTTTTTTATATATTAAGAATGCGTGTGAAGTCTCGTTGCATGTGACTACAATGTGGAATGTAGTGAGTGTTAATTAGGTACTTAATAGTTTCGCTTTTATTGAGTCTGATTGAGTGTTCAGTTTGGGTTTCATTTCCTGGATAAAAAGCATTTCGTAGATCAAGCATTCAAATTTCCCACGGCATTTCTTCAGTATAGTGAATTGTTCAGTGAGGTCTTTGTTCTCTCACAATCAAAAGAACAAAGACCTCACTGAACAATTCACTATACTGAAGAAATGTCGTGGGAAATTTGAATGCCAACGGCGCTCGCGAATGCTCTGCTTTTCTCGCCTTGACTGAGTTGGCCTGGGCGTGCCAAAGTGTATACAGAGAAAAGTAGGCCTGGCTTTGAGGGTGATCCTACCATCAGAAAAGGGTTACCCCGGTACCCTTCTAGCCGAACCATCCTTTTTTTATCGTGTAAACGGTTCGTCGCCACGTTTTGTAAGGAAATGTATGAAACGTTGGCTTGCCCAGGTTAGCTCGGATAGGCGAGTAATCTTCTGCCAGGGGCAATTTTTCTGGGTCGCACAGTTGGCGCTAGTAAGTGCTGTTAAATTTTTTTTTTTTTTTTCTCATTAGCTGAAGCTTGCTGGTATTGGGTATTGTGAGTTTCTAAACGACGCGAGGAGGTAAGCGTTGTAATGTGCTTTTTGTAAGGTGTATGTATAATAATTTCTAATCGTTCCAGTGCGGTGCTTATAAACATCTCATATTCTTGTTTTGATAATGACAACAGACCCGGGTTGTTCACTATCCAACGGATAAATCACTATCCAGTGAATAAGTATTTGGGAAACCACTGAATTGTGTTCTCCACTGGAAAGAGATTTGTCCAATGGACAACGTTTTCCGCCTATTGAACAACTGTGGGTTAAAAAGGAAGCATTTGTTACATTTAGCATTTGTTAGTATGATTGTATTCATACATGCAAAGGGACCATTTTAAACCGGTTAGTTTGATTAACGGGTTTATTCATGCGTGAACGATGGCAAATCATAGTTTCAATCCATATAAGATTGAAACGTTTCATACCACTGCTCCTTCAATCCCCAAACAATTTTTTTTGGTGCTCCAACATGGCCGCCCGTTCAATGTATTGCACACCAATATGGCCGCCCGTATCGTCATTTGCAAACGATCTCTAGGCTCAACGGTTAAAAGGAATTGTAAATTCAATTGCGTATTCAATTTTGCAGGAAACGCGAGTCAGGAAGTCCATATTCTCTGCCTGAGGAAGTGGTTTATTTTTTTGCAAAGCTATTTTCAACCGCTTTTATCAATTATCAGAACCAAGCACCCGGATTTGAAGCAGCTGAGGCTGTTATGGTAAGTTTTTGATCCAAATATGGTAGTATCAGTCATGAAGACCAGAAAACTGAGCGTTATATAATTCCTTTGTCCAGATGTGATTTAGCGGTTCCTTTGGTGCATTGAGATTGCAGTGGTGTTGGATCATGAATCCTGATCGCGGATCAACCCAAAGGATATTCCGCCAGCAAAGCCTTTCTTTTGCTTCAGGGGTGGATCTAGGGGGAGGGTCCAGGGGGTGCACACGCCCCTCCACCTCCCCCCGAGATGACTTTCAGCTTTCTAATACAACTGGTATTCTGTCAGTTGAAGTAGAACATGAGACGAGGTTGAAAAATTTATGTTAAACGCCGTGAAAATGGTAGTTAAATTTGTAGTTTCTTAGTGGTCCACCCCCTCCTGAGAGAAATCCTGGATCCGCCCCTGCGCTCTCTCAATTTTTGCGTACTCCAGAAAGACTCTGTATATAAATGAATCGAGGAAGATCATTGTTGAACATGCGCTGCATATTGCAAGGATACGGTTTTGATCCTAGGCCCCATAGCTGTGCGCTAACTACAAAGGGTCTCGGCTATGACCACCGTTACAGTTAATCCTTCTGTTTTTTTGTTGTTTTTTTTTTCAACCTTTTAGGATACATCTCAAAACCTTCGAAGTAAGCATGGTTATCTCTGCCCCTCGCACTTCTGTGAAGTGTTTGATCGTTGTCTACGAGATAACCCCAAAGAGAGACCGTCCTTCTCTGAGATCAGTCAATCTCTTATGGCGATAGTAAGTCAAAAGTAAATTATTTAAATTGACCGTCAGACGTGTTACTCTAATATGTAGCTAGTAAAATACAAGAAGAACCAAAAGAATCGAAGTCATAACAAGAAAACCCCTTTTAGCGCAAAACAAAAAACATTTTAAGACACAACTTAACTATGCATTCACAATGTACATAGTATTATTTGACAGTACATTTTAAAGTAGACTTAAGGATATACAGCATTTCTCAATATTTGCTTTTACTTGAATGTTTAATTTATTCAGGAAAATCCTTTAAAAGTCAAAGTGAAAAGAAGCTTCAATGCAGAATCAGCGGGGTTTCTTAGAGGAGAGACGGGGGAATTGATAACTCTCATTTCCAAGGACCGTCACAGGTTTGCTCCAATTCGTCATAAAATCATTAGTTTTTGTTTTCTTTGATAGCACTTTCGACAAGTCCTTGTGTTTTTGTTTAAACTGATTTGGACATAAAAGCCATGAGTTTTCAACAGATAAAACATACCTACTAAAGGCAAACTGTGATTATATTTTCTAACTTTCTCCTATCCTGAAAATTATCGCTTTTTGAAGGAATGAACACCACCAACTGAAGAGGAAGTTGTTTAGTTTTACTGATGTAAATATTTTTCTGTGTATGTATATTTTAAGAGAAAAAAAGAATGTATGGCTGGGTGAAACACAAAGCAAGGAAGTTGGGTTTTTCACAGCAGAAAATGTGGAGGAAGTTCCTGTCTCTGAGCTAACAGAAGGTGCGAGGACAAAATGCGTAGCAATGAAAATAAATCTTTCGTGTTATTAGTTCAATGTATGATCTTTCTTCGAATTTAAAGCACAAATCTCTTATAGAGTGTTTTTTTGGTGTTACAAAACGATAAAAGGCGGCCTTGTTGGTGTCCAAACCAATCCTCTGTCGAGTTGTTTTATGTAAACGCTTTTTTTGTCCAAATAAATTAGCATAGACGTGAGTGAAAACCCTCTATAGCAACGTCGCATCTCTGAAGGGAATAAGTCACACACAGGACCCGTGTTGTTGCATTAGTTTCTTGACTAGTAATGCCCGAATGATTTCAAGTACAGTAAGTGATGCATCCGTAGTTTCAAATTGTGGGGAAACATGCAAATCACCCGACTTTGCATTGTTATGCCATTATTTTTACTTGTGTAACAAACAAAAAGAAATTTAAAATTTTAGAAGGCATTTTCGTTCCACAGATTCATCAGTGCCACCAGAGATTCTTGCCCGAGGACCTAGGGCTCAGCGTGCTTACGAAAGAGCTTTGCAGATTGGGAAAGTCAAAGTATACCGCGGCCGTATCATGATCCTTGGTCAAGACCGTGCTGGCAAGACAAGCTTGAAGAAATCCCTGCTTGGTTTGCCGTTTAACCCTCAAGAAAACAGCACAATAGGGGTGGAAGTTGATCCTTCCAGATGTGAGCTGGAAGTCGCTCAAATAAAGAACTGGGAACCTACAGAACGGAAGAAGCTTGATGTCTCTGATTTTGCTGAAGACATGGCAAAGTTAGTCGCCAGAGATTTGAACCAAACAGTTGATCAAGAAAATGTCTCTGATTTTGTTGAAGACGTGGCAAAGTTAGTCGCCAAAGATTTGGACGACACAGTTGATCAAGAAAATGTTTCGACTGCTGGTTCACCTTCACAAAAGGAGGTAGTGTTCTTTTCATGCGAATCATCTAAAATACGCTTAAAAATTCCATTACGAGGTTTACTGCCTAGTTGAAAGAAGTAGCATTAAATAAAGAGTGATTTTGCTTTAATGTATAGTTGTTAAGCAGGAAAAAAATAATAATAACTTTCGTCAATTGCTTGTGACTAAGGCCACGTCCACTCGTATCCGGATATTTTTGAATCCGCACCTTTTTCTTTCCGGATACGGCCTCGGTCCACACGTGTCAGATGCATCCGGCAAACTAATCCGCTCTCCAGAGTGGAAATTTTTGAATGCAGTATGAATCCGGAATCGTGTGTTCGCTAAATCCGGATATATAAAAATTTTTTCATCCAGTGACGTAACAAGATCGAGCCAGGTCTTTACCTTGAATACTGTATTCAAGATGGCAAGCTTGTTTCCAGATTCTCTCAATGTAAGGTAAGATGCAAAGTTCGGGCGCTTTACGACGCATGCTCTGTTGCCAATATTCCCGGTGGAGTCTTGGGTACTAGAGTGAATCCGGATACGTGTGGACGGGTAAATCCGATTTGAATGCGGATACTTTGGACATGGAAATTTTTGAATCCGGAACCAAAACGTTGCGGATTCAAATTCGCATACCAATTATTTTTGCGAAAACTGACTACAACGTACTCCAGGACTTTTCGTCATATATATGATATATTTACCGCGGTTTACATTTATTGTAGTTACGGCATAACAACCTGCCTAATCCTGCTGCTGCTGCTGCTGCTACTGCTACTGAGTCAACGCCAGATACCATCATGGTTAAGGAGATGGAAGAGGAATCTTCTGATGATAGTGATCTGGAAAATAGGTATCAAGCTGAGCTCAATATCGGCAGCACCTCAGTCGTACCAAATGACGTTACCGAATTGGTTGTCCGGTACCTAAAGAATCTGAAATTAGAAGAACACATCAAAGCGAAGGAAGTGGTTTTAACGCTGTGGGATTTTGCAGGTCAACACCTTTACTATGCATCCCATTCTGTGTTTCTTTCCCGGCGTGCAATTTACATCTTAGTGTACAACCTCCACAAGAGTATATGTGCCAAAGCAGAACCTCGTGTCAGGCAAGGCACTCATGAGGTTGTTCTGGACAACCCAAACAATGAGACCAATCTAGATCATCTTTTGTCTTGGTTGGTATCTGTGCACGCCATTGTGCCCCAAGTGGATCAAGTCGGCAAAGCCCTCGATAGCCAAGCGACGAGTGTACCTTATCTACGTCCTCCAGTGATCATTGTGGGCACAAACGCCGATCAACCGTTTGAAGATCCCAGAACCACGGAAAAGTGCATCCAGAGAAGTGTCTCGGGCAAAACATACGAGAAGCACGTGATTAGGCCATTCTTTGCTGTTGATAACACCAAGTCGAACAAAGATTTAGGAGTTCAAGGACTGCGGCAGAAAATCATGGAAGTTTTGAATCAAGAGCCGTACATGGGAGAAGAGGTACCGCTGAGGTAAAATGCTGCCATATTTCGTTAAAAATGTTATAGCAAACTTTTTCGAGGGCTGTTTACTCAAGCACTTGGAAACAAAAAACTCACAGCAGTCTGTGGCAACGTAAAAATAGCGTAAGCGTAAGCCGCACTAAATCTGGTTAAAGCCATTAAATTCTTTTTTATTCTTTATTGTCAACAGCAAAAAAATCTTAATTAATTCTTGGAAATCGATGTAGGAGCTTTCTCAAATTTAGAAAATATGAGTTAATTCCAATAACTGTCTTTAGGCACTTTACGAGAAATATCAGTTTCTTCATGTTGCTTGGAGGGAGGGGGGCAAGATGTGTAAGTAGATGATGTGTAAAAGTTTGCATGGTGCATTCCTTAGATGGTTTAACTTCGAAAAAGTTGTAGAAGCATTAGTGGCCAAGGGAACCTACTACATGGATCTAGATCAGCTCCTGAATGTCACAAGAAAGGTTTGCCGCATCTATGACGGGGATGAGTTGACAGCCATGCTGAATTTCTATCACGACCTTGGCGTGATTGTTAAGCACGGCCAGACTGTGGTATTGCAGGCGCAGTGGTTGATTGATCTTTTCAAACAATTGATAACTGTGCGGCCTTTTGATGAAGTTGTAAGTTATGTCTTTTGATAACGTAATTACAATACAAACTTTGAAGTGATTCTTTGATGTTTTTGTTACCCTGACATAACATAACGTATCATAAACTTTATTTATGCTCGAATTTTAGAGTAGCCAACAAGCTAATATCTTTGAGCTGACACTACATAAAAAAAGAAAAATATTTTAAATATATTATGAATAATAATAATAACAATAATTTTAATAATAATAGAAAAATATTATTTACAATTTTAAGTATAAGTATGTACAAGCAAAAGAATCTATATAAAGGTAACACCCTGCATTTTAGTCTTAAAGTCTGTAAAAAGCTAGTGCGAAAAAAGTCTGGCAGTGCATTCGATCCACTGCTTAGCTGAAAAGTAAGAAAAGGAGTTAAGACCCTTGGTAGTTGTATTAGGTTTACTAAATAAAAGAATGTAGTTGCCACGAAGATCATAGGAAGAGGACCGGAGTGAAAACATATTCTTCATATAAGCAGGAAAATGAGTGAAAAACAAACTCTTATGTAACAATATGAGGAAATTCTGAACGCGCTTGCTACACAACGTAGGAGAGGTGACCTTTGAAAAACTAATGGTGAAATGTAACTTCATCAAGTGGTATCATTTCCATTCGCCACTGGGGAAACGAGAATCGAACTGGAGCCGAAATGCCTCCCGCAATTGTTTCTGGGATCGTTTCTGAGGACTCACCTGTCAGCTATTGGCCATTATTCTCCTGTCCCCAGCAAATGGCCCAGACGTCTTTGCGAAAGTTTGTTTGACCCAGTTTCCCTCTCGTTTCATAAGTGGCGAATTTAGACCTTACTCGAATCTACTGTTTATCATTCCATTTACGAATGTGAAACACAGTCGTAGAATCCGCACATAGTATTATTTTGTGGTATTGTTATTTAGAATGCCGTATCTTTTGCGAAATCTTCGCAAACCCTCGGCGACTAAAAAAAAAAAAGAATTGTTGTTTCCTATTAAATGACAACATTGTTAGTTTTGGCCCTTTCTTGACTGAAGATAGCAAGGCTAAATTTTTTGTTTCTTTGCCTGTTTGTTTTTTGTTTTTATTTTAGACGAGTTGTATAAATTAAACTTCTTTTTTCTTTGTATTTAGGATCCTATGTTTTCAGAGTGCTGGCTTGAGCTTGAGCAAAGCGGCATTCTAAGGATGGCTTTGGTTGATCACATTTTTGCAGAATTTATCCAGGAAGGTCTGAGTAAGCAGGATATTTTGGACATGATGGAGGCCTATGGATTGATCATCAAATTCTCTTGTTCATCTGCAGAAAGCGGACAGGAGCAAACTGAGTTCTTTGTTCCCTCTCAGCTAAGATCATCTCCGTCAGGTCTCTGCGAATTGAAGCCTTCTGAAAGCGATCCATGTCCGTTGTACCTGCACTTTCTTGACGGCTTTGTTCCTAACGGTTTCTTCCCTCAGCTTTTGTCAAAATGTATTCACTGGTGTTCAAAACAGAGGTTAAAAGGACCACCTCAATTATTCCAAAATGGCGCAAGGCTTTTCATCGGAGTGCATGACATTTTTGAGCTTATTCTTCTCTGCAGAAAGAGATTCATCAAGGTCTTGTTAAAGAAAAATACTACTTCCAATTCTTCGGCCGGAACATGTGCTACTCGATTGATGGCTAATAAGGTTCGAGACTCTCTCGAAGAAACTTTGCAAAGTTTGTCTCGTGAACTATCCTGGTTATGCAACCTTCGCTATGAACTATGTGTTTTATGCACTTCTTGCTTGCAAAGCAGTGAACAGTGTAGAAAGCATGGCTTAGTATCAAGTGATCACGACGATTGTCAGCATCTTCTGCAGGTGCTACCAGGGGAGAAGCTGTTTTGTTCGAGGAGTTTCGGTGATAACACAGTGAACGTTCATGGATTGGAGAAATGGTTTCATCTCATTGAGGTAAGGACTATATCTAGCCTTTTTTACTTATTCAGTAAAAGACATGTATGTACCCCGAACCGAAATACGAGAAATACTGCAGTGAAACTAATTGCACATGCACGCAGCTCCTTCTTACGATAACCAGTCAAGCGCTCGACTTCATAACGAATCATGGTTTGTTACTCCAAGTTTGTCTTGATTAAGATGTCGTTCTCCTTCGTCGAACGCAATAATGGGCTGCATTGTATCTAATTTGCTTTACGAGATTGACAAACACTATAACAAGTTACTGAAGGTCCGTGTAACCTGTTTGTACCCTACAATTGCTTTGAATTCGCAGAAGAGGAGATACAAAATTTGACGCCTTAGGATTTGTCTACTGGGGTCAAACTAAAGGTTTCAAGCATGGCAACTCGCCGTAGATACTCCTAAAGTGGATGATTTAAAGAGTGGGTCTAGTACAAATGTTGAACGTCATATGCTAGAAAAAAAAAATGGTGGGTCCACGCCCTTATGTTCCTCCAAAGTAGACGGAGAGAAGACATAAAATCCTGATACGGTCTGCTGTGTTCTGTTGTGCCAAATGTGGAACTAATTCTGACATTCAAGCTAGCACAATTTAGTTTCAATTTCAGCGTTTGATCTCGACGCCTGTAAGTTTCCAAGGAATGTGATTTATTGTGTGGCACCGCATTTAATTCACTGCCAGCATGCTTTTTCTGTTAAACCCTTTTTTCTTGTGTTATTCTGCTCTAAAATACGATGACTTGTCTTTCTCACAGGCCGATGAAGCGAAAACGGAAAACAGGACAGCGAAAGGTATGGTATGTGTACATTTGAGTTTTACTGATTCGGCTTCGATTTGCTATTGAATAGAAGTCGATTGACCTGATTGTTTCTCGAGATACATATAACAGTCAGGTTGCTCTACGTTGGCTATTCCTTCAAATATTGCATGGGTTCTTAGCCCTGGTTTTGAATAAGAAAGGGAGAGAATCATCTGATACGATTCAAAAGTCTTAAACACAGCCAGCATGGTCTTCCTTTTTTAAATTCACGCCTGGTTCGTGGTCCAGCCGGGTTTTGAACCTGCGACCTACAGCTAAAGTGTCCGGCGCTCTTGTTACTAAGCTAAGTGGGCGGCAGTTTTTATTGGAGGGTTCGAGTCACTAAGGGTTGATTTCCAGTGTCGCGTAATTTTTACGTGCGTACGTGCCTAAAATTTACGTTCGCAAATAAAATAGATTAAATGCATGAAAGGTCGCTCGTAAGCGTAAAAGTTGAACCTTGCTCAACTTCTCGTTTAAGCTTAGCATTTTTTATCTTGTCTCTGTTTTATTTACGTGATTAAAATATACTTACGTTAACGTGCGTAGCCAACAACGCGTCAGTGGAAGTCAACATCAAAGGTAAAATTACAGCGGTTAATGTATGGAATAGGCAAATCTAGTGGAAATCAATTGTGGTTCGCGCCAGCCCGGGATTTGAACTACCGAGGGTGCTTGTTCCGGCCTGTAATCTACTGTAGTTGTAAGCTAGAAATCCTAACAAATTTCCTATTAGTTCTAGACCTAATGGGCTTAAGCTACCATCATTTTGGACGCCCTTGTGTTGTTAAAGATGTGTATGATAAATTTGTGAATTAGAATGGTTGCTTTCAAACAGCTTCTTCAGTCTTGGATCATCACATTGTTGGTAGCTTCGAAGCAAGTACCGCAGTAGAAGACGAAGTAGTCATGGATCGTACCGTGTCTTTCAAGTCTGGCGTACCATCGTCCAGTGACCTTCTCCTCATTGCTTCAGGGCTTGGTAGCTCCTGGAAGATGCTTGGTCGAATCCTGTGCCTTCCTGAACCTGTTTTAGAACAGATGGAGGAGGACGAGCGCCATTTGCATGAAAAAAGCTACGGTGTGTACCAAATAAATAACAGTAAGATAGGTTGATAGATCCCATCACATGAGTATGATTACACACTAAATAGGGTGATATGAGAAAGAAACCAAGTGTCTAGAATCAGTCTGCCAGTTATTGATCAAATTTTACCCGGGTATTGATTGATTCTGGTATTCAACATACCGAAATGTGGAAGACATCCAAACGTACAATCAGTCACATATGCATCCATGAACGAGTAGAATTTTTACCCTACCGTTGGATTTTGCCAAGAAACGTTATATTTTTCACGATCATTTCAAGCGGTCCTTTTTCGTTGTAATGCCATTATATTGAGAGAACTGTGTAGTGAACAAGGCTTCTACCTTGCTCCCTATACATTTACGCCACACAACTCTTTTCAACACTTTGTCCAATTTACAGCTGTGTTAAAGAAGTGGATACAAACAGCCGGACCCGCCGCATCGTATAAGTGCCTGGCTCAAGCCTTACAGCATCCTATTGTAAGACGATCAGAACTGGCAACCAAGTATTGTCATGAACGCATTGACACTGGTTAGAACAGGATTTTTCGAATATTTAATCATCACAATAATTTTGACATCATTTCCAGTCAGTAAATCAATAGCCAAATTCTGTCTTTAAACAGAAATTTATAGTAATTGCTTTCAACCACTGACTTTCCATCACTTCTACATAACAAGTATATTTTATTTCCACCTAGAAAACTTGGTTCATTTATCCCGTCTAACATCTGTCTCCACTTTCATACCAACTGATATTTACCTTTTAATGATTTTTGTTAAAATTAAATTTTTCTCTCCAAATTTCAAACCTCCACTCCAATTTTCAAAGCGACGTCTATCCTCCGAAGCGCGCGCGTGGGGGAAGCCCCATAGCTTAGTAAATCTACCCATCCCAGAAAATTTGGTAATCACGTGACCGTACACCGACCGACCGACCGCCGTCCGTACGCAGCACAGGAAACCCAATGTTTACTTTGACACTTTCTAACTACTTTGGGAGTCCAGGAGGAAGCTGATTGCACATCAATGTTGTGACCAATTGACAGCTGTCAAAACAAGGTAGCCGCTGACCAGTATCACCTGACTGTATCTCGGGCTTAGGTGTCGACACATCGAGGTCGAGGATTTTTTTGAAGTTATCCGCTGACAGGTTACTGGTTTTCAAACGATCGCAGGCTCAAGTTTATTTTTTAAACATTTATATGAATTATATTGTGTTCATGTGACGATGGCCCTGCACTATTAAGAATTTGATGTCAAGCTAACCACGGACGCGAAAATTCAGCCAGTTATTTAAAAATACAGGTGGGGAAGACCCAGCCTCGTTCCCAGGCGTCCTCGGCGATTTCGGATGTGACGTCACCTGTCAAGCTTGTTGGGAAAATTCGCCTAGGACGCCTGGCAAATAATGGCAAATCCAAAATGGCGGCGTCGAGCAAAGAATGCGACTTCAGCCTAGATTCTTGAAGAAATGAAAAAAAGCGTCGGAAATAGGTTGGGATTCTTTAATCAACGTTTGCCATCAAATACATAGAGATGTTGGAGGATTTTCTTTCAAGGAATCGTTCCGCGTGTACACCTGTTATTATCGTAGTTCAGTAATTTCGAGTTTTGATTGTATCAAAAAATATGGATTTAATTCAGCCCAAAAAATCGTTCCATCTCAGGAGTGTGTTCCATTGCCTGTCGTGAATGAGTTAAACCATGTTGAACTTCGTGAAAGATGTGTCATCGAATTAGCTCTGTTAATCGAATCGCAGCACTGCCGGCGCGCATTGTAATTCAAGAGAGACTTCTAGCCTAGGTGTCGTCCTAAACGATAGTGGATCAACTGATAGACGCTGCTTTTGTCTATTAAATATACAAAACAGTAGTCATAAATTAAATTCACGCCTGGTTCCTGGTCCAGCCGGGTTTTGAACCTGCGACCTACAGCTAAAGTGTCCGGCGCTCTTGTTACTAAGCTAAGTGGGCGGCAGTTTTTATTGGAGGGTTCGAGTCACTAAGGGTTGATTTCCAGTGTTGCGTAATTTTTACGTGCGTACGTGCCTAAAATTTACGTTCGCAAATAAAATAGATTAAATGCATGAAAGGTCGCTCGTAAGCGTAAAAGTTGAACCTTGCTCAACTTCTCGTTTAAGCTTAGCATTTTTTATCTTGTCTCTGTTTTATTTACGTGATTAAAATATACTTACGTTAACGTGCGTAGCCAACAACGCGTCAGTGGAAGTCAACATCAAAGGTAAAATTACAGCGGTTAATGTATGGAATAGGCAAATCTAGTGGAAATCAATTGTGGTTCGCGCCAGCCCGGGATTTGAACTACCGAGGGTGCTTGTTCCGGCCTGTAATCTACTGTAGTTGTAAGCTAGAAATCCTAACAAATTTCCTATTAGTTCTAGACCTAATGGGCTTAAGCTACCATCATTTTGGACGCCCTTGTGTTGTTAAAGATGTGTATGATAAATTTGTGAATTAGAATGGTTGCTTTCAAACAGCTTCTTCAGTCTTGGATCATCACATTGTTGGTAGCTTCGAAGCAAGTACCGCAGTAGAAGACGAAGTAGTCATGGATCGTACCGTGTCTTTCAAGTCTGGCGTACCATCGTCCAGTGACCTTCTCCTCATTGCTTCAGGGCTTGGTAGCTCCTGGAAGATGCTTGGTCGAATCCTGTGCCTTCCTGAACCTGTTTTAGAACAGATGGAGGAGGACGAGCGCCATTTGCATGAAAAAAGCTACGGTGTGTACCAAATAAATAACAGTAAGATAGGTTGATAGATCCCATCACATGAGTATGATTACACACTAAATAGGGTGATATGAGAAAGAAACCAAGTGTCTAGAATCAGTCTGCCAGTTATTGATCAAATTTTACCCGGGTATTGATTGATTCTGGTATTCAACATACCGAAATGTGGAAGACATCCAAACGTACAATCAGTCACATATGCATCCATGAACGAGTAGAATTTTTACCCTACCGTTGGATTTTGCCAAGAAACGTTATATTTTTCACGATCATTTCAAGCGGTCCTTTTTCGTTGTAATGCCATTATATTGAGAGAACTGTGTAGTGAACAAGGCTTCTACCTTGCTCCCTATACATTTACGCCACACAACTCTTTTCAACACTTTGTCCAATTTACAGCTGTGTTAAAGAAGTGGATACAAACAGCCGGACCCGCCGCATCGTATAAGTGCCTGGCTCAAGCCTTACAGCATCCTATTGTAAGACGATCAGAACTGGCAACCAAGTATTGTCATGAACGCATTGACACTGGTTAGAACAGGATTTTTCGAATATTTAATCATCACAATAATTTTGACATCATTTCCAGTCAGTAAATCAATAGCCAAATTCTGTCTTTAAACAGAAATTTATAGTAATTGCTTTCAACCACTGACTTTCCATCACTTCTACATAACAAGTATATTTTATTTCCACCTAGAAAACTTGGTTCATTTATCCCGTCTAACATCTGTCTCCACTTTCATACCAACTGATATTTACCTTTTAATGATTTTTGTTAAAATTAAATTTTTCTCTCCAAATTTCAAACCTCCACTCCAATTTTCAAAGCGACGTCTATCCTCCGAAGCGCGCGCGTGGGGGAAGCCCCATAGCTTAGTAAATCTACCCATCCCAGAAAATTTGGTAATCACGTGACCGTACACCGACCGACCGACCGCCGTCCGTACGCAGCACAGGAAACCCAATGTTTACTTTGACACTTTCTAACTACTTTGGGAGTCCAGGAGGAAGCTGATTGCACATCAATGTTGTGACCAATTGACAGCTGTCAAAACAAGGTAGCCGCTGACCAGTATCACCTGACTGTATCTCGGGCTCAGGTGTCGACACATCGAGGTCGAGGATTTTTTTGAAGTTATCCGCTGACAAGTTACTGGTTTTCAAATGATCGCAGGCTCAAGTTTATTTTTTAAACATTTATATGAATTATATTGTGTTCATGTGACGATGGCCCTGCACTATTAAGAATTTGATGTCAAGCTAACCACGGACGCGAAAATTCAGCCAGTTATTTAAAAATACAGGTGGGGAAGACCCAGCCTCGTTCCCAGGCGTCCTCGGCGATTTCGGATGTGACGTCACCTGTCAAGCTTGTTGGGAAAATTCGCCTAGGACGCCTGGCAAATAATGGCAAATCCAAAATGGGGCGTCGAGCAAAGAATGCGACTTCAGCCTAGATTCTTGAAGAAATGAAAAAAAGCGTCGGAAATAGGTTGGGATTCTTTAATCAACGTTTGCCATCAAATACATAGAGATGTTGGAGGATTTTCTTTCAAGGAATCGTTCCGCGTGTACACCTGTTATTATCGTAGTTCAGTAATTTCGAGTTTTGATTGTATCAAAAAATATAGATTTAATTCAGCCCAAAAAAATCGTCCCATCTCAGGAGTGTGTTCCATTGCCTGTCGTGAATGAGTTAAACCATGTTGAACTTCGTGAAAGATGTGTCATCGAATTAGCTCCGTTAATCGAATCGCAGCACTGCCGGCGCGCATCGTAATTCAAGAGAGACTTCTAGCCTAGGTGTCGTCCTAAACGATAGTGGATCAACTGATAGACGCTGCTTTTGTCCATTAAATATACAAAACAGTAGTCATAAAGTGCTGTCAGCCTTTTGAATACGCCTCAGTGGGGCAGATACAAGCTTTAGGGGCAGTTTACAACATACTGAGTAACATCAGGAGCGTTCAAAAATCCTGAAACGGCATCAGATGTAAAACACTTTGTGTCCATGCTTTTATAGCATTTAGCATGAATAAAATTCAATTCCATATCCAAGTCATCTTCAACTAGTGTATCTACCCACCATTTAAATGAGATGATCCTTTGGGGACTGTTGAAAACTTTCAGCCAAGCTTTCTCTCTGATTCTATCAATGTCTGATTCTATTGTTGTTGATGTTGCACGTCCCCATATCTATGTTCCACTGTATTACTATCTTATGTAAACTTAATCTCAACCGTGGTAGGATTAGCTCAGTTGGTAGAGTGCTCGACTGCAGAGTGGGAGGTCACAAGTTCAATTCCCGGGGTCGGACCAATACTCAGGATCTTAAAATGACTGAGAAATGAAGGTATTACCTTTGCCATGGTGCAAATGGCTAGACCTTTGCGTGGCTCGATTCATGACCACGCAAAATGGCGGTAGTAGACGTAAAAATAGTGTCCCCAATTAAGACTTTCGTTCTGAATACATTGACACTCAAATTAAGTGCTTTCCTTTTTTTTCTGTTTTCTTTTTCTTATCTCGAACCACTTTCGCAGCAGTGGTCTTCCAGTGAGTCATAAGTTTAAAAAGAATATTACATGAGTTTTTGGTGCTATTTTCAAAATAGACAATATTAGAATGTTCTGCATGAACTGGGGGCTGCAAGATACAAGTTCAAGGCACTAGGGTATTATAAAGAGCAAAAAGCATATTCAAACAGCTGAAAATGGCATGTAGCTGGCCCAGCCAATGGTACCATTATGGCATCAAATTAAGTGGAAAAAGGTCTTAAGTTGGTCTTGAAACTGTTTTCCCAACCCATTCCCACAAAAAGCTTTACAAGACAAGAAGTAGTTGTTTGCAGGTTTAAAAAATTTCTCTTAACAAATTTCGCAAGTGTTCAGAACTATGGCTTGTAAGGAAATCAATCTAATTTCGTTATAAAATCAATACAGTTTTGTTTGATGAAATCTAAGAAATTCAATATTAAACATAACGGTTTCATATTTTTATGTCCATTTCAAGTTTTCTTCAGCTCAATTACATTTTCCTTTTGCTCCTGTATCCTGCACATCCCCAGGGTCATCTATTACATGCTCTCCTTTCATCCCCTTTAAAACTTTCTGAAAATTAATGTAAAGGAAGTTAAAAAAATAGACAATATATAATAAAAAACTAAACATTTAATGTACAATACCTTGCTCAGAAATTACGCCTGTGTGGCAGGTAAATTAAGATTAAGTGTCAACTATCCAAAATTTTCCCATCTCTAAAATTGCAACCTCCTTCAGAGTGATTTTACTTAACGCATGAAACAGGAAGTAGAATACTAAGCACTATTATGCACTAATTCTATTGTCTTCTTTTGTTTATTTGTAGCCATATTTTGCACTCGTTGTTATTAAATGTTTCATGAGTCCAGTAAAATCGCTCCAAGTCACAATCATATAAAGGACTGAATGATAGTCATATCATTAAAAATCAAGTAAAACTAAGACACCCGAATATTACATGAGTTACCGGTGCTATTTTCAAAATAGACTATTAGAATGTTCTGCATGAACCGGGAGCTGCAAGGTACAAGTTCAAGGTACTAGATTATTATAAAGAGCAAAAAGCATATTCAAACAGCTGAAAATGGCATGTAGCTGGCCCAGCCAATGGTACCATTATGGCATCAAATTAAGTGGAAAAAGGTCTTAAGTTGGTCTTGAAACTGTTTTCCCAACCCATTCCCACAAAAAGCTTTACAAGACAAGAAGTAGTTGTTTGCAGGTTTAAAAAATTTCTCTTAACAAATTTCGCAAGTGTTCAGAACTATGGCTTGTAAGGAAATCAATCTAATTTCGTTATAAAATCAATACAGTTTTGTTTGATGAAATCTAAGAAATTCAATATTAAACATAACGGTTTCATATTTTTATGTCCATTTCAAGTTTTCTTCAGCTCAATTACATTTTCCTTTTGCTCCTGTATCCTGCACATCCCCAGGGTCATCTATTACATGCTCTCCTTTCATCCCCTTTAAAACTTTCTGAAAATTAATGTAAAGGAAGTTAAAAAAATAGACAATATATAATAAAAAACTAAACATTTAATGTACAATACCTTGCTCAGAAATTACGCCTGTGTGGCAGGTAAATTAAGATTAAGTGTCAACTATCCAAAATTTTCCCATCTCTAAAATTGCAACCTCCTTCAGAGTGATTTTACTTAACGCATGAAACAGGAAGTAGAATACTAAGCACTATTATGCACTAATTCTATTGTCTTCTTTTGTTTATTTGTAGCCATATTTTGCACTCGTTGTTATTAAATGTTTCATGAGTCCAGTAAAATCGCTCCAAGTCACAATCATATAAAGGACTGAATGATAGTCATATCATTAAAAATCAAGTAAAACTAAGACACCCGAATATTACATGAGTTACCGGTGCTATTTTCAAAATAGACTATTAGAATGTTCTGCATGAACCGGGAGCTGCAAGGTACAAGTTCAAGGTACTAGATTATTATAAAGAGCAAAAAGCATATTCAAACAGCTGAAAATGGCATGTAGTGTTCCTTTTTTTTTAGCTTTTCGCGCGAAACCGTGTAAATGATTCTCGTGATTTTTTCCTAGCAACGATTTGAACAACAAAGGCAAAATAAGCCCACTATAGCCCTGTAACTAGGAAATCAACGCCCATTTTGTTCAATGAAAATGAAGCCTTTGATACTAGTGTACATACAGTGTACAGTGATCGTCCCGTGCCGGCCAACTACGAAGAAATTTTTTTCTACCTTCGTGTAGCGAACAAGACTGTAAACAATATGCTTAACTTACCAGTGTTTTTGGGAAATCATGCCGGCCACATTTCGTTGCTATCAGTTGAAACGGTCCAAAGATGCTCGGAAGAGATGTCTTAATCTCATGAGTCCGAAATATTCCGTGATCGACGCAGAAAACAAAGGGTTTTCGTCGAGAAATTATCTGGGACTTTTTCTCGTCGATCTGGGACTTTTTTGCCATTTTTTGCCAGGCCTCGCGCCATCGCGCTCGGTTCCAAGCCTCCTCTGGTCACTCGGATAGCGCGAACAGGCCTGGGTACGAGGCTGTGGAAGACCTTTTCTTACCCAGGTCACGCGTTGGTCACGCTGCACGTCCAATTTTTATGCTCTGGTTGGTCAAAATTTGACCGGTGAGTTCATGCAGAAAATTTGTGCAGCACCTTGAATCTTGTTTACTTTGACAGCTGAAGGTAACAGAGTTTTGTGTCAACATGTGATTTTTTTAGCTGTCTTTTTCCATTGGAAGTACAAAATGAAATACAGCTGCTATCAAGAGTCTTCGGCTATTCATGACTAGTTTGTTTATTGGTTTTTTGGTCTAGAGATGTGTCGCTTGTCAAAGTCGGAAATCCGATTTTGGATGGCATCGNAAGGCAAAATAAGCCCACTATAGCCCTGTAACTAGGAAATCAACGCCCATTTTGTTCAATGAAAATGGAGCCTTTGATACTAGTGTACATACAGTGTACAGTGATCGTCCCGTGCCGGCCAACTACGAAGAAATTTTTTTCTACCTTCGTGTAGCGAACAAGACTGTAAACAATATGCTTAACTTACCAGTGTTTTTGGGAAATCATGCCGGCCACATTTCGTTGCTATCAGTTGAAACGGTCCAAAGATGCTCGGAAGAGATGTCTTAATCTCATGAGTCCGAAATATTCCGTGATCGACGCAGAAAACAAAGGGTTTTCGTCGAGAAATTATCTGGGACTTTTTCTCGTCGATCTGGGACTTTTTTGCCATTTTTTGCCAGGCCTCGCGCCATCGCGCTCGGTTCCAAGCCTCCTCTGGTCACTCGGATAGCGCGAACAGGCCTGGGTACGAGGCTGTGGAAGACCTTTTCTTACCCAGGTCACGCGTTGGTCACGCTGCACGTCCAATTTTTATGCTCTGGTTGGTCAAAATTTGACCGGTGAGTTCATGCAGAAAATTTGTGCAGCACCTTGAATCTTGTTTACTTTGACAGCTGAAGGTAACAGAGTTTTGTGTCAACATGTGATTTTTTTAGCTGTCTTTTTCCATTGGAAGTACAAAATGAAATACAGCTGCTATCAAGAGTCTTCGGCTATTCATGACTAGTTTGTTTATTGGTTTTTTGGTCTAGAGATGTGTCGCTTGTCAAAGTCGGAAATCCGATTTTGGATGGCATCGTTTTCGTTTTTCGCCTTGCTTGATTCGTATTAAAGAGGGTTCAAAATTCTCAAGCGATTCTGGCGTCACTTGATAGCTTTCAGGGGCTGCATCTCGAATGGTAAGCCTGAACAATTATTGTATTTGATGTTTGTTTTTGATCGAGCACAGTTTATGCACGTTTTTAAGATTTGAGACAATGATCTGACCTGGTATCAAGTTTGATATAAGCTTACAGAACTTTAAAAAGCCTTTAGATACATTTTCTAGAAAGAAAACGTTCCGAAGAATATTTGGTTGAAAACTTGGCCGTAGAAAGAAAACTTTGAGCGTTATTCTTGCCTCGAGTTCATGTTTAAGAAAAGCAAACACCTGGAGGCCGGCTTAAAACATAAACTTATTAAGCTTTAAGCTTTGAGACTCTGGATTTTTATAAACACTTTAATTCTTGTCTTCGTGAATGAAAATTGTTTTCTCTTTAAATGTTTCACCAAATTATATTCCTTTTATTGATTGTCAGTAGTCTCTCTTGCAATTTTCATCTCTGTGCCGTTTGCTTTCAGTCGTTCATGAACATCGCTTGCGGGAGTTAACTCAAAATGCCGCGCGTGTCAAACGCTTTTTAAGAGTATACATCGTTATAAAAACCCTTAAATAAAAAAAATAAACATCAAAATTCTTTATTGTGTTGAAGCGTAACTCTGTTAATGTTCACTGCAAATTTGGCGCTCTTCAAAAGTGAGAACCGGCTGGCCGTATAAGTGATTTTGGAATTTTTTTTTTGCACTATTTCGCTAAAAGCCCGCGATTGACCGTTCTGAATATTGACTGAGTGCAAATTGTGTTGAAAAATTGTGAAATACTGCATTCTGTCCGAGGTGTGTATGATAAATAGTCACTGTTTCACCTCCGATGTGATGTATAAAAAGTATAAAAGGTTGCTTTACACACCCCCAGGTTTGTTGACAAGATTTTGTAAAGTAAACTTGTCGAAAGCAAAAAAATGCGGCCTGATTTGTTTTCCAGGCCTAATCTACTGCGATCAAGAGCCATTATGGCTCTTGAGTGTGATCGAAGATGATTGCTATTTTTTGGGTGTGCTGTACATGTAAGGCTATCAACTCGATGTAAGATGTTTCACTCCAAAATCATTTAGCCTTTCCCTCAAAAGTCACATGAATTTGCCCTTAAGTTGACTGATTTGTGGATTACAAGTTTATTGTGTTATTTAAATTACAAATTTATTAATGGGAGCTTCGCTTTTATCCCTGGCTAAATCTATATATTACTAACGTCTCCTGCTCTGTGTTATTGGCCGGACCATTTTCTTTGCTTTTTTTAAGATTTGTTCAAGGTAATCTTTTATGCCTTTATTAAGAACCTAGGGAGACCTCTGAAATCGAAGCCAGGAACTGTGATAGTGATGATGAAGAGAGGGACTGTCGCAACAACAAACTCAAAGGGCATTCAGAAAACCCACGTCCACAGCAACAAGAAACCAACAAAGATATATCAAACGAACCATCAAGCACCAGGTAAGAAACAAGAAAAGGCCTATACTGCATACTCTGGGAATGCTGTACTTTGCCTGTAAAGGCCCGAAATGAACACTAGGGTCTACGCGGAAAAAATGGGCATCATTTCGGTTCGGGATCATTTCTAATAATGACTGTTTATTAAGACTCATTGCAGCAATATACAGAATGGCTGAATTACAGAGCTATTTACAAAACATATAATACTAAAATACAATACAATAAATCCAATAAATACTAGAAAATATAATTGTACAAGCCACTAGGTATACTTATGCGTGACAAACTCTTGCGTGCGCTTGGTCCTACAGGTAGGACACGTGGAGCGGCTAATGGGTCTAGATTCTAATATTAATACGTGTTGGAGGAGGACAAACCCCTCGTATTTTACGTTCCCCACTAAGAGTAAGGCCTCAGATAGTTATATTTCCTGGCATAGATGGGCGCGTCTGTCACTTAGGGTTGTTAAATTAAGGGCATTTAATGCCTCGTTGTAATTCATTAAAGGAAAATGATGCGCATAGCCCTTTTCTGAATGCTCTCAATCTTATAAGATAGAAAATGTGGTATATTTTGCCAGACAGGGGCAGCATATTCTAGAACAGGACGAACAATGGTTGTAAAAACATTAGCCAGTGAAGCTGGAGGTGCACCACATTGCTTAAGGACCCTTAAAGAGTAAAGCCCCCTGTTTCCCTTTTGCACTATAAGTTCTACATGATGGTTCCATTTTAGGTCATTACTTACATAAACGCCTAGTAACTTATATGTCATGACTCTCTCAATTGTGTTACGACCAATTACAATAGGATTATTTCTGGGTAGATTTTAGATTTTAGGTAGATTTCGTCGCTGAGAAAGTCGCACATAAGCACATTTATAGTTCTAGATTCGAGGTAATCTCCGAATTGCCTTGAAGCACGTTAATCTCGATTCGCACTCTACAAACAGTTTGTCCACTGAAAAAAAAATTCTTGAATTGTCTTTTCTGGTCGTCTATATCTACATCTACATCCATAACTTGCAAAATCCTAGTCAGGACAGCTTGCAAGTAAGATAAAAAAGGTGGACAAAATACATTGCTTACTAAGAGGAGGGATTCAGAGCTGACTTCAACTCAATGAGACCGATGTAATATTCTCAACTGGCCAGTTGTTCCAGTCATGGATTCTCGTTTCTTTTACACATCTCATGATGCTTGGTGTGGGATTTATTTGAGGGGCTAGGAGCGGTGGGTTCGGGGCAGGATCTGGTCCTAATATTACATATTTAAATGACTCGAAAATAGGGGTCTAAGTAACCGGGGCGATATGGCTTGGGTGCGAAATGACTGGTTACCCTTGTTAGGTGGGCTAGTCACTTCCGCTTCGTTGATCTGAGTGATTTGCATTTTTTGGGGGTAAGCCTGATTTTGTTTAACTTTTCTTTCTTTTTCAACTGCTTAAATGATGGTGAAATTCACTGCAAGGATGATGACACGTATCTTCATGTGCTTTCTTCCATTTCCACAAGACATAGTCATTCAACGAATGGATCCCACGACTGACAGAAATATCAACGCATGTAACTCCCAAACTAGTTACAGCCTCACTTTAGCTAGTAACAAGTGACAAGAACGAAGATGATCGCATATCTCTTTCTAAATTTTCGTCAGTAACATTTCCATAGTTTCAACAATTGCAAGTTATGTCAATAAATGTAGCCTTGTCCTTTTCTGTAAATAAGCGTCAAGACTGCTGAGTCCCTGAGGAGGAAACTGCTAGACTATCTTGAGGAGAGTCCGGCTCTGACCAGTTTCTGGNCTACATCTACATCCATAACTTGCAAAATCCTAGTCAGGACAGCTTGCAAGTAAGATAAAAAAGGTGGACAAAATACATTGCTTACTAAGAGGAGGGATTCAGAGCTGACTTCAACTCAATGAGACCGATGTAATATTCTCAACTGGCCAGTTGTTCCAGTCATGGATTCTCGTTTCTTTTACACATCTCATGATGCTTGGTGTGGGATTTATTTGAGGGGCTAGGAGCGGTGGGTTCGGGGCAGGATCTGGTCCTAATATTACATATTTAAATGACTCGAAAATAGGGGTCTAAGTAACCGGGGCGATATGGCTTGGGTGCGAAATGACTGGTTACCCTTGTTAGGTGGGCTAGTCACTTCCGCTTCGTTGATCTGAGTGATTTGCATTTTTTGGGGGTAAGCCTGATTTTGTTTAACTTTTCTTTCTTTTTCAACTGCTTAAATGATGGTGAAATTCACTGCAAGGATGATGACACGTATCTTCATGTGCTTTCTTCCATTTCCACAAGACATAGTCATTCAACGAATGGATCCCACGACTGACAGAAATATCAACGCATGTAACTCCCAAACTAGTTACAGCCTCACTTTAGCTAGTAACAAGTGACAAGAACGAAGATGATCGCATATCTCTTTCTAAATTTTCGTCAGTAACATTTCCATAGTTTCAACAATTGCAAGTTATGTCAATAAATGTAGCCTTGTCCTTTTCTGTAAATAAGCGTCAAGACTGCTGAGTCCCTGAGGAGGAAACTGCTAGACTATCTTGAGGAGAGTCCGGCTCTGACCAGTTTCTGGATTTGTTTACGGTAGTCCAGAGTTCAAATCTTCTGCTGTGCTTGCAAATAACCTACTGGTTGTCTGCTGCCAGTTGGGGTTTTTAACCCTGTTATGTTAATTTAAATTATGTGTTTCTGATCAGTTGAGTTTAGTGCCTGTAAACTAGCTGGATAGGCGAAGTGCAGTTTCGACTATAAGCAAACCTTTAACAATGCTAATACCACATTTAGGCAAAGTTTGAAAAATGGTACCTTTAACTATAATACGACATAGAAAGCATGCATATTTTACTGTAACATTTGTTTTTGTACCTTTAGCGGACCTGGAGACTCACGCGGGGACCTCGGGAGTGCTGTTTCTGGTTATAGCTCATTTTTATCCAAAGAGGTGAGCAAGCAAAGTCTGAAAAAAATGGCGCATTTCTTATTTGCAGTTATCCCGTTCGCCGCTGAACCGCCGCAACCGCCCACGTCCCATCTACTGCTTGTGACATCATCAGTTTTGAACGGTCAAGAACAACTGCTATTAAGTCATCCATCATGGGGAAGAGGTCTTTCAAACCATAACAAACTGAGCACAATTCAGTCAAGGAGGCCGGAGAAAAAGGCAGAAAAAAAAAACAACAACATTGTAAAGTTGACCCGAAAATTCCGATGAAAATCTTGTTTGACCAGAACACAGCTCAACTATTGTAGCTTCAAAAGGCGATTTTCGGCAATATTTCCAGGAGCGAATGGGTTGAATCCTCATCGCAACCATTCAAACGAAGATTACTTTTAATCAATTTGCGCGCGAATTGAAATTTATTCTTAAGTATGGGCACTAAGGCTTTCTAATATTTTGCATACAGTCCGATTGTATGCAAAAGCTTTGCCCGTCACTGAAGAATGTATTGGTTATGTTTACTGACAGGTAAAATTTCTTCCCCTTTAGCAGGTTACTTCACTGCATCCTGAGTCCTTTCCAAAGGCAGAAGGTAACTATAATAGTGCATTAAAATTGGCTAAAGAACAAGGCTGTCAAGCGTATTAGCGAGTTTATATAGGGTTGATGCTCATTAATTTCCTCGCGTAGCGAAGGTTCATAATTTTGTCGAATTGGTGACGTGGAGCAGTAGTCTAAGACACGACTTTGCATGCAGGTGGTCGGGGTTCAACTCTCGGCCAAGGCATTTTTTCCTTTTTTCGCCTTTTTGTTTTTTCAACCTTTTTTTATTACTTATTGACTTGTTCCCTTTTTTTTCATACGGCTGGCTCTTTATAGCTACGCGAGGTGTTGCGATAAACGTATTCCTAGTATATTACAGGAATTTCATAAGTAGTTCGCAAAATTTTAAGAGGTATGGAGGGTTCTTTTTACTGGCGTTTTTCTCGCGATTTGTCGCGTAACCCGTGCCAAGCCCTCGGATAGTAGGGACGTCGAGAAAACAGGGTCAAGGAAAAATGAGACGCGCAAGATATGGGAAAGGGGGAAGTGCCTTCTCTCTCCTCAGCTCCCAGCGCGTTATTTGCATCAGTTTTCATATCGCTGAACATTACTCTCTTGAGCCTGGAACAGGCTATTTGTCCTGTGACAAGAATGGCAATTTCGTTGCAGCGCCATATTGTGAGCGATATCAGGCGACTTTCACCTCCATCCATGTCCAATACTCACCACTTGTTCAAGTCTTGAAACCAAGTAGTACAAGTCGTAGGAAGGGTTGTACTGGAAAACAATTTACTGACTACAAGTCCATGCGTATTAAGATTATTCTACAATGCCTAAAATCTAAAATTTATAAACATTTAAAATTTTGAATTACGGAGCTAATCCTACTAAACTATACAGTCAGGAGAATGTTAAAAATATTATGAAAATTCTTAAACTGAACCTTAAAGATTGTAAGCTAGGTTTGCTGTCTAATCTAGACCATATATATGGTCCAAAGTACCTCACAGAGTGTTTCCGTAATGTACAGTATTAAATCTGGGTATATGAGAATCCCTGTTTCTTAAGTGATATTTGAATGACTGAACACTGAAAATGTCATTCTCATTGCTAGGTACCCTACCATGATTAACTTTATAAATAAACGCCTTTTTGGTAGGCTTCAAGAAGTTGCAAAAATGTTGAAAGACTCCGACCTTTCTTACTTCAAATCACTGCTAATCACACGTTTGTAAGATATAATACTCACCTCCCCCCTCCCTTCCATTAAAAGTTGTTTCAGTAGGTTTTGAGCATGGTCTTAAATTGCTGGCTACTATAAGGGGAGGAAGGGGAATCACAAGCACATGGGCAGGCCTTTAAAGCCAAAATAAAGTATATTTGCAACTGGTTGTAGGTAGATGGGCACGGTTAAGAAGATTAGAGTACTGTATGGATTGTGTCTCACTTTAAAGCTGTCAAAATGTGATTAATAGTGGTTAGAGCAACATGGTAATGCTCTCTTGCAACCTACGTTATATTTATGTAAAGAAGAAGAAGAATGTAAACGAGTTTATATACTATGTAGTAAATTGCATGGTAATGAAGTAAACCCATAAATATTCACCATTTTCCCATAGACCATAACGCCCCTTGTTTCTCTCCTTCACCCCCCCTCCCCCCCCCCTACAAATGTTGCATAACCATTGTTTCCAATTTCTCCTGGGTTTTATCGTCATAATAAATAAATGATATTTATGGAGAGAAGCACTCAAGAAAAAAAATTGAGTTCCAGATGGTAATTAAACCCACGACGTTCTAGACACTGGTCGAATGCTATAACTACTGAGCTACTGAGAACTCCCGTGATGAGCAGGTCACTTGTGGTCCGACATAATGACCGCATCGAACAGTCACATTATGTCACATAAGCACACGAAATAACCACACCTTGCTGTCACGTTGTTACTCTCTGAGCGATAAATAATAAATAGAATGATTTGGGTGGAGAGAGAACTCAGAAAAAATTCTGAGTTCCAGATGGGAATTGAACCCACGACCTTCCAGACACTAGCCGAATGCTCTAACCACAGAGCTACAGCGAACTCTAGTGATGAGCGGCTCATCTGTGGGCTTACATAACGACAAACAAGCTGTATTATGTGAGATGTGCAAATGGCGAATAGGACGTTAACTGAACTCCAAGGCCTTCTTAATAAACCTCTGAAAAGTAGTAAATACAAAGACAGTAAATTGGATTTAAAAAATAATATAAAAATATAAATATTTACAAGATGTATAACATGCACATATACAGTAATTGGATAAGAAATAATATAAATCTTTGACAAGATTTGATTGTATGAATTTCTCCGTCGGTTTTAATACCATCAACTGAAGTTACCCAACCCATGCCTTGACTCTAATGATGACTCATCACTCATTGTAAACAACAGTCCAATTTCATTTGACAGGCATACACTGAATCCGGACGATCATACTGGTCAAGTGGCACAGCGTTCTTCTAACTTAATGTCATCTTTTTCTCTATTGTTTTTAGGGGTCGTTACACTAAAATACCCATATCCAAGAGGCATTGCGGAGTCATCAACTTATGAGAAAGAACGAGTGCATAGTGATTGGGGAAAGAACCAAAGCAGCAGCGTTGAAAACAAGGCTGATGGTGTTGTTCAGTCTGTGAGTACTTAATTGTTTTTTTTTTACTGCAACTGCTACTGAGCGATTTCTCGCGTGCTGATTGGTGTAGTGCAGACCATGGAAATAACGTGATAATGGCGCAATTTGTTTTTCTCTTTCTTGCGAGCGCAATTTTCCGAGAATCCTCGACCAACATAGACATAGAAAATGAGGGAAAAATCAACAACAATTTTCCACGGTCTATACTCTTATCGATCATGAAAATAGCGTCATAATGTCCAAAACGTTGCAGTGAAACAGTAGAGTTAACTCTCTCATAAGCGACCACCCTTGGTGCACGACAAAGTGATCCCTTCCGGGAGGTGGTCGTCTACAGGAAAAATAAAGATATTACTGTTACCATGGATGGAGTTTGCCTAATGGTCGTGATCGCTTGGACGATCGGGACGATCGTGCAAATTTTGAAACGATCATATGGAAACGGTCTCAGACGACTGGGACTTTTATACCAGTAATCGAGAATATATTCGGCCTGGATGGCCTACAAAATGTTCGCACCGCGTATGGGCGCTATTAATATTTGAAATTAGAGAAAGTCCGTGACATCAAGTTCTCGACGTGATAGTATGTTTTCGTTGAACTCTTCTAGCTTCTCGACTCCGCATAATCGAGAGAAAAAGCAGATAGAAAGGGACGAGGTTGGCTCTCCGAATAAAAATCATAATCATTTAATGTTTGGCTTGTTTGCGAAACGCGCGCAAAAATTCTATTGTCTCACCCAGAGACATCGCTGACGACCCCGTGTCTCTTGGCTTTGAGGCGATCGAGACGATCACATGCATATGGAAACTACCAATCGTCCCAGTCGTCCGGATCAGTCGTCTCGAAATTTTTAGAAACGGCTGGGGCGATCGGTACGATCCGGACTATCATATGGAAACCAGCCTTAAACAAATACATCAATTTTCTTTTAAAGACGTAATTTTCTTGACTAAAGAGTACAAAATGTACCTGAGAACTTTTAGAAAACTTGGCTGCTTGGTTGCGTTTCAGAACAGGCCAAGCGCTCCGATCGGCTGTGAAGAAAATTTCGTGAATTTTGAATTCCTAGAAGGACAATTTTGTAAAGAAGAGCCTTCCTTTGTTCACCAAAACAAAACTGAGCGTTCTTTTGAACGTTCCCTTCCTTTCTCTGTGTCCTTTAGCGGTGTATTTTTAGCCTTGACATGCGAAACACTGGTCTTCAGTTGTAAACCACCGCCTGAGATTAGAGCTGTCTCACTTTTGTCTCACTTTTGAGGATTTTTTTCTAAGCCTCACATTTTCGCTTGGACCGCGTGACCCGAAACGCTTTGGCCGCGCAGAATAATGAGGCCTAGGGACTAGGCAATAAATATATATCGTAAATGCCATTTGATTATAAAAAAAAAAGCAGGGGCTATGAACCAATCCCGGAAAAGGCGAAATACTTTGAATGAATAATATGTTTCAATTTAAGCAGCTGATCCTTACAATAATGCTTGTGTTGAATTTATTAAAGACAAAGTACGTGGATATAGAAATACGAAAGCTGCCTTATGGCGTCCTCAAGAAATTATCTGACCAGCTCGACATTGATGGTCCTTGTGACTGGAAGGCCCTTATCAGTGTGATGCCAACTGGAATGTATTCAGAAGAACAGGTAACAAAACAGTATTTAGATTTCTTTCCATAGGCCTGAGAATGATTTCCAGTTATATGGCGATGATTTTTGTCTGATGGTTCCAAGGAGGACTGAAGGCATGCAAAAGTTTCAAAGCAGTACTTTCCCCAATAGGTACGGTTGATTTATGCAGTACACTGTGGTCCTAACTGAAATCCTAAAAAAAACTTTTGTGATTATTCAGTTGAAATTAGAGCTACTGAGCAGAACTACTTTCCTCGTATTAAATGTGGTGTGTAAGAGGTTGTAGCTTTTGGGTCTGTGGATCAAATCCTAATATACAGATTAAGCCAGCCTGCAAGCGAAGCTTTCGTTTTACTACTATATTAAATACTATATTAAAACCAATGAACGTAAGCCATGACAAAGAAATCCACACACCTATATTTAATCTTAGGAGCTTTCCTTTTGCCTTTTGAGGAAGGGGTTGGCCGATTTAATAAAAATCATTTCCCAAAACAAGACAGCTAAAATAATAATAATAATAATAATAATAATAATAATAATAATAATAATAATAATAATAATAATAATAATAATAATAATAATAATAATAATAATAATAAATCTTCCATCGAGCTTTAAGTCCTATTTACAGCCAAAAAATCACTATGAAAAAAATTATGACCACATAAGTAGGCTAGTGAACCAATACTTGCTCAAACTCTAAGAACGATCTCTCTTTCTTAAAAGGAAGACCTAAATGAAAATGGGGCCGATATTTGTGTTCGCTGCAAGCTTATGCTTTCTTAGCGGGCCCAAACGAACTGAGAAAAGGTCTTTGAAAAGAGACCGTGTTAGATATTCAGGCCCTGTGTTAAAAACGGTAATGATTATTTATGATGGAGAACCTGCACGTAATCTGTACTAAATGAAGTCGATATCGATACTTCCTTACAAGAGGCTAATGAGGATGTGCCGCTGGATGGGGTCGCATTTTCAATAGAGTTACTAGAATGGGGTCGCACATTTTCGGATTTTTTGGGGTAAGACAGTTCTTCATACTTACGGTTAGCAAACGTACTATAATGTTTGTACTGTATTCCATTTAAAAATGGGTCAATTCATAAAAATAAAAAGTGACTAAGTTGGGATCGCGAAAATTACATGTTTGCCCAAAAGTGACTAAGATGGGGTCTGTAATTGGTCACACTATAAGGGGATAGGGGCGCTGAGAGGCCAGCGGCACATACCCAGCAAAAAATAACCAATGTAACCCCCCGGGATTGATAGTCCCACTTGCATTACAAAAACCTTTAATAAACTGTTTTATTCGGTTAGGTTACGTCATTTGAAAACCAAAGAGCAAGAACGGATGGAAGTCCTTCAATGGCTTTGTTAACTGACTTAGGCCAAAGGGCTAAGACTATTCGACAGCTTGTTGTTTGGCTGAAAAAAATTTGGAATTGTCAAGCCTTAGACATTTTGGAATACAAAGGTAAGTTGATATTAATTAGGCTAGTCCACAAAAAAAAAAACAAAGAAATAAAAATAATGTTGCTTACTGTGGTGATGTAGATGCACCAGTTACACATTATTCTCTATACAGTTTGTTTTTACACAGTTTGTTTTTTGTTTACTCTTCTTCTTTGTAGTAGTCTTAAAATAAAATAATACTTCTTGGATTAACTTTGTTAACTATCAGTACGAACTTAATAATTATACACATGTACTGTATTCATAATACAGAAGAGGTGAAAATCATCAAACAACCCAAGTCGCAGCTAGTCAGAGTGGGTGGGACTGTTACCTTGAGATGAAAGGCCACAGGGTACCCAGCTCCACAATATCAGTGGGTAAAACATGGAGCAAAACTCCCAGAGAGAATTGATGAAGAACTTACCCTGAATCCTGTGACACTGTATGGCAGTGGAAACTATTTTTGCCTATTTGTGCGCATTAGATCAGATATTCAAATGCTATTTTGCGCCTTATAAATAGTAAATTATTATTATTATTATTGTTATTGTTATTGTTATTGTTATTGTTATTGTTATTGTTATTGTTATTGTTATTATTATTATATTGCCTTGTGTCCAATCATCTTAATGTAGAAAAAAGCGATGCAGTGGATTTAGAGGTTTTGCCACCAACTTTTACTACTTCTGAAGGTAACGTTTTACTCTCCTGTTGTTATTAAAGCTTTCTTGCGATGCTGAAAGGTTTGACACAGTTCCGAAGAAACGTATTAGAAACTTTCGGTCGTGCCGAGCAGTTAATCGCGAGGCAAACGACTAATTTAATGGACGCAAGGGTACTTTGGTGGTATTGCAAGCTGTTTGTGGAAAATCGCTATTGATGCACTGCTACATCGATTGTTCCTGGACCTTGTGTGCGAATAGACCTTTTTAGCTTGTATGTTTTGTTGTCCCAATTCGGAGCACGTGATATTCTCTAGGTAATTTGCCTTTTGTCTTTTTATTAGTCATGCACGCATATGTATGTGGATGCACATGCATAGGACGAGATTTAAAAGAAACAGTTTTCTTGGGTAACATCACATGGTCTGCAATGGGAAAACAAAACATACAAGCTAAAAAGTCTATAAAGCGTTTTCACTCACGTAGGCAGCATCTATGCAAATTTATAGGAACAAAAGAAAGCGTTTGCATTAGAAAGAGTTCAACTCCCACGGGATTGGTTTGGTACACCAACATGGCCGCCGTTTCATTGTTTCGTAACTACAATATGGCCGCCGTGACGTCTTGTGAAAACGCTCTATTATTCAGGCGGGATCGATCATCTCTGCCAAAAGTTCTATAATGATTTCTTTCAGCTTAAATAATATTCCACATCGAGGTTTCTCAGAAATTATTAGTCTATTGTTTATATCAAGTCATTTCAATAGACAGTATTAATTTCTCTTTACTTTGGCGGATGAGATTGAGTTTAATTAAATATAAAAATTGCCTCATGAAACTTTATATTTGATTTTAAACTAAAAAATAAATGAATAAGCTTAGTTAAAATTCTGTTTTGACTGTCTGCGCTCGTTAATGCAAATCGAAAGACAACGATTCTAACTTTAGGCGCCAGCCCATGTAATCACAGTTGGAGACGTTCGATCGGATTGGTTTAAATGAAATCCCATGATCAAATTTCAACGGGAACAGTTTATGGAATCGCTCTGTGCCAGAGGTTTTTTCTAGCAGCAAATAAAGGTCCTGTGGCCGACACCGAGCTACCCCGCCGCACGCGAGAAAAATCTTTTGGTACCCAGGGTGCAGGTTATATCATCAATTAAAACATTAAAGTGCCCATCACCTAAAATTTTTTATTTTCTTATCTGAAACTATACCTTATTAAAAATAACTTCTGCAAAAAAATTTTGCGGTGTGAACAAAACGCGATTTTTTTACCAATTTTTGAAGTCTACATTTTTGCGGTACACCCGTGCCGCTGATCATGCAAACTAGCAGGCTCACATATGACGTCATGTGACGTAAATTAAGGAACTCGCATTACCCAGCGGTAAACAAAAAAGATAAATTACAAGTAAGGATTGAATTACAATGTCTTCGCAAGAAGAAAGTTTTTCTGAAAAAGAAAAACCTATCAGAACTCTTAATGTTTTCTTGTCGATAAGGTCGCGTGTTCCTTAAAGTACGTCATATGACGCCATACTCCGAGAGAAGACTAAGACGAATGGTGTGCAAAAATGGCGGCGAATTTGAACTTTTTTAAAAAAATATATAAAAAATCGTCTTTCGTTCAAATCGCAAAATTTTTTCGCAGAAGTTATTTTAATAAGGTGTAGTTTCAGATAAGAAAATAATAAATTTTAGGTGATGGGCACTTTAAAATCCTGTCAAACCAGTAATACTCTAGCACGGCAAAAGAAACATTTATAAGATAAAGACAAAAGGCTATAACGTCATCGGCTCTGTTCCCCCAGAAAGTAACACTTTCAGTAACATATAACCACTTGAATTGCTCTCAATAGCAAAACTGATAAAAAATGTGGGTACCATTGCATCAGTTTTCGAATGTGATGGTTAATTTACATTATATGTGCCTTTTAAGCTGAATTGTTATATACTGTACATTGTAACAGGCACGTTTTATCAGCTGTAAACTTTCATAACTATCACACGATGAAGAATGTACCGTCGAAACATGTTTTTTTTTTAATTAAAAAAAGTCGCACTATTTTTGAAAATCATGACATCTAGCAGAGCACCTACTTGGGAAAGAATTTTCTGATATCTATCAGCAAATCCGTCTGACAAGTCTTTATACGACAACAAAGTAGACTGAACTGTGGATACAGAATATGCGCGGGTTGTGTGACGTAATCAGCATACTTTTCACTCCTGATTTGCCCCTATTTTACTTAAAGGGACAGTGTCCCGATTATGCGCACGCGCGAGCGTCATCTGTTTTTTCTTCAAAAGACAATAGAACTGTCATATTGACTCGACAAGATTTCCTTCCGGACCGCACCGCCGACGGAGATTTGTTGTTTATATTCTCAAGTAATATTTTAGACTTTCGAAGATGTCTTTCGTCTTATTTAAAATTTTTTATCGCTAGCAGGGCCGCCTCGCGACCCGAAAATCTCTTTTCGCTCCGGCTCGCTTTAAAAACAGATTTGCTAATGTGAAACTCGTGTCAGAGGTCAATTGTTCTAAGTCCAGTAATATCTGCCTGATTTGCTCGCGTTCTAGCCTCAAACGTTTGAAAGACATAAATAAAAATGCAATCTCAACGCTATGAATCATCGCAAAGGTTAGTCAAAAATTATATTATGATTTCATGGAACTAGTTTTTTTAAACATGTAGCGCCTGTTTGTTTGATTTTGTCGGCCGAAGGGAGATTTATTTAAAAGTTTACTAACGCGTCGTTGCAAAACATTCTGCTTCACGAAGCTCCCCTCCACAAGATCTCCTCAGTCACATCAATGTCTCAATGGTTTCTTTCGTACAGTCTTTATTGTGGCTGTTTCACTTCTGCGTATTCCTTTCACAATAATCTGAGCTTGTATGGAAGCTAGCAGAAGAGATAAGCCTTCAATCGGCATCAAAGCGCTTCCCATCTTTTGGTCCGCCGGCCAACGGCAATAAAAGTAACGCCAAAAAATCCAGATTTCGCCCAAATCGAAACTTAACAGGAACAATATATCATTGATCTGTAATCCTGAGAAGTTTTAGTGTAGTATTGAACTCGGCCAAGCGCGATGCAAACGGATTTTTCAAGGTTCTCTTACTCTCCTCGCATCTTTTGATTTCGGGACATCCTGTCCAAAAATCAAAGTTTGGTGCATGCGCAGTAACGGGATACTGTTCCTTTAATGAGTTTACTAGCAGACATAATATGTCGTTAAACTGATTTATGTCTTTTGTTTTAACCTTCTCGGTAAGGCATCTTCAAGGAAGAAAGCATTGAGGGCATTTTTACCAGTGAAGGTGGTGTAATGGCTGGAGGAAATATCAGGCTAGTGTGCCCCCCTGGAGCTCTTGACGATTCCTTGTCTGTAACCATAACATTAGAGGACCCGTCTAAGTACTACAGTTTGATAGTTCAAAAGGATCTGGAAAATGACGTTATTATAGCTGCACCCATCGTTAATCTACAACCGAATGGCCATTCTTTCAGGAAACCTATAAAGCTGACAACTAGTTTTAAAAGCATGAATTGGAAATGGAATGGAGATAATGTTTTCATTTTGCATGGCACTGAAGCTAGAGATGGAAAGGTCACCTGGCAAGACATCACTAAGAGTTCAAAGATTAATGAGGCAGCCGGAGAAGTTGAGGTTGAACTGAAACATTTCTCACTCATTATGGTTCTGTTACGTTGGACCTTGATCCGTAGTAAAGACATTCTGTCCAGATTTGATTTGCTGTCGTTTGATTACACGTTACTGGTGCTGTTGAACAAGACGAGTCCCTCATCTGCACACGACATGCTTGCTCTACTTTTCGTGAGCCAAGACGTTTACCACGAACAATTCTTCAGAGAGGACGAGACTTCAGCTTTGGTACAGCTTAGGAAAGAGGGTTTTATAGAGGTACATGAACATGCCACTGACAGACTAGATAAAAAGCGAATTTACAATCATGAAAACCTTCAAGTTAGTATTCAACTCGGGGAAGACTACAGACTCTCTGATAGCCAGCACAGAAGTTTTAGTTTCGGTGTAGATTCCTTTGTTTGGTGGAATGGAGGAAAGGTAATCAAACTTCCTCTGGAATGGAGAAACGAAGTGAGATATCTCTGTGGGACAGTCAGCGTGAATGGAGAAAATGGGCACGTGAGCAAGAAGCATTTTAGTGAAGGAGGTAAATTTGTTAGGTGCTTTAGTATAACAGTATACAATAGATGGCGGTGGTGCTTAAAGATCCTTCTTATCTTGGTCTCCATAGTTAATCTTTAAAACATGAATTAAATGCGATTCTCGCGAACGAAACACACGTTAAGTCTATTCATTTATTTGACCACTCATTCACTCACTATCGTACCCTTTACTTAGGACTCTTACCTCCGACCTCGACGCAAAATAGGGGTAAACATATCATTTAATAAATTGTCTCCAAAAAATTTGTAGTGACACTACTAAGTGTCCCCTCTTATGCCAGTCGAGCATCTTCGTCAAATTCTTTAGGCCAGTTATTTAAACGTACATTGTAGTTAAGCCAATGTTTAACTAAACCGCGTTTTAAGCAATTTTCAATGTGCCCCACGGTTTTATCTAAAAAAGCCATATAATGAATAACTTATTAACCTCGTCCGTTCGGTCTTTTTTGGCAGGGACATTGACCTCGCCATTGCTTGGTCAATATAACAAGGCCTCGGTCTGAGATGTCCCCGTAATGACCTCACTCTCGCTTAACAAGTGGTATGTTATTTTTTCACAGATCTGTGTAATTATGTTAGGAAGTTACTGGGTATGGAGGGGAACATCTTTAACGTCGTAACCATTGCAAGGCTGCTTGAGATGCCTGAAGAGTTAATGCATCAAGTCACCAGTTCTTGGAAGGACGACTACGAGCAGTTGAACCTTTCTTTGCAACACTGGTTGGAGAAGAGTGCTGGAGTAGAAAATCTTTCTTCTCTCAAGAAGTGTCTGGAGGGCCTAAATCAAGAAGGTCAGTGGTGTTTCAAGCGGACTTGCGGCGCAATGGCTGTTTTTTTTTTTGTTTTTTGTTTTTTAAAGATATGTAAATTTCTTACTTAGTTTATTAGGATCTGTGTCACGAAATTTATCAAAATCCAGACAGTTGAAACCGCCACCAAACTGAGTGAAATATAAGAATAACTTCTCAAGCAATGAACAGAAGGTATAAATAATACTCCAAATACAAAAGGAGGCACGGATGGACAAACTTGAAGAGGAATGAAACGGATTGAAATAGCGGCTGCTGGGTTTGGAAACTTAATAGCCTAGCCTAAACGTTTTTCAAAGTTCAGTTTTGTTTTTTGTAACAATATAATGTTTGAAGACATTTGTTTGACAGGAGCTGTGATTTTGTCATTCACAATTAATTTCGCACGGTTCTATAGGCAACATGGATGCGTTGCTGGCATTAATTATTAACAAAATGAACAGCCGTGGCACAGTCCCCTTAAGTAACCCTTAAGACCTTCCTGTATCCTTTCTGGACCTAAATTTCAAAAAGGCGCCCAGTTCATAGTAGAGGAAACAGTTTACCAATTTTATTCTGTGATATTCTTTTATAATACTCACTAGAATACAATGTAACATCAAGAGGCCAGATGCACATCAGGCGCTTGAGAAATCTTGCCACGAAGATAACTGGCTTACAACTCGTTAACACAGATTTAGTGAGGTATTTTTCACGTAAAGCTACAATTCTTTGCAACTCTGTGTTGAGAGACTGTTGCCTGGAGTTGAACCAGGATAAAGCCTTTTCATCTTCCAAAAATGCAGATCCTTTAGTCAAACAGTTCATCGAGAATCGTCAACCAATGCCAGAAGATATTTCTACAAAATATAAACTGGTGTGTTCACCGTCAGATGAATCGAGGACCAGCATTTTTCTTGCCATTGTTCCCCATCTCATTCAAACCATCAAGGAAATCTTTGTTGACCATAAGAGGCTTGTTCCTCATAGTGGCTTGATTGGACTTCGTGAGGACAACGTAAATCAGTTGTTGACAAGCGTTTTGAATGCTCGACAAAACAACAGATTCCGGGATCTTGTGTATGTGGAGTGCCAAATTCTGGAGAAGTTGTGCCTGAAGAATCACAACAAGAAGCCTGTTGCAGAAATTACAAAGTGGAGCGAAAGTCTTGCCATTGAGCAAATGCTCAACTTTCTAGAGCGGTTTTTCAAGCACTGCCTACACGACATAAGGCTGCACAGAAGATTAGAATTTTTTTCTTGCCGCCTACGAGACACATTGTTGACCGACGACAAGGAAGTAGATGAAGATTACATGCAAGATTTTGCCAACATTTTATTGAGTCTCGTTGATTTTGCCAAGTTTGATCCTTCAAAACTGGTGAGATTTGAGCTAATTGATTCGAAAAACTCCACATTGTCCAGTACCTCGTCTGATGTTGAGAACGTGGTGCACGACGAATATGACGACACATACTCTCAAACGTTCAGCATCAAGAAAGTATCGGAGGACGAGCTTCAACTGAGTGCGGCTGCATGTGTGCACATCTATGGATCAATGCGCAAGATAGGGGCATTCCAGTCAATTATTATGCTGAATCGATCTGGCATGGATGCATTTAACAGATACATAAGTCGCTTCGCTCCAGCTGACATTGCGGTAATGAAAATGGAAGCCGAAAACGAGCATTCGGGAAATCTTCAAACAGTTCTTTATGCATCACAAAAGGAGAAGCTATCAGAATTGATACAGATCTTCAAACGAGAACTGAGTGAAGACATGGTAGACTTGAGTCACTCAGAGGTCTCTCAGTGTTACCTTTCAATGCGATGTATTGACTTCACGAAAGAAAAGGTCCTAAGACTCCGTCTAGTGTACAAATGGGGTTCGGAGGCAGTTGCTCTGGACAGTAACGACTTTGTGACCCTTTCCGATTGCTCAACTGGCGGCGCCTGTTTACTGGAAGTAAAAAGTTTTGGTAAGTTGGAGTCGTTTATTGTTTGTGTCTGTTTATCCCACCCTAAGTCACGTCCATAAGTTCAATAAATCCTTTCTTTGTTGCGTGCAGCGTTTGAACGGTCAATATTTTTAACACATGTTCGATACTCACAGGCTATTATACATTGTAATCAGTGTCTATCCATCTTACTGGCTTAGGGCCTACAGTTAATTCTGAACATCAGTGCACCCTTAAGATAATTCAGTTTTCTACTACTAGATACAACTGAATAATCTAAGTTGCGTGTGCAATGCATGAGTACCAAAAATGATGCCAAGTCGCGTTTGGCGATTGGCACTCAATATTACAAGGTTCTATTTCAATCGGGAATTCTTTTGTTTCTAATAAACTCCTTACGAAAGCTGTATCGTCCTTGCAAACTTTTAAAGGACCCCGTCATGCATGCGTGAAAACAACGGGCAAAAGGGGGCTTGATGTTGGGGTAGAGGGCCATGGTAACGGTCCAATCTTTTTCAAATCCCTGCTTAAGGCTGATTAAAGTGGAAAAAAAATGTGTATCCTATCTTGAAAAATTACTTCCTCGTGGAAGAGTTAGCTATAAGAAGGAACGCGAGACTAGACAAATGTTCGAAGAAGGGAGGTATAAGAAGACAGGAAGGGAAAGAGGGTAGAATAGTTTAGGGCATCACCTTATCATCTAACTTGTGAGAAAAAAATTTCTTTCACTCAGGTTTGGACAACTCACTTATGTCTGAAGATTTCGAAGGGCTCTCACTGACTTCTGTTGGTGGCAAATTTCCCTCGACTTCTTTTGATGAGTTACAGAAACACTGCAGTGCGCAGGGCGGGAAAATCGGTAACGAAAAAGTGCTCTTCTTTAGTTCTGTAGATTTCCTCATAACTCTAAAACAAGCGTCGAACGTCTAGTACTAAGTTCAGAGTACCAGTTGAACCTCTTTCAGGGGACACCCTCGGGAGCAAGACGAGTGTCCTCTGAATAGAGGTGTCCAATGTTCTCTGAACTAAGTACTAAAAGACGTTGGTTTTAGAGTTATGGGTTGGGGTTTGGTAATAATTAACCAACAGATAAAATATTTTTCTTTTATTCTTCCTCGGAATCTGCGGCAGTAGTTGTTTAAAGCGGCTAGAAAATGATATTTAAAAAATCGTGAATAACTTATCTCTACGATGTTTTGCCGTTGAGTCCCCAAAAGTGCAGTTCATCGATTTGAGTGAGATAATTCATGTTTTGAAAGTTCTCACCATTGTGACTAATGAACACGTGTAACTGACTTATCAACGATTTTTGTGGTCAGTCCCTTTTTGAATGCTGTAATGTGTCCCCTGAATGGAGGATAAACCCGGATTTGGGGCCCAGAAAAAGTCTCCCTTTCCGCTGAAATTTGAAGTTTTTGAAGTCTATTTTCTCGGACTCCCATGAGATCCTTTTCTTTGGATAACTTATTACATTTATAACCCTAGAAAAGTGTAAAAAAGAATGCAATATACGTGAAATTATTCTGAAAATTATTCGGAAAATCAACGTTTCTCAATTTCCTAATGAATTCCGTCTTAAGCTTTAGGGAGAAACATATAGATAATTTCAGAGAGATCCTGATGGCATGCCCTCCTCCACGTTTAGTCTTCCTACAAGTACTTTTTTTCTCATCAGCTGGTAAAAATTTATAGTAGTTTCTTACAACGTGAGGATAATTATTTCTGTCAGACGAATGAAAATAGATGTTTGTTTCGTAATAAAAAGTTTCAGTTGCGTGAGGTATCACAAAGAGTTCTATCGGTTACGAAATTAATGATTTCTAGATGGTGGTGGGATATATGTTAAATATGTGATGAATCTTGTTTCAGAGTATCACTTACACCAGACAATTAACCAAGTGACAAGCCCGCACACTTGTGTGATAGGCAACCAAGCTACTGTGAATGATCAGATGTCAAGCCAAAGGTAAATATCTCCTGGAGCTAAATACAAAGGCAGTAGTCAGTAGTATTCTGAGACCCTTTTTGTCGGTATGAGCTGTAATACACGACTAAACGCGTGGCGCTTATGTAACCAACTTGAGTTGCCTATGATTGCAAAGAGTATCTCAGCCTTTTGCCGAATTGACACTTAAAGACGAATTATGCGATAGATGCCGCGCAAGATTCAGGATTTGGCTCTGGGACCGGCAATATTACTCGGAACTGAATTTCACCCTTAGCTTTAATGCCGTCAGTATAACATTTTAAGAACAGGCTAATTGATGATCAGAGTCAGTATCGACCAGCTATTTAGCTCATGGGTCAAATATTGCTCTTGTCAAGACATCCTTGTTTTATTTCCTTTCCTCTCCTCTTTCTTTCTAATGGATCATTCTTGTGTATTTGGACTTACCGTTTTTCTTACCATCGATTATATTTTGCCAGATGTTGATGCATGTATTTTTTTTAAAAGGCAGTCACTGACATTGTCGTGGACCGATGTTTTGATCTCTTTTACTTCAGTTTTACTGTACTAGGCGCATTAACCTCTATTAAATTACGCCTAATTGCACTGAGTGAGCCTTTTGGCTAAAAAAAATTACGCTTGCAACTGGTTCCGGTTACAATACATTTCCCGGGTACATTAACATTTTGTTATGAATTATTTCTTTCCTTTGCCTTCGTTTCACTGTAGACATTCACTGTGAAAAGGACTGTATCTTCGTGGGGGGCCCTGCTGAAGGCAGCGTCTGCTGTCATTAGGCACTAGACGTTGGCGAACCGTATTAAATAGAGGTCTCTAAGAGTGGCAGGGTCTTGCTAAAAGTTACCATTATACTTAACTGCGGTCAAACGTGACAAATTTACAAAAGCTAAGGTTGTAAATTTTAATCTGCTGCCAATTTACTAAACTTTTTAGGGGTTTCCTCGAAACGTTTAAAGTGTGTGAGAACTGATCCGGCTTTTCTGTTGGTCAACACGTCACAATTTTACTCCGGCAAGAAGCGTTTTCAACGAAAAGAAGCTCATTGTATTGAGAAAAATGCAAGGATAGTTAAATCAACTCATTCTTTAGACATTCTTGGATGCGCTTGTTTTCACCTAGTGTAAAATAAAATCCCACTGAACAAAAAAGCGCCTTGGACCTTTGACCGTGGTGGATACCATACTTGGCTAAGAACGGAGAGTGAAAAAAAGTAAACTAAAACTTGGAAACGTTGGACCAAAGTCAACTTTAACAGAGTTCTCTAAGATAAATCGCTGAAACCCTGTCTGTAACGGTTTGTTCAAAGATTGGTGGACGAATTTTTTTAAGACTTCTCCTTGTTGTTTTAAGGTGAAGGTCATATAGTGCGTCAAAATTCTAGCGTAGTTTACACGCAAACCTGGAAGGGTACTCATTGATGGTTCTTTTTAATTAGTTTGACTAGTCATTTGTCTCATATCTTCTGTTTGTCTATAGAGCTCTCCCGGAGGGTTTGAATTGCTCTCCTAAGAGATCCATTACTGAAGGAAGGAGATCTTCACTAGAAGGAGAAGATTCTAAAGACAGATTATGAACTGGAAAATACAGCTCATGCCCGGTCTTGTTCGTATGATCAGCAAAGTAGTTAGTACTTTTAGCTCTAATGCCTCTTTTGGTCAACACGCCGTTTTGTCTTAAGGCATACATGTGGAATAGCATTACCCGATATTTTCTATAACCATGTTTATATAGAACTGAACTATTCAATTAAGAAATCTTGCTTTCTTCGGTCTGAAACTAGCCTGTGCAGCTGGCGGTTTTGTCTGGCGAGCACTTAAATGAGCGGCGTAGGCGTACTTTGTGAGCGCGCGAACGAGCGGCCGCTCGCTTCTGTTCCCTCCATTGGGTCTCCCCCATAAATCTGCCTGCTGCGCAGGCTATTAGTAGAAAGTGGAATAGTTGTCATAAAAATAAGGTTATTCTCTTTGCTGGAATAGATGTTGAAACCAGGGGGCTGGCAGCGAGGTCTGGAACCGAGTTTACATGATCGCCCCAGTAAAGAAATTTGGCCGAGTGAGACTGAGTACCAATTTTTCTTGACAACAAATATGGCGGAGAATGCAGACATGGAAGGACGATGAGTTTTTGCTCGCTTTTACGTTTTTCCGCGTCCAAACATCAATTAATGGAATTTTTGGACATGGGGCGCTTTCCATTTAGTCAAAATTTCCGGAATTTCTGTTTGGCGGTAAATGGAACACGTTTCGTCGGTTCGTCCCACTGGAAAATTCCCACAAAAAAAGGAAAATCTAAAAAGGTGGGCCCGTTTTCCCGGTTGGAATTTCCGAACGGAATGTCGTGTTCCATTTACCTTTCTCGTAGTTTGTACCAGTTCTAGGTCCACGGTCGGGCATCGCGACGTACCTGTGTTTACGACGAAATGGAACAACTTTTTACCAATCGGAAATTCCACTTTTGCTCCCACCGAAATTTCGGGGTTTTTTCCTTCCTAAATGGAAAGCGCCCCAGGAGGCATGATGTTTGAACAGTTCAAGGGTGACTTCACTTTTCGTGATTCAGCATCTCGGCAAGTTTAGTTATGTTTAAGCTCCGTGAAATTTACGAGCGGCTAGCCTTCTCCATCTCTTATATTTTTCCACCTACAGCGGTATTAAGACTCTCTTCCTTATCCTAAACATGTGCTACGAGCACACTGCATTAGTATGAGTCTTGCAACAGTCATATGTGAATGTTCATTAAACCAATTTTAGTTCGCTGTTCGTAAGTTCGTAAGTTTGTTTGTACAATGGGAGCCACAACAAATACTTAAGAGCTTAAATACAGAATAAGGGCCAATTTAGTAAAAGCCAGGGTAAATGTTCCACTCACTTTGCTTCACATATACTGGGTCTGTCAGTATAAGCTATTTTTAATACCAGAAGGCTGGGAGGGGTTCACTGAACCTTCAAAACCTTCACTGGAACATCATTGGAGTGATAGTCAACAAATATTTCCAACAGCAATACAGTATTTAGTAGTTTTATATTAGATAGTGACTTCGGTTTCGAGTATTTCCTTGAAATCGTTTGTACAAAAATTACCCTATACTTCTGAATTAAACTTGAAATGATTATAACGGTTTAGTGTGGGGACAAGAGGCTAATCCAGTTGCTAATAAGAGTGAGTATATCAGAGAGGGGTATGCGTTGAGGAAATCCCTCAAAGGACTGAAGTATAAGAAACAGAAAAAAGAAAATTGAATGTTTGCAAAGTTTATAAAGAGAATCAAAAGGAGCTTGAAAAATGCACAACTTCGCTTGTTTGTGTAAGTTGTGAATCTAATTTACAACTAAAATAAACAACAGGAATAATTGAATAATTTGAAAGTGCGTTTTCTTTAGTGGTTTTAAAAGAAATGAAGAGTTAAATAAAGTCAACAGATGTACCTTTTCTATCATCGCAATAGTATTGTCAAGTGGTTAAAGACCCGCTTCTCATTATTGACATTGTTAGGCTTCGATGTTTTCTATTCCAAAGTTAGTATGATTTTCCCTGTTAGTAATTTCCAGGTCTGGACCGTTTTGTTGTTGTTTTTTTTTTTCGTCATAATTTCAAACGAACAATGACAACATTATGACAATCATAAATTAGTACAAATACCTCGTTAAAAGCGCACACGGACGGCATTTCATCAAACCTGGGACTTGTCGGGGGTTACGTAAGATAATGGAATAATGACAAGAAAGGTAAGTTGTTTACTTTTTTTCTTTTATCGTTTGCTTTGATCTTTTATCCTGCTTGTAATTCAAATTATTTTATAACAACGACTTTTATTGCGTGTCATTTCCTCAATAGAAAGTCAGAGTTAGTCAAAATCTGGATTGTCAGCGACTAGCAGAACTAATAGTTGAGACCGGACTCCCTGGCACTTCTGATACCTTTAAGGAACTGAAAGAAGGGTCTTACTGGCAATCAATTGCCACCAAATATGAGAACGGTGTCCCGGGATCCCGTTTGGTGAAGGCCATATATAACGTTTGGCGGTCAAAATATTTTGTGGATCTTGTAACAAAAACACTTGAGGGCAAGGTTAGAATAAGCGCTTGTTGTTATGTTTTCATGGCTGCTTTTGTGATGGGCCTGATAGGATAGGTATCCAGCTGTGTGTCTCAATGCGCCCGCAATTCTTCCCGGGGTGGATCCGTGACATAAGTCATGTGCGAGGGCCCATTGGCATCATTACAAACTTTGGTATAGGCAACATTAGTTCTAATAAGACGTAATCCAATGGGACATTACTAACTGATGGTTAAATGGCTCAATGCATACCTACAACTTTCTTTTTCATTTTTCTGTTTTCATTTTAAAAGCTAGGTAATGAACTTGCTCACAGTTTTGTGGTAGCTTTCAAGTAACGAAAATTTTCTTCTTTTAAAAGGCTTTCACTATGATGGCGTACGTCTTTTGGGTATCTCCACCGCCCCCGCCCCCACCGCCTCTCTCTTCTCTGTCCCTTTCTTGCGAGCTGCATAGCTGCAACATAAAAACAGTTTTTGCCAACCCTAACATTCTGGAAAAGGCGTATTTTATTCTTGAAAAATGTACTGTCCTTCACTTCCTTGCCCGATAAATAATATCATGCACTTGTTATCATTATTATTATTTATTCCTTTATTTTAGAGAAAGATAACACTGATTCATGTCATAGAACCGGAGGCAACGATAAGGGTGAAGATGTCCTTGTTGACGTAAGTACGGAAATGCGCCTGAATTTAAACACTGTCACCTTGCCAACCCTTCTGCACTACTTCACTTCATGGATAGTATATGGAACTAAAAGTTCCAGTATTGTATGTAATATGTAGTTGGTGCAAAACATTTACCTTATGAACCTTTTCTTTTTCAGAAACCTGATCATGAGCAACACAAGACAAACTCCAAAAGAGTCAAAGTGTATTCGCCAAGGCTCATCAGGCCACGATACACCATTAATAGAAAACGGAAGGTAACAAAAAAAAACTTTTTTCACCTGGTATGTTTCCTTCGTAAATCCTGGCACTGACTTTGTACGGTTTCAAAGTGATGTGGAAAAATCAATACAGGTTCGATTACCTTTTTTCTTCTTTTGAATAAGGAACTACGTCAAATGCTAAATCACGTAGTTAACTCACTCCCGATTTGTCTTCTTTCTTCGCAGATTCTGGTTGGGCATTCAAAGGTCTTCATTCGCCCACGATATTCGCCCCCTTCTTCTCTTGCGGTATGCTATTTCACAATGCCTTGACCCGGTTCACTGTAAAGTTTTTTATCTTAATGATTACCTTGCTATATCGAGAATGATCTTGAAAGTCAGCTGCATTTCGGTCGCATATAACGCAGCCTTCATTAGCGTGAACGGCCCGATAACGCTTTCCACGTCACTGGCGGATCTAGACCCAGAGATAGTTGGGGGGGGGGGGGGGGGGGGAAATTAAAAAAAAATTTTACCCCTGGGGGGGGCGAGATTAGATATGTCCCCCCGCCCCCCCCCCCGGGCCCCCCCCCCGCACACCCCAAAAAAAACAATTGAACACATCGTCCTCCCTTCCCACACGTCGAACGAAGGGGCCTTTAGCGCGGGCCCCACCGCCGTGAGTGCGGCGGGGGCGGGGGGGGGACCAGAAGAAGGGGTTGGGGGGGGGGGGGGGGGGGGGGTGAACTTAAAAAAAATTTTAGCCCTCGGGGCGTCTAGCATAGTCATAGTCCCCCTGTCCCCTTCCCTGGATCCACCACTGCATACTACTAACAAACAATGTGAGACCATTGTCCCTCCTTGACCCACTAGGTCCCCCTATGCAATAGCCTAGGTCTCGCTCACTAAGAGTGACCAATGAGCTCTAATTCGGCTCTTTTCTCTGTACAAGCACGAAGTGGTCTTCTGCGTCTGCCGACAACCCGAAGACAACAGGTACATGTGCTTCACTATTCCTGATTGATCTTTATATTTACATCAACTCGCTGTTCTTGAGTTAAACTGCCTTTTGATTGCAGTGTTGTTTCCCCGTTTTTTGGGTGCAACAGAACTTATGTATCGTGTGACCTCTGCCTTGACTGGTTCCACCCTGAATGCTTGAAGATGAGCGAAAGAGAAATCGAAGCCTTAAGTAATTCAACTACATTCTTCTGCCCCGCATGCAGGGATTTTGCGGATGCTGGGACCATGGTAAGAAGGAGCATTTCTTATTTACATGTATATATAGTCGATTTTTTTGCATTTTAATGCAGTCAGGCAGCTTTGTCTTGTAGGCTTCAGGTTCGGTCATGCACTAACTGCGTATTGTTATCCTTTTTAATTTATTTAGTACGATAGTCCCAAGACAGCTATTCCAACAGACGCTCCAGACGAAAAAAACCAAAGGTATGCTTTCACAAAGTTTGATTCGCCTGTACACGTTGGGTTAGACGTCTTGTTCGTTGATTTTTCAACAAAGACCTTAGTTGTAAAGGCGCCTTCAGCAAGTACTTCACTGATTCAAGAGACCAAACCTTCCTAGCTAGAACAATTTTGACAGGTGCTCCAGTCTTCTAATTCAGTACGTCATTCAGCTTTGGCTAGAGTGCTCTATTCTTTTCTCACAGTGTAGGGCTCTCCGAATTGCGTTTACAGTTTCACCTTATTTGATTCCGATAAGCCTCAAGAAACAGCCATTCGTTTTCTATAACTTGCGTCTTAAAAGGAGAAGCAACGTCCATAATGGAGTAGGGCCTTTCCTTGTGTTAACCAAGGCAGTCTTACCGAACTTTAAATAAGATTGTTCTTTCACTACGGTTGCTGTGACCTTTGCGTTTTCTCTTTGTGAAAAAAATCGTTATCGTTATCTTCATCACTATTTTATCTTTTGTTGTCAGATAAAGAATGAAACATCAAAATTTATCACAAGAGCTGACGTACTGTCATCTACCGAGGAATTTGTAGCTGAGCTCCCTCCTTCGGCTTCTTGTAAACTGTCAAGTGGGGACCTTGCTAGGCTGCAACCAGTTAGCAAAGAAGGGGGGCACAGAGCATTTTCTGTTGGTTGAGATGATGTTATTGTCAAATACGTTAAAACAGTCAACCCTTATTGTGTCTTCAGCTGCGATCAAAACAGGGTCAAAAAAGTAAATTCACGGAAGAAAAGAGCACCGTATTTTCGTGGCAGCATGAAATGCACCTTTCCGGGATGTTCTGTTTGTGCCATATTGACTATCCTCAATGCGAAGAGCGATCGCTTGGATATTCCCTTTTCCTGTAGTTTGAGGCACAAGGGTAACATTCATCATGGGAGAAGGGTGAAGGGTATAGAACGAGAGAATTTTAAAAAGGAACTGTCTGGGGCACACCCGAGCAGACTACACCACCGGCTTTTGGCTAGCCTCCCTGAGAAGGTCTATGCCTCAGGAAACAGGGACGGGGTCGGAACGCAGCACACTCTGCAGAAGATCTCTTCGGAGAAGAATTGTGCGCAACTTTTCATATGGAGAATTGCGTCGATTGATCGCGGCACCTGGAACTACCGGAGAGCTAAACAGTTTTGTACAAGTAAAAGTTTTTTAGATATGTATGTACCACGTACAGTATGTTATCCTTAGTTGTGGTTTTTCTTTACTTAGATAATGAATGGTTACCTGCAGCTTCTTCTTCGCGAATTCAACAGCTGGAAGGTAGTTGCTTATTCTGTTCAAAATTAGCTGTGTCATGTTGTATCCATATATCCGCGTATTCGCTGTGTCCCACTTTTTTTAGAGTGATTCCATAGTCGTTATCAGTGGTGTACAAGATGTTCTTAGCAGCGATAGTTGCCAGCAAAAAGCAAAGCAACATCATTATATAAACCACTTTTACCAGTGTTTAATAGAGCACAGGCTGACCCAATTTTTACCTATTCAACCGAAGGATGACAGTTCACAAAGGTGTTCCCTGGTCACAAGCAACGAGTTTTCACGACTCAGGGAGGTGCTTGAGAGTGGAAAATCTGCAGACGCCAAAGCGACAGCGGTAGGTCTGCGTATTTGTCTTGATTGGTCTTCATTAAAAGACAAGGAACCATAATGATCATGCATGGATGCTAAGGGAAGTGTCGAGTATAGTTTCATTGTTTACTTTTACTTTTCTAAATAACGTGATCTTCATTACCCCTCTTACAACAGGTTACCCCCTGGACAAATGATGAGAACAACAATCACGTGTTTGTCGTCGTGCATTTACCACAGATACCCACCCACTGGTGCTTACTGGTAATTGCAGCCGAGAGTTGATTTCTTTATTTTATAGAAAAAGCAACTACGATTAAAATAAATATGCAATTTTTGAACATGATCAGATGGCTACAACCTCTAACTCAACATTCTTTAAGTAAAAAAACAGACTAGAAAAGGCCTATAAAAAATCTTGCACTAAACTTTTGGTGATGTGATAATCGTAATTGTTGTTTTGATATATATTTTTTGTTACATTGAAGTATATTTGCCAAAATGAAAGGCGCATGGTTTATCTTGATCCTTTGGGGATTGGTTTGCAAGCCGAAGAATCCTTCCGCGTGGCTAGGTAATTGTCATTCTTGAGTTACGAAACAAAGGAAGTGTCTGAACCAGTGAAATTAAATATTTACATTGCCATTTTTTTAAAGGCATTTGATGAATGGCAAGACTGGTGCAAATATGAACTGGAGAACATGGACTTTTGAAATAGCTTCGGTATGATAGTACATAGACAAGCATAAACACAATATGTATATTCAGACCTTTGAATATACGCTGTAAAAAGCCTGATTGCATGTGCCGCGCTAGATTCGCTTTGCCGAGATTTTGACAGGTAGGTTAAACGCAACGAAAATCAACGTAGACATTACATCGCAAACGAGACAGTGCGATTAGCGTTGGTGTCGATCCAAGCAAGCCAGCCCGGCAAATCGGACCACTCATGTAATATTAACAACGATAGTAATGGTATAACTAGGGTATCTAAAAGATAGTAATGCTGCGGCACATTCTGTTGATACTGGCATTAGTTAGGCAGCGAGACTTAAAAGAATCGAAAATGACATTGAATGTCCTATTTACATGTTGGAAAGTACTAGAATAATTACTATCAGTCTTTAGAAAGAACTCGTGGGAACGTTGTTTAGAAAATGATCAAGTGGTTAAAACTCTGGTTTTCCCACAGTAAATTGTAGGAAATAATAGAAATTCAGATTGTTCAGTTGTTTATCCATATATTTAATATACGGTGCACGATATTTTCCCCAGAAACACAATACTTTTCTTGCTGTTTGTTGCACTTATTAAGAAACAGTTATTTAGCTATATATTTATAGAAAACAACAACACAAAAAACGGAAAAAAAAAGAAAAAAGGAATTTGGAATTCGGTAGGATTTGAACCCTGCACTTTCGGCTCGACGCGACTACACCTAACCACTACACCACAGAGGCTGGTTACGTAATTTTGAGGAAAAGTCTTTCGTTTTATTCCTTTTCCATGAAACTTCCGCCGGCACGATGATCGCCAGCCGCATTAACCGAGCTATTAACAGTGAAAAAACCATGTACACGCATATTCCATGGCAATGAATGAATGAAAGAACATAATTATGCTTTTCAAAACGCCGATACACGTCCTCGTCTGCAAAGTAGGACACAAAACATATGTTTTATTATCTCGATTTCCGCTGTTATTTTGAAGGGAATGGTCAAAATCACATCCATTTTCGGCTCATACAGTTTCTTAAGAATAGCACTGCATGACATTTTCTCACTTTCACATCACCTTCTAGCAAACTGGAATTTGTATATCCCCCGTGTTGCGGAGTCGAAGAGCAAATGCTCATCTTCTCGTCAGGTTTAACACCTGGACGAGTCAAAGGCTCTTGAATTGAAATCCAATCCCCAAGTTAACCATCGTACTCATCTGAAAGACTCCTGCGTGTCTTAAAATTTGGTAAGACCTCTAACCGTGCTGTAGAAAATTTGCCACAAAGAAAACTCTAAGTCTGAGCAGCGAACGATGCACTCTCTCACCCACAGAACTTCCCCGTGTTTTTATTTGAGTTGTTCGTGGCGCAATGCACTCTGGTTAAATGCAATGCATTGTGGTAAAAAGTGATGAATTCGAGAATTCGTCGCCCCTTATACTGATTTCCTTTAAATCCTGATTATGTTGCTGCTCGCTCCCTTCGGTCGCTCCGCAGCAATAAGGAGGGGCTTAAAAAAGTAAAATGAACAATAGTGAGACGACAATGACGAGGAACGCTTTTCCGAATAAATTTCTGAATTATATTTTCATTAGGAAAAACGCGGCCTCCCGACTCAACAGACTCATAACGATTGCGGTGTCTTCGCGTCATGGTGAGTCTAAGCCTCTTTAGACTGGTCTTTGGAATTCCTGCTTCATTTTAAGGAAATGCACATAAATCGGACACATAAAAAGTTACTTCAGAGGACACTGAATTAGGTCGTGTTGCCGTTGAACAGTGGCAAATCACCTCGTCGACTGGATATCCTACAGGAAATATGACACATCGCAAACTCTAAGCCAGTTAACACGCTTTCCAAGATTTTTAAACTAAATAGTTCGTAGTTATGTTGAACGGAATAGAGAATATATATATTTATGTATGTACCGTAAATGCGCTATCAAGTCCCCCTGTGGGCATGTCTTTTTCCACGCACTTTTGAGGAAGGGGTGGGGGCAGGGGGGGGGGGGGGGGCCGGGGGGACTTCTTGACATTATCGCACACGCGAGTTGATTCATCGGCCACATACAGTTTTAGTTATACCTATTGTATTAAGAGCCGATTAATTCTCTTATATATTCCTGGCCAACAGGCGGACATCAGCCAACTCAGAGTTCAGATGGCCTTCGAGATATTGGATCAGAAAATCAAGCGAGTTTGGCAAAGTGTATGAAATCGAGATACAAATTAAACTGGAGAATGCTTCTTTTTTGAGACGGTCTTGTCTAAAAAGATGTCTTTTCCTCACAGCCTTTTCAATCAATGGAAATTCTTCGATTCTCTTCCGTTGTGTGCGGAAGGCGATATAGGTGAGATAAGTAGGTTTACAAAAAAGTTGTGAAATGTGTTATTACTACCATTGTTTCAATGATAAAAACGATGCACATAAATCAGACGAGGACATGTAGTCTTTGTCATGACTAATGGATGCGATAATCATCTACTCTCATAGCAATACCAAGCTATGAAGAAAATGGGGACAAAGACGAAAAAGAACACGTGGCGACAGACAACGAAGATGACGAGGTGCAGAAAGGAGACAAGGGCTTTAAGATGAAACTGAGTCGTCGTTCAAAAATAAAGGTCAGACAATATCCGTAAAGGTACTTGTATGATATTCTTAAAATCATTTTAACTGTAGTGTTTAATTTTACAGAAACGTCAACCATATACTCCGTCGACCTCGCCGCCAAGAGTAGAGACCAAAGAAGAGAGACCATCCGAAAACAGCAGGAGAAGGAAAGTAGAAAGTCAAAAAGAAAGCAGAAGACACCGAGAAAAACAGTGAGAAAACTAAGAAAAACTGTACCATACCACAATTAAAGCTGTGTTCTAAATGGCACTGAAAACATGCAGCCCTTCTAAAGCACCCTTAAACTGCACTGTTCGCGTTTTGTTGAGATGGGTGTAACTGAGCATTGAGACGAGTTCATCGTACGGTAAGGTTTACATTACAACTATTTCTTTTTGCAATGATTGAAATCTTAATAAGTAGTTTCTTAGAAATCGATTTTGAGATAAATATTAGCGATAAAAAATCACGACGTTTCGACCTCTCCGAGGTTATTTTCAAGTGTATAAAAGTTCTCTAAATTAGCATAAATAAGTTAAAAACAAGTTATAATAGATAAAAATGTGGTGAACGCTAAAATGTGGTAAAATATGTAAAAATGTAAAAA
>CALNXI010000135.1:101587-129087 GCA_942486025.1 Porites evermanni
AGGCCTTTTCTCATTCCTGTAAACAAAAGCACCATCTCGAGGCTTGTGTCGACCAAATACAGTGATTTGTATGACATTATCCACCCAAGCATTAACCTTTGCTTTATTTTGTCAGCTTTCTGAAGCAAAAGCAATCTACCAAGAGTTTTGAAGCACACTTTCAGCGTGTTTAAACTATCTGTTTTTCTCTACCTGCCTAGATTAGCCCTGCTATTTTCGGGTCGAGAGCAGTTTTGTCAATTTTCGTTTAAACTACTGAAATTAACTTGCAACTTAAAACTTCAACGCTTTTAAGAGCGACTTGTTTTATACGGGCAGAAAATTGTACGAGAAGTGCACAGCGTAAACGAGTCCCTAGCAACGCACTTTCAAGATCTTTCAAGATTTCAATGGCCGTGTCAAGTACAATCATCATTGTATACTCACCTTCACTCCTCGCTGGCAGCTATTTTCTAGGTGGGAGGGGAGGGTCGGAGGGTAGCAAGGCTGGCTAGACCCCTCCCCACCTTTGATAATATTTAATGAACGTGGGTCTTTAAACTGCAAGACCCTGACCCTTTTTTATTCTTGGAAAGTTTGTGGTTTGGGATTAGGTTTACTCTGAGACAAGTACGTAAAGCCCATGTTGCTTGACCTGGCTCAGACTGCGTGAGTATAAACTACCTAAGAACAATATGTTTGATCAAGAAATTTGTTTTTAGGTAATTCCACGTAGAATATATATAGTTGCTCACAGAGAATTACTTTGCAAACAATTCATGTTTTCAGTTTCCCATAAAGAACAGCTGTTAAGGTCAAAAGATATTTAGCCTGCGATCATGCCCTCTCCCTTTATCTCTGTAATCTGTTTTCGAGAGGAGGGCATGGTAGATTTCTTTCACAGAATGCAAAAAAGCCAGAAACTGGACTTTTTTCTGATTGGATAGGAAACAATACGGATGATTAGCGCTGTTCCTATTGGCCAAAATGCCGCCATCCGTTAGTTGCGTAATGAGCAGTGAATACACAAGCGAGTTCGTTATGAAATTTCTGCCTGCTCAGTTTTCTTGGATTTGAAGAATGTCCAAATAGAAATTTCATCCATTGAAATATTTTCCATTTCATCGTATACTAAAAATTGCAGTAAAAAAATTCACCGATCATTTGAATGCAATTTGATACCGGCTTCAAGTTAAAGAAGCGACAAACGGGTTCACTGCAATTCATGAATGGAATCTTAATTGAACGGGGTTTAACTGTAATTCCTCCTTCAGAAACCTGGAAATTATTCTGAGCGATCTTCCCTTTCACAGCACTTTTCAGTTCGTGAAATATGGTGCTTCAGCCTAATTTTTTTTTTCCACTGCTTTCGGCACAGAACGAAGTCAACGAGCTTTTACCAGTGAATTCTTTATTATTTGTAGCTGTTAAATAAAGGTACGGCAGCTCCAGTTAGCAGCAGTATTTCATCACAAAAAAAAAAACCATCTGAACGTACTTAAAAATTTTCTTTTCGCTAAAATTGATTTCGAAAGAGACATTATTCCAGCCATTATACTATGACATAAGAAATTTCTGCAATTTGATTGGCTTACAGCAGTGGTATTTCAGCTTAATTTGAAATACCTACATGTGAAAATTACAAACCTTTTGCGGGTAGTGGTATAAACAAATAATAGCATGATTTGTACGTGATATTTAACATGAATACCACTCGTGATATTTCAAAATTGTTTCAAATTTCACCCGCCTAACGACTCGTGAAATTACTTATAACAATTTCGAAATGTCACTCGTGGTATTTATGCCAAATACCAAATATCACTACAAATCATGCTATTACCTATACAAATTTGATTCCCCTCTGGTAAACGCTGATTGGCTAATAACATGACAGGTCAAGGAGACGTTTGATTATGTACATTAGGGGGCTGTTGATGGCTTGTTAAATGAATGTATTAGGCGTTATTTTTTTCCCTCTCGAGCCAAAGAAGCAAAGAAACAAAAAAAAGGTAACGCCTGATCTCAGGTTAAAAGAGAGTACGAAGGGCATTTCCACGACAGGTCTGTATCTTCTTCCTGACTCGGCCACGTGCATAAGTTTTTACCTCAAACAACACTTTTTTCTAACGTTATCAAATCTTCCGATATTCCGCGTTGGTCTTTTTAAGGTGACTCGACCCAGTTATTTTGTGAGGTTACCATCCTACTTTGAAGCTCTCTGGTATACCACCTTTACTTTGATCGCAAGTCTAACATATAGCATGGATTACATATAGATCAATCTTCAATATAGTATAAAATTTTTGGCGATCGGACTAGTAAATGTCAAGTGGTTATAGTGCCACGCCTCTTTGGGGTCTGAGTCGAAATTCTGCTGTTGCTGGCATTTTTTCGTGAAAGTCTCTCGGCTACATATAGTGCGTATTAGTGCCTTGCGTTAAACACAGTTTCACCAAAATCGCAAAGACCCAATGCGAAAAATTCAGGGGTTCCCAAATGCGCGCGATTTCGAGCAATGCAAACATATACAAATTATAGTTTTAGCTATTTGTGGACGTTTGTCAGCGTTTAAGAGTCCTTCTCACGAAAACAGCATTTTCTTAAAAATTCGTAGTTTTTTTTCCTTCAAATTTTTTCAGGGCCACAACTGATTAACTAACTACCTGGATTCTGAATTGCATGACCATTGAAAAACTGTGACATTATCTTCTATAAGCCCAAACTTGAGTAAACATTGAAGATTTTTAGCGTTTTGGCTGAGTTTGTGCTTTGGGAGTTTTCTATTGTTTCTAGTCTATCATGATACAACATTCTTCTTCAGCACGCGTGCAATGACCGCGCTTGGCTGACTTCCGAATGCTCACCGAGATATGATAATTTTGGTATGGTGAGACAGGCGATGGCGTGATACATAGAAGTTTAAGACCCTGTTTACATGGAGTGGGGGACCCCGGTTTAGTGGGGTAAGTTTCTTTTGTTTTGTGTGCCCCAGAGCGTGAAAACAAAAGAAACCAACCCCACTAGACCGGGGTCTCCCACTCCATGTAAACAGGCCCTAACTCACGATTTTTAATCAATTCTCGTCCTTCTTGTGCCTTTGCAACTTGTAAGCACTGTCAGTTTTACGTTACGTGACGGGAACCCTTCTATTTTCTCAACCAAAATTATCATATCTCGGTGAGCATTCGGAAGTCAGCCATGCGCGGTCATTGCACGCGTGCTGAACAAGAATGTTGTATCATGACAGTCTAGAAACAATAGAATACTCCCAAGTACAAACTCAGCCAAAACGCTAAAAATCTTCAATGTTCACTCAAGTTTGGGCTTATAGAAGATAATGTCACAGTTTTTCAATGATCATGAAATTCAGAATCCGGGTAGTTGGTTAATCAATTGTGGCCCTGAAAAAAATTGAAGGAAAAAAAAATACGAATTTTTAAGAAAATGCTTTTTTCGTGAGAAGGACTCTTAAACGCTGACAAACGTCCACAAATAGCTAAAACTATAATTTGTATATGCTTGCATTGCTCGAAATCGCGCGCATGTACAAGGCCCTAAAGCTTTTTGCTGACTTGCAACGGGACCCATCTGTTATAAAGATCTCCTAAATAAAGGGATAAGTCTCATAGGTTATTAGATATAATCGTGCAAAGTTTCATTTTCGCATTAATTATGACCTAAATTTGGAAACCGTTGAATTTCTCTCATTGGGTCTTTGCGATTTCGGTGAAACTCAGTTCAACGCAAGGCACTAATACGCACTATATGTAGCCGAGAGATTTTCACGAAAAAATGCCGGCAACAGCAGAATTTCGACCCAGACCCCAAAGAGGCGTGGCACTATAACCACTTGACATTTATTCCGATCGCCAAAAATTTTATGCTATATTGTGGATTTATCTATGTTATCCATGCTATATGTTAGACTTACGATCAGAGTAAAGGTGGGGATACCAGAGAGCTTCAAAGTAGGTTGGTACCCCCACAAAATAACTGGGTCGAGTCACCTTAACCTCGAGAAGCTCACTTCTAAATCTCCCAAGATGCCTTGCGGCGCCAAGCCGAGCCTCATTTTGCGGAATTATACACTTCGCCCCCACACGCACTTCCGTCTTCGGTCGCTAGATCAGAAGTGTTCCCTTTGCCTGAATATCAATTTCTCAATTTCTCGGAAGGGATGGAGGTATGATACAGACGGTAAGAAGTTTAAGTCCGTTGTAATTTAAATTTTACTCATTTCTTGCCGGATAGTCTTGATTTTCAGTTCAGTTTCTATTTAGTATTTGAAACGTCACAATTATAATTTGATTCTCGGCATTAGTTTGCATTTCAACCGACTGGTCTGTATCTTTTTTAACAAAGTAGTTCATCGCTATGGAGTAACATATTAAGGAGTTCCAGTGTAATCGCCAACCATATGTGCACGGTTCAACTAGGTCTTCTCTCGACTGGCATGCCCCACAGAAGTATGAATGTTTTAATAAAGTAAAATATAGATCGGTGTATGAAACTTAGCATCTATTGCCCAGTGTATTGCCATTTCAATTACCTTCTTTCAGTCGGATAGTTGACTCAACCAACATTAACTGGCTTGAAATTAAATGTTCGTGAACAGAGACGCTTTCCAGAGGGAGGGCTTAGCTGACTGTGACCTCAACGGAAATACGGACGTCCCGCTCAGTTAGAATATAAAGAAAACTAAAGATGGTCTTATAAACAGGTGTGCTTTTCCTGACTCGTTCAGCCGTAACAAAAGAACAAAATTTAAAAGCGTCGTTAAAATCCTAGTGCACAACCTATACCGACTTAGGCCTTCTTCCAGGGTCGTAACATGGTATATGGGCTCGGGGCTCAAAGCCCAAAATTTGACTGGGATCAGGGCTCAGAGGAAAGGGCTCAGGGCTCAGGGCTCAGGGCTCAGGGCTCAGGGCTCAGGGCTCAGAAGAATGGGATCAGGGATCTCAAGGCTTTTGAGCCCGAATCAGGGATCAGATTTATTACACGGTTTAAAAATCTCTTATCACAATATTTTTCCGCATAATAAGGTTTGTGTCCATAGAATTTCCTGTTCGAGGGACATTACCTATTCTTGCTTCCGGCTGGCGGCAGTTCCTGTCATACGAAGTCATGGTTGTTTGACGAAGACACGGTATCATATTCTTAATTTATTATTAAATCGTTGAGGGCACCGTGAATATGAATCTCAAGTCACTTTTCTCGCTTTGTAACGCAACTCCTCAGCGCGCTCTCAACGCCAGAAGGCAGAGAAAGCGATTTATACATATCTTTTTTTTGCGAGAAATGGGGACGAAGAAAAAGGACAAAAAGAAATCCTGTGACAGAGAAAGGTACGAAAGTACTTCTTTGATTTACTCCTGGCAAGGGTCCAAGCATAGAGTCTTTGGGCGGATCAAATATAATAATACCGCCAGGACAATAGACAAACCGATTCATTGGAAGTGGAATTTACTGTGTAGGTCCCGATTGCCTCATCGCCTTAAGCAAGTCACAAGGCGACCATAATTCGAGGTTCGTATTTTTTTAACCAGTAACTTAACCCTTAAAAGTACTTAGATAATTAGAATGGACGTCAAAAGTAGAATACAAAAGTACAATGAATTCGTGCGCTTTGTTGCAAAATAAGTGCTTTCTCGCAATTTAACAAATCTGCTCTAATTGCATGGAGCTTTAGGGTTTTCTCGAACTCTGATGAGAAACCGAGATCGGTTCACCTACCAGCACTAGTATTGGGCCGGGAAAGTAAAGGACACATCGCATTCCATTACTGTATAACTGATAAATGCTTGTATGATAAATTGTTTGAAATTACAGTTTACAATTAGTGAAAATAAGTGGAACACTAAAGACTTACCTCGGTGACATAAAAGTAACAAAGCCTTTATAGTTTATTTTCTTTAGTTTTTTATTATTATTATTATTATTAAATAAACGGTTGAATTGGTGAAAGGAATGTTGCAGACTAGGTACATGTAGCAGAGTCTGCAGGAATTTAATATATTATAGCAGTCAGCATAAAGTGCCACCAGTAAGGGGCCCACTATTTGATTTTTGAGCCGGGGATGGGTTATTTTTTTCATGCAAGATTTTTGCGGACCTCATTCGTGCAGTAGCAATTTTTTTTTGCACAAAATGTACAGACTTTAGTGACAATATTGATCTACTAGAATTTTTTTGGCCCTTTAGGCTATTCGGCCTCGGCTTATGTAATGGATGGCCCCTGTGACGGAAGGTTTTTCCACTTTGAAACGAATTTAAGGCTCAACGGGAATCGGTGCTTGACTCACGATAAAACTGGGGAAAACTAGACTCAAATGGCAACTCGCTTGCGGGGAAGAGCCGTCACTTCTCCGTAGGACCGGGATCAGGCCACTGACTGGTACAGCAGTAGATAAAACAGTACTAAACTTGGTTCCAACAGCGTTTATTCTTCAGCGGATCAAACAGCAATAACTCGGCTAGGACACGGCGAAATAATCGGCGATGTAATCGAAAAATCAGTAAAAACTAACCTACCTATATATGATTTTTAAAACCATACAAAATTAAATTGCAAGTTCAGCAATCGGTTGTTTAAACAGGAAAAGCGCAGACTAATTGGAAGTTTTCACCTTAAGCAAAAACCGATCTAATTTTAAAATTGCAAGACTACAAAACCTTTCATATTCAAAATTCGGTTACCACCTCTCTTTAACTAACAACTTACTGAAATCTATTTTCGCAAATAAATATATGTTTCGTCTGTTTCGTCTCACCATAGCATCATTGCTTAAAGAAGGAGACTTAATTACACAATTATCCCGCTTGTCTTGTCTCATTATCGCTTAAAGAACTAGATATATTACATACACGGGCGACTTGACTAAAAATTTCGGGCGACATGACTCTGGCTTCTGGCGATATAACTTCGGGCGAGATGACTTTCGGGCAACTTGACTGGTTACCTCCATGACTATCTGCCACAAGGATTACACTTTAAGCCTTAATATTCACATACGACAAATTCTCCAGACTGATCCGCTTGCATTTTTCCTTTATAGATGAATATTTTAATTCTCCTAACTTTTTCTCGTGATTATATGTATTGACATTTTTAGGAGAAAATTGGTGTGACTTCTTGTCTTGAAAGTGCAAGATTTGTTGTTAATTAATTTTCATTATCGTGATTATATCTGGCTATCTGAGCGTTTGCTGTAACCCAAATATTTTGGTCTTGGTTTTTATTTTGTAGGAACTCGACCTAAAAATGCATGCTGTTAAAGGATTAGGGAAGGATCATGCAAAGTTCTCTCCTGTCGGTAGGTTAAGATACTCATGTGTCAAATCAGATCTACGATTTTCGGAGGCTGTGTTTTTCAGATCTTATTAGCAAGATATTGCCATTATTGCTAAAACATATCTCCTTGGAAAATTTATTTGAAAACACAAAGCGTCGCCTAGAATTTTTTTTAATGAAAGTAAGGCCACTCCATTGCCTCGATCTTTCGATTAGACTCGTGAGAGTAGCTAACAGTTTCCTTTCGGATGGGACAAAGTAGCAACTTAAGATATCCGGTCGTTTCGCCCGATGGCAGTTCGCCTAGATTAAGTCGATTCACCCGATGTATATTTTTCGTTCTTTATCATTTAAAAAAGGAATAAGCATGAAAAGACAGTGACTGCACACGTGGGATCTAAGGTTAACTAAAATGACATATCGGACAAGAACGTTCACCATGTTGTAGAGTGTTATATGTCATATGTCATCAGGCGAATCGACAGAAGTCCTGGCGAACACCATCGAACTGGCTTTCGGACGAAACTACCACAATTCCAACCTACGACATTCGACCATCTTCCGTTTTTAGGGTAGCTCCAAATTAACCAGAAATTAACCAGACTGGCTTCTTAAGCATAGTAATTACCTTTTGAGACCATTCTGGCATGGAAACATTCGTTCGTTGGCTTCCCCTGTCAAATGCTATGTACAGGTCCGTTCCTTTAATTGAGAATCCAAATTCGGAGTGTGAAAACTGGACAAACGGATATTGCGTTCCTGTACTGAAACGTGAAGTCGGATTTTCAATCTGAAGTTGTATCCTTAATTTTTTGTATTAAACAGGTCTCCAACTGGGAGCTACAAATGGCTTGTTACAAGAATTTAATGCCTTCAATCTGCAAAATTGTACGCCGGGTTATTAAAATGCTTACGCAAAATGACAATAACTGGGTTTTTTTAAACATAGATGAACATTTTGATCTGTTCTGTTGACAGCCACTGCCTCTTACAGACTTCTTCCAGAAATAACAATTACAAAGCCTTGTGAAGATAACTTGGCAGATAAGTTGGTCCGCTGTTTCTCGGAGGGTGTAATAAAAGTGGAAAATGAACACGGTATGTTGAAATGTTCTTATTTCGGAATACTTGAGCTTGAGCGAAGACTTAATGAACTTATCATTTATGTATTACTCATCTTGGTTGCTTACCACTTACACAAACTCTCCGGATGGCATATCTTGTGCATAAACGTGGTGGGAGAACGACCCGCTACAAAGTGCATCGAAATCGGCTAAATAGACTAAAAAGAGTGGAAAAATTGCATCACCTCAAATCAGAGCCCATATTTTCCGAAGCGTCCCAAACGGAATGGTGCGAGCCATTTCATAAGTCGTATTGGCTTCCATGGGCGCTCTTGCCTCATCTATCTGAATTTTGTGTGTTTATTCAATGTAAAAGTGGCAAAATCATAAAACATTTGATTTTCCAACTGGAATTTCCATTTTTTCCAATGTGAGCGGTAAGTACCCAATTGGAATAACGTTGACCTTTCCCTGGTCTTGCTAAAAGTTTGTGACCCAAAGGTGGAGAGCGCTATCCACTTGTAAATATCTATCCGGTGGATAATAGTGTTGATTTTCCTAATTTTTATCCACTGGATATTTTACCGGCGGAAAGAGCGATCCACTTTTGAACAACTGGAACGCATAAAAAATGTATAAAATTTTAGTCTTTTAGGCTAAGGACGAGTAAGAGAGAAGTTCGAATTTTGCAGGTGTTGTGTGGGGAAAAAACCTATTAGAAACTATTGCATTCGGTTTGCTTACACCCGAGCACCAAAGCGATGTTTTTCTCATGTTCAAACTGTCGGCCATTTTATGGCCGTGCAGGAGACTGGCACGGCGTTGTCTCGAATTGCACCACGGGACGTTTGTTTCGCTTTCTCCATGTTTTTCGGTCATTACCAGGTTGCGCAGGACTAACCTGGGTCAAAATTCGTTCTCCCATAAAATCCAGAGTGTAATTTCGACACCGGCCCAGTCTCACGGGCGCAACCTTAAATTTGCTGCCGCAGTGTACGTGCCTTCATTATTCTAGCGTAGGCGTGGGCTAGACAAAGACTTAGGACCATCAAAACGACGACAGCGACGTCATCAAGAACGGCAAAAAAGCAACAGGTTTAGATTGGCAAATCAACAACTCTGCACTTGCATCAGGCTTTTTGTACATTTCTTTCCCGCCACCGCACGACTACGACGTGAAAATGCCTAATTTCTCGTTTTGCGGAGGACGTGAACGCAAGACGACGACTGTTTTTTTCTTTTCCTGAACTTCGATACAGTCTTTTAGAATTCAACTTCAGAAAAAAAAATTGCCAACATTTGACGAATTGAACGAAATGGAATGAGCGCGATAAAGTTTGAAGCAGCCCGACTTCACTTTTTAAGTGACGTTTTCGTAGCCGTCGCCGTCGTTGTGGACGACGACGACGGCAGTGAAAGAGTCGGTAAAAAAATGAATTTGCGTTCTTTCAAACGTAAACGCGTCTATGTGGACCCGCTCAATATGTCAAATGCAGGCGACATTTCCTGGAGTTGAATTCTTAAGAATTTTATTCAGGTTCAAAAAGAGGAAGGAAAATTCGTCGTCGTATGTTCGAATGTGTCCACGTCCTCCACAAAACGTCAAATTAGGAGGTTTCACGTCGTAGTCGTGCAGTGGACGTCAGGAAATGTACTAAAGAGCGCGATGCACGTGCAGAGCTGTTGTTTTGATCATTAAACCTATTGTTTTTTCGAAGTCGTCGTTGTGGTCGTCGTCGTAGTTGCTTTAGCTCCCTACTGCCTCTTTAAGGTGGTTGGTATCTGTCTTCTTCGAATGGGGAGTCAGGCCCTTAATGCACGCACATCACACTTCTTACGTTAATCGTTAACCATCTCATTCAACCTTGTTCGTAAGAGGAGGCCCTGTAAGCTGTGCTAAGTGATTTGTTGTTTTCGTTTCAGGTGTAAAGCGGGCAGTTGTCGCCAATCCAAGAAGAGATACCTGCAGCAGGGAGGTTTTTAGACACGAGGTTAGTTCCTTTCCGATGTACGTTTTTTTAAATGGCCAAAAAGCTATTTTTGTGCCCACGGAATATTAACCAACGGTGGTTCAGTTCTCGGCTTAGCAATGAAGTCCTTGATTTACGAAGAAAAAAACCTCACCGCCACTTTAAAAAGGCCCAGTTGTTCGAAGGCCGATTGGCGCTAACCCAGGTTTATTTTACCTTGGGATTCTTTTCTTTTGCTCAAAAGCATTTTCCTTGATAATTTTCTAGACTCTTTTCAGAGCATCTTTTCATCAAATGATAGACAAAAAAGAAAAAACTGAATTATTTTTTTTATTTTTACATATTTGAATTGAAATTTCGCACTAACCCTGGGTTATCTTAACCCTGCTTTGAACAACCCAGCCCAAAATTTTGAACTTATTTTGAACTGGCTCTGAGTACAAGTATACGCAATTTCATTGTTCAGTTCACGACGTGTGATTGCCTAATTTCAAAATTTGTCTCACGATTTTGTCTGGGTGGCCTCGGTTCGTTTGGTCGCCCTGTAATGCCACCTTCGATACGTTGCTCATCACTAATCATAAAGTAAAGCCGAATCTTCATTTGCGACCACCTCTCTCAACCTGTCACCTGCCGTAGCCGAATACATATCAAAAAACCAAAACATTTGCTCTCAAAGAACCACAGACAGAACTCCCTTTATGCGGCCAACTCTTTGCAAGCGACTGCCACCACTTTTTTTGGGCTGTCATTTTTACATGTTCCATTCTCTCATACCTCACGTAAGCAAGCAAGGCGCTATCAACAAGTATCCATTTTTGTTTGAAAAAAGAGATTTTTTCCTCCATTTTGGCCTAACGTCCACACGTATCCATTGAAAACAGTCACCGAAAACGTACCGTTTCAAAATCGCTCTCCAGAGTGGAGATTTTTGAAAACCTCGATTCGATGTACTCGTGTGGATAGATGAAAACGAAGGTTTTTGAAAACGATTACGTCACGGTGTGTGGTCCAGTCAATCCTGCGCACGAGATTAGGCGCCAACATTTCGTGGGCTCACCAACAGCAACGAGCTTTATTTGCATGACCATACAAGTAAAAAGAATATTGCAAAAGCTCTTTTTTGTTGAAGGACTAAAATTACATCTTAGGACAATTACGTTACTATTTGGTGATAATTTGTCACGAAGATCAACCCAAGCTGAAATATATGTAATGAATTGTATATTATGAAGTAATCAGAGGAGTTCATCAGTTCATTGATTAAAACATTTACAGGTAACTGGGTAATATTTGGAATCAGAGTCTTGACTTTATTGTAAAAATTATTCCTAATTATAGAGTATTGCATGGTCGATGGCAAGCATATGCCTGATTGTGGCGTAACCGGAAATAAAACAAAAAAGCCTAATGGAGTGTCTTAACTGTTTTTACTGCGTTTTCTGTGCCCTATGACCTGTGCCCTGTAACCTGTGACCTGTGCCCTGTGACCTGTGCTCTGACCTGTGACCTGTGACCTGTGACCTGCGTTTTGTACCTGCCGTGCAGTGCATGCAGCAGTACATAATTTAGTTACTCTTTTAAAACAATAATTTTTGTGTTTAACCATACCAACAAGTACAGTTGACCCTCCATGTGTGACCACCTCTCGTAATCAACCAACTCTGTCCAAAATGCCAAAATTTTCTCACTCAAAGCCCCATAGTTAGAACTTCTCGTAAACGACCAGCTCTAGTTGGCGACCGCGGCCACTTTTTGGGCTGACGCATAATGTGATGCCTCTTTGTGTGCTGTATGTACAAAGCCACTCAGAGTATACAAAACCTTTGTGTGACAGCATGAAACTACTCACGTAAAAGTAACTTACAAATTGCATGCCATAAGATTTATTCTCTTCTAAAAAGTAGATGTGTAGGGAGCTTTTCTCAGAAGAGAACCCCCGTGGCTTGATTCTCGTTAGCGAACACCTTTAGCCAAGCCAGCACACGGAACTTTGGCATTTGAGGTGACCGCTTATGGGAGGTTCAAAGGTATTTATTGAATACTGGTTGATGTTATTTTTTATTTTTTTTTCGCTGTTTAGTACGGCCCCCAGGATATTAGACCAGTGCTGAATGATATACTAATAGCAAAGTTAAGGCCAGGACAGGTAAAGAAACATTCTATATTAATTTTATGCGAGTAGTATCCTCACGGTAACCAGTCAAGTCGCCCGAACCAGAGTTATGTCGCCTGAAATTTTGCCAGGTGTTAACAAGCACGATAAATTTGTAGTATTTCTCTTTCGTTAAGCCTTGATGAAACAATCAATCAGCTCAATAGATGTGCTATATGCCTCGTTCTTTTGAAACGAGCGCGATAAATGTGTTGCATATCAGGCTCTTTAGGCCATTATGAGGCGAAGCAAGCGCCATAAGTGAGGAATACATCTCGTTCTTTAAGCCTTGATGAGACGAAGCAAGCGTGATGGATGTGAAATAGGATAACTCTGGTTTTGGGCAACATATACTTTGGCTGTCCAGATAACTTTAGGCTGACTTGACCTGCCTCTCATGTGAGTGGCATACAATAGAGAGTTGTTAATCTAATAAGTCCCAAATACTTCATGACGGTTTATGGTCAAGTCGCCCGAAAGTCATCTCGCCCAAAGTTATGTCGCCCAAAATTTTGTCACGCTCAGCAACATCCTAACATCGCAATCGTGCTTGTTTCCGTTTCATCAAATCTTTAAGAACGAGATATATTACTCATTTGACGTGCTTGTTTCGTTTCATCAAGGCTAAAAGAACGAGATATGTTACACATTTTTCTCTTCATCGCATAAAGAATGAGTTATGACCCACATTCACCCCGCTTGTTTCGTCTCACCATGGCATCATTGCTTAAAGAAGGAGTCTTAATTACACAATTATCCCGCTTGTCTTGTCTCATTATCGCTTAAAGAACGAGATATATTACATACACGGGCGACTTGACTAAAAATTTCGGGCGACATGACTTTGGTTTCTGCCGATATAACTTCGGGCGAGATGACTTTCGGGTAACTTGACCGGTTACCTTCATGACTATCTGCTAGAAGGATAACACCTTAAGCCTTAATATTCACATACGACAAATTCTCCAGACTGATCCGCTTGCATTTTTCCTTTATAGATTAATATTTTAATTCTCCTAACTTTTTCTCGTGATTATATGTATTGACATTTTTAGGAGAAAATTGGTTTGACTTCTTGTCTTAAAAGTGCAAGATTTGATGTTAATTAATTTTCAATATCGTGATTATATCTGGCTATCTGAGCGTTTGCTGTAACCCAAATGTTTTGGTCTTGGTTTTTATTTTGTAGGAACTCGACCTAAAAATGTATGCTGTTAAAGGATTAGGGAAGGATCATGCAAAGTTCTCTCCTGTCGGTAGGTTAAGATACACATGTGCCAAATCAGACCTACGATTTTCGGAGGCTGTGTTTTTCAGATCTTATTAGCAAGATATTGCAATTATTGCTAAAAAATTTTCCTTGGAAAATTTGTTTGAAAACACAAAGCGTCCCCTAGAATTTTTTGAATGAAAGTAAGGCCACTCCATTGCCTCGATCTATCAATTAGACTCGTGAGAGTTAGCTAACAGTTTTCTTTCGAATGGGACAAAGTACCTACTTAAGATATCGGGTCGTTTCGCCCGATGGCAGTTCGCCTAGATTAAGTCGATTCACCCGATGTATATATGTCGTTCTTTATCATTTAAAAAGGGAATAAGCATGAAAAGACAGTGACTGCACATGTGGAATCTAAGGTTAACTAAAATAACATCTCGGACAAGAACGTTCACCATGTTGTAGAGTGTTGTATGTCATATGTCATCGGGCGAATCGACAGAAGTCCTGGCGAACACCATCAAGCGAATTGACTTTCGGACGAAACCACCGCAATTCCAACCTACGACATTCGACCATCTTCCGTTTTTAGGGTAGCTCCAAATTAACCAGAAATTAACCAGAATAGCATCTTAAGCATAGAAATTACCTTTTGAGACCATTCTGGCATGGAAACATTCGTTCGTTGGGTTCCCCTGTCAAATGCTATGTACGGGTCCGTTCCTTTAATTGAGAATCCAAATTCGGATTGTGAAAACTGGACAAACGGATATTGCGTTCCTGTACTGAAACGTAAAGTCGGATTTTCAATCTGAAGTTGTATCCTTAATTTTTTTTGTATTAAACAGGTCTCCAACTGGGAGCTGCAAATGGCATGTTACACGAATTTAATGCCTTCAATCCGTAAAGTTGTACGGGTTATTAAAATGCTTACGCAAAATGACAATAACTGTTTTTTTTTTAAACATAGATGAACATTTTGATCTGTTCTGTTGACAGCCACTGCCTCCTACAGACTTCTTCCAGAAATAACAATTACAAAGCCTTGTGAAGATAACTTGGCAGATAAGTTGGTCCGCTGTTTCTCGGAGGGTGTAATAAAAGTGGAAAATGAACACGGTATGTTGAAATGTTCTTATTTCGGAATACTTGAGCTTGAGCGAAGACTTAATGAACTTATCATTTATGTATTACTCATCTTGGTTGCTTACCACTTACACAAACTCTCCCGGTGGCATATCTTGTGCATAAACGTGTTGGGAGAACGACCCTCTACAAAGTGCATCCAAATCAGCTAAATAGACTAAAAAGAGTGGAAAAATTGCATCACCTCAAATCAGAGCCCATATTTTCCGAAGCTTCCCAAACGAAATGGTGCGAGCCATTTCATAAGTCTTATTGGCTTCCATGGGCGCTTTTGCCTCATCTATCTGAATTTTGTGTATTTATTTAATGTAAATGTGGCAAAATGATAAAACATTTGATTTTGCAACTGGAATTTCCATTTTTAACAATGTAAATGGTAAGTACCCAATTTGAATGACGTTGACCTTTCCCTGGTCTTGCTAAAAGTTTGTGGGCTAAAGGTGGAGAGCGCTATCAACTTGTAAATATCTATCCGGTGGATAACACTGTTGATTTTCCTAAGTTTTATCCACTGGATATTTTACCGGCGGAAAGAGCGATCCACTTTTGAACAACTGGAACGCATAAAAAAATGTTTAAAATTTTAGTCTTTTAGGCTAAGGACGAGTAAGAGAGAAGTTCGAGTTTTGAAGGTGTTGTGTGGGGAAAAAAACCTATGAGAAACTATTGCGTTCGGTTTGCTTACACCTGAGCACCAAAGCGATGTTTTTTTCATGTTCAAACTGTCGGCCATTCTATGGCCGAGCAGGAGACTGGCACGGCGTTGTCTCAAATTGCACCACGGGACGTTTATTTCGCTTTCTCCATGTTTTTCGGTTATTGCCAGGTTGCGCAGGACTGAACTGGCTCAAAATTCGTTCTCCCATAAAATCCATAGTGTAATTTCGACACCGACCGAGTCTCACGGGCGCAACCTTAAATTTGCTGCCGCAGTGTACGTGCCTTCATTATTCTAGCGTAGGCGTGGTCTAGACAAAGACTTAGGACCATCAAAACGACGACAGCGACGTCATCAAGAACGGCAAAAAAGCAACAGGTTTAGATTGGCAAAACAACAACTCTGCACTTGCATCAGGCTTTTTGCACATTTCCTTCCCGTCACCGCACGACTACGACGTGAAAATGCCTAATTTCTCGTTTTGCGGAGGACGTGAACGTAAGACGACGACTTTCTTTTTCTTTTCCTGAACTTCGATACAGTCTTTTAGAATTCAACTTCAGAAAAAAAAATTACCAACATTTGACGAATTGAACGAGTTGGAATAAGCGCGATAAAGTTTGAAGCAGCGCAAATTCACTTTTTAAGTGATGTTTTCGTAGCCATCGCCGTCGTTGTTGCTTAAGCTCCCTATTGTTGTATTTCTGCCTTTTTAAGGTGGTTGGTATCTGTCTTCTTCGAATGGGGAGTCAGGCCCTTAATGCACGCACATCACACTTCTTACGTTAATCGTTAACCATCTCATTCAACCTTGTTCGTAAGAGGAGGCCCTGTAAGCTGTGCTAAGTGATTTGTTGTTTTCGTTTCAGGTGTAAAGCGGGCAGTTGTCGCCAATCCAAGAAGAGATACCTGCAGCAGGGAGGTTTTTAGACACGAGGTTAGTTCCTTTCCGATGTACGTTTTTTTAAATGGCCAAAAAGCTATTTTTGTGCCCACGGAATATTTACCCACAGTGGTTCAGTTCTCGGCTTAGCAATGAAGTCCTAAATTTATGAAGAAAAAACCTCACCGCCACTTGAAAAAAGGCCTAGTTGTTCGAAGGCCGATTGACGCTAACCCAGGGTTATTTTACCCCAGGTTTCTTTTTTTTTGCTCAAAAGTATTTTCCTGGATAATTTTCTAGACTCTTTTCAGAGCATCTTTTCATCAAGTGATAGACAAAAAGAAAAAACTGAATTATTTTTTTAATTTTTCATATTTGAATTGAAATTTCGCACTAACCCTGGGTTATCCTAACCCTGCTTTGAACAATCCAGCCCAAAATTTCGAACTGGCTCTGAGTACAAGTATACGCAATTTCATTGTTTAGTTCTCGACGTGTGATTGCCTAATTTCAAAATTTGTAACAAAATTTTGTCTGGGTGGCCTCGGTTCGTTTGGTCGCACTGTAATGCCACGTGCGATACGTTACTCATCAGTAATCATAAAGTAAAGCCGAATCTTCATTTGCGACCATCTTTCTCAACCAGTCACCTGCCGTAGCCGAATACATATCAAAAAACCAAAACATTTGCTCTCAAAGAACCACAGACAGAACTCTCCTTATGCGACCAACTCTTTGCCAGCGACTGCCACCACGTTTTTTGGGCTGTCATTTCTACATGTTCCATTCTCTCATACCTCACGTAAGCAAACAAGGCGCGATCAACACGTATCCATTTTTGTTTGAAAAAGAGATTTTTTCCTCCATTTTGGCCTACCGTCCACACGTATCCAGTGAAAACAGTCACCGAAAACGTACAGTTTCAAAATCGCTCTCCAGAGTGGAGATTTTTGAAAACCCTGTTTCGATGTACTCGTGTGAAAACGAAGGTTTTGGAAACGATTACGTCACGGTGTGGGTCCAGTCTATCTTGCGCACGAGATTAGGCGCCAACATTTCGTGGGCTCACCACCAACAACGAGCTTGATTTGCATGACCATACAAGTAAATACAGTATTGCAAAAGCTCTTTTTTGTTGAAGGACTAAAATTAAATCAAGGACAATTAAGTTACTATTTGGTGATAATTTGTCATGAAGATCAAAGCAAGCTGAAATATATCTAATGAATTGTATATTATGAAGTAATCAGAGGAGTCCACCAGTTCATTGCTCAAAACATTTACAGGTAACTGAGTAATATTTGGAATCAGAGCCTTGACTTTACTGTAGAAATTATTCCTAATTATAGAGTATGTAGAAGAACAATATAGAAAGTGAATTTCGTCTTCAATTAAATTGGATCCACAAACAGGGCAATGCCAATTATCTGAAGTAGTTTGATTGTATCTACCTATTTCTATCATTAATTTGTGATTGTTTATTCGTAGTTTTACTAATGCCCTTCTCCCAGCTGTTCGTCTTGTTAAGTCTAGGTAATTCGAGGTTCAGGTGCCGGTAAATTGGCTCAGATACCAGTAAATACGCATGCTTCAATCAAATATGTAACAGTTTCAGGTCGTTTCAGTCACTATTGCGTTTTCGTGCGGACGGGAATAAACGATTCAAAAACGCAACACGTGGACGATATGTTTTGAAATCGGAGAAAAAGTCTACGTTTTCAAACAAAAACGGATACGTGTGGACCCGGGCCTAACAAGATCATTATACACTGTACGTTTTTGGGAAACTGCCCACCTACCCCTTCCCTAAGCCAACATTTTGCCTTAAGTGAGAAGTAAGTGTTAATGTTGGCTTAAGGAAGGGGCAGGTGGGAAACTAATCCTGTTCCACTGCATTTTGCCGATATTTGCTAATACATGTATATTATATCAGTTATGGTTCGTTCCCTTGTTCTTAATCAAAAGGTTTATATCCGCGAGGTATAAAACGAATGATAAAGCTGATTTCTTATTCCAGGAATTGAAGGATCGAGTTAAACTTTCAAGGATAAGAGACCATTTTATTTGTAAGTTCATTTCAATATTCTATAACCAACTCACAAGGAACGTCCCTGCACTCCCCCCCCGCCCTGCCAGTGACCTCACACAAGATCGAGGCTTGGGTAAACTTGTCACCTTAAGCCTCGAGCTGGTGCATTAGTTCTGTGGAATGTAACAAGGTCCATTGACGTGCTCTCCAGTTGTCATGATAACATCTCAAAGGGTGAGAGTGTCACGTCCGGTCATCGCAAAGGTGGGAGTTTGAATCTCGCTGAGTTCTGAATGACTTTTGAACTGCTCAAGTTAAGAAACTGCAATGTTGTTTTATTATGTATTAGCATTCTTTGTCGTTATATCTGTTGTTTTGGGAAATTTTAAACAAGAGATCTACATTGAAACGGTCGAAGTCAGAGATGTAGGCGTTTAAGCAGACTGCGTTCTGCGCAAGTTACTTGTTGATGCTGCGTTTTTTATCTAGTTTCAGTCGAATCTACTGGTGCTCTGTCCTCAGATGTGCTTGTTTGCGAGGCCATTAAAGTGCTACTGGGAAAATGCAGACATTTTCTGTCGGAACTGGACAGCCATTGCGTGGATACTTGAGTTTATTACTTTGTCCTCGCCTCTCGGGCTTCAAAGCAATAACTGTGTAAAACCAACATGAATTCATTCTCTTGCGACAAATCGCGACGGTAAATTCCTTTGTTTTCTGGTGACGCAAAGGAAAAAGGAAGTTGTGTGAGTAATTCGCTCGTTGTCACAGAGATTATCGTTCAAATTTGCGGTCATCACCTGGAGTTTACAAAAACTACGTGCGCTCAGTGCGGGACAGGAACTGTACTTTCCTTTTTTCCGGCATTTCCGAGAAAAATTCCAACTTCTGTAGTGAAGATTACGTACAGAAGGTGGTTTATAAAAAAGGCCATTTTGAAGTACCATCTTCTTTAAAGAGCTGAGAAACGCTACTTCATAACAACTTGTTTCGCTCTTAAATTTTCAGTTCAGAGACTCGGTAACAGTTGGCCTGCTAGTGTCGTTAGAAGAATTGATAAATAGATCACCAAACACTGGTAGGGCAATAAAAAAGGACTTCAGTGCGCTGTTACCTGTTACTTCTGTAACCTTGTAACTTCTTTTAATTGTTTATAATACCGTAACAAATTGTGTGGTCATTTGTTGTACTTGCCCTGTATTATTCTCCTGTCAGTGCACACTCATTATTACTGAATAGTGTGGCCGGTCAGTTCTGACAAATGGAAAGCGCCCTTGGTATCGTCTACAAGAGAGCATGCGAATCTAGTAATTACATATCGCTAAATACAGTATATGGTAATTCACTGACTAACAACACAAGTTAATTATGCTTCGTTTATATCGAGAAAAGTTGTCCCGGGAATAACAGAGGGTTGCCCTCCCAGCCGAGTCAACTTCAGCGAGTGTTTATATGCGAAAATCTTTGACCTCTTTGCCCGAGCCAAGAGCTGACAACAGCGCTGGCGAATGCTTTGAGTGTCTCGCCTTGACCGAGATGACTCGGCGGGGCGAGCCAAATTGTTTATATCAAGAAACGTTATCCCAACTAGGATGATAAATGAGGCAAATCACAAGCTCGCCCCCAGGGTTTTCTCGTTTTTCTACCGCCACCATATTGGAAAACGAGTGGACCCTGGGGACGAGGTTGTGCAAACCACCCTTCTGGCCGAGTCAACTTTTTTGTTTCTATTGTAAATGGTTCACCAAGTTTGGTAGTGAAAAGAAGGGAAAATTTTTGTGAGCTGCGTTAAATCCCAACGTTTTATACCGCGTGTGAAATCAATCTGTTTCACCTCTCTCATGCAGGTTTGTTGAAATTAACAATAGTTCATCAAAAAAAGACAATGAGGATGTTCCGAAATCGGATTCTTACGGGTGCTTTTGGAACATTTTGTGTGCTTTCCTTGTTAATCGAATTCTACTTTTTCTTCGGCGAGCCTCTGGCAGTTGGTCGTCGGGTGAGGCAGAATTTGTGGTTGTTGATCCGAACTTTGGCGAGGTATTTTGAGTACATCTTCACCGTAGGATCCCTGTAGATCCTCGGACCAGTTTTTAGGAACAGGAAATACAAACCCCTCAAATTCCATCTCCTTTAATGGAAATACGTCTTTGACCTTCCTTTCAGTAACGAATATATCCACTTGAAGCCCATCATGCCAATCGCAGCCGTACAGCAAGCAGTACCCATAGCAACTAGCTTTGTCTCTTAGACGACCATTGAAAGGGGATTTGTAATACCCTATTTTGGGATGACTCGGATGCCTTTTGGGTGTCAGTTGGGCGTCCGCGATAGCTGCCTCCCGGATGTGACTGTCTGTTTGTGAATTCTGAAAGAAAATATCTTCGGGAAGATCTTTACTTCCTACCGTAACAAACTTTATGTAATCTGTCAGTGTCAATTCTACATCCACGTCGTGATCCCAGGGGATAAATCCTTTGTGTCTTGCTGCGCCTATTAATGTACCCGCGCTTATCCAATAACGTATATTGTGTTTCGTGGCAATCAGATGGAATATCCGTAACATTCTAACCATCACAAGCTGGGCTTGCCTCATTCTTGCTTTCGCCTTGTGTCGAATGTCCGGACAATCGAGGACAGTGCCACTGAGGACACACTTCCCTCCCAAGTCAGTGTAAAGAGTCGGGCACATCTCACCGAATTTCAGTTTGGTATCACAGTTCTGTCTCACTAAGTATCTGTTTATTGGATCATGTCTCCGTGTATTTGACCAAAACATGAGCAAATACAAGACGAGCCATACTACAATCAAGGTTGAAAATTTATAAAGCAAGGTTGCTCTCGTTTGAACCATTCTGACAAGTGTATTTTATAGTTGTGCGCCCATAAAGGCTATAAATTTGGTTTAAGTGGAATAAAAATTACAACTTCATACTAATTAATGTAAAATTTATGTCAATAATAGCACAGCTGATTGTCTTTTGAAAGGAACTGCGCAGGAGGGCATAGCGTTTTGGGAAACAATAGACCTTGTCACGGTTTTCGACGCCATCTTGACGAGTAGGCAAGCGTGTGAGAAATTACAGTGTTGTGTGAGAACCTAATGTCGAATACCTTATGACATGAATTTTGGCGACACCTTAATGTGGCGATTTTGAAAAACCCTTATTTAGCGGTACTTTAATTTTGCGATTTTTCGTAAATTGTGGAATGTATGTCACTTAATTTTCGCGATTTCACGAACCGAAAATTTAGCGAATGTGATAAAAATAATCATAAACGTCAATAGCTTCATTTAAAAATCATACAACGTGTTGATAATGTTGAACGAAACAAACGAAATTGCCACTGTAATCGTGATATCTTAATGCTTCCCGCGCATCATATTTAACGTACTTTGTCACAGAAAAGTCAGTGATACAAGTCATAATCGACCGTGTTAGAATATGCACGTCAAACTCACTAGATGGCGGAATTTCATATTCAGTACACACTTTAAGTTAGCGACCATTTAAATTTAGCGTCACTTAATTTTGGTGCATTTTAATTTAGCGATTTTAATTCGCTAAATTAAAGTGTCGCCAAAATTAAGTGTAATAAGGTATTTTCGGTAAAACTGCTGTTCTGAAAAAGATATCAATTGTAAACTAAAGCTTCAAGGCAAAGGATTGTCGTAAAAGATTTGGGGGGCGTACCTGTGCTTTTTCCATATATTTGTCTGTAATTTTTCCCGGGACTTTCTTACAGACAAATGTATAGAAAATAAAAAAGTGGTTCTAGGTCTTCCGGCGCGTGTAACGCCCTCATTTTTTTTCAGTAGAATTCTTAGGAGTGAAGCTTTAGTTTACAATTCATATTTTTTTCAGAACAGCCGTTCTACGGAAATCATTCAACATTAGATTCTCACACAAACACTGTAATTTTTAGCGCGTTTGCCTACTCGTAAAGATGGCGTCGAAAACCGTGACAAGATCTATTAAAAAATTACAAACAAATCACACACTTTCGTAGAAGCAGGTCATGCTTTCTGGAGCCCATTACCATTACCCAAAAGCTGAAATAATGTTTGTGATAATCGTTTGCAAAGCGATTAAGTTCTCTAGTTTGGTTGCTTAGTAACAACATAGTTGGCCTCTATCAGTAGAAATTAGTAAGGAACCCCTTTGCATCGTTAAGTTGAAAGGTTGAAAGTTAAAGCGTGGTTTCCATATGATCGCTGCGATCGCTGAGAAAAAAAAAAGTTCAGCAATCACAGCGATCATAGCGATCATAATTATGGAAACCACTTCCCAGCGATCGTAGCGATCGCAGCGACAACGATTGCTGAGATAGAACTTTTCCTATCTCACGATCGCTGGAAAGTGGTTTCCATTATGATCGCTATGATCGCCGAACTTTTTCTTTTCCTCAGCGATCGCAGCGATAGTAGCGATCAAATGGAAACCAGGCTTAAGATTGTGTGTGCCATTTAAAAACGTTTCCTAATGCAAAATAAAGTGACTGTACAGCCTACTTTCCTAGCCTAAGAGTGATCTTTTTTAAAGCTTTTTATCTGGTAAGGGGCAAAATACAGTACGATTTTGCCACTGCCTAACCGCTTCCGGCAAACGATAGAAATACCAAAAGTCAACACATTTAAAAGTTTCGCTTACAAATAAGTTCTATCTATATATAGTGATGAAGGCTGGAAGCAATATTTTGAATAATTTAATGTTGGGTATACGTGCCGCCCACAAACAGCTAGGCAAACAAGCGGAGAAACTGTCTTTTGTGTCTTTGCTTAAAAGACTTTTCGATATAAATGATCTTGCCAAGGATACATTTTTTTGCAATCCTGATTTCACATAGCAACTACCGGACTAGCTGCCTAACGGTCTAAGGAAAGATTGACTGGCAACTGGCTACCAAGTTTATTGTCGTGATTTCAGAGCTATAAAAAACATGCAATAACGCCATCTTTTAGCTTTTCATTGAGCTCAAAGCAGGACACAGTTGCTAGTCTGCTCGCTGTTTTAGTGAATAGTCAAAAGCATATTAAGCTCTCAGTGACATCGTTAACAAAGTCTCCATTCAAACTTTATTGCTCTAGTTCGAGAAAATCTTAGACTTAGCCTTCCATTCATGCCCATGTCTCGCTCCTAAAATTGATTTCCTCGCCCACGCTATGTAGCTATAGTCAGCAGTTGCCCAGGCGAGAACTTACAACGTTGCGTTGATATTGGTGTTATCAATGAGAATAAAAACAATTATGTACCCTGTGAGCCGAGAGTTATTTTCGGCATAGTTTTTCGCAAGTGGGGAGTCGTTCTTTGACTTCTTTACGCCTCCGCCTTCAGGGAAGTAAACAAACCAAAGCGAATATCAACAACGCCAACAACTGACCAAATGTAAGAAAACCTTTGCTCGAAGATATTAATGTGTTTTGCAATTAATTTTTTTTTAACACATGCGAGACATTACATTTTTTTTTTGTATAATTACAGGGGCTGCCAACGACAATTTTCGGAAAAATATCTGTTCGGAAGACGATTTGAGATCTAGAATTTTCGGAACATTTGTTGTAAAATTTCTTGCTTGCCTGCTTCTCCTAGGATTTTCGAACATCTAAAATATGGTATAATTGCCTATTTTTAACGGATTTTTACCCTAAAAAGGTCACCTAGAATTTTCGGGAGCCTTTTTTCTGGCTGAAATTTTCGAAAAGGTAAGTTTTGATCCCTATAATTTTCGGATCACTAGACTTTCAGCTAGGAAATCCGAACAGATGAAAAATTTTTAGGGGATAAAAATATGCCAATATCTACCGTTTAAATGCCAAAATACGTTTAACAATGCTATGTTTTAGTGGTTTTGAACTATATTCTCGTTGGGTGCCCCTGTAATTACCCAGGTGATTATAGAGATGCGTGCGCTCTGTTGGGTCGAAGCCATTTACAAAGGAAAAGTGAAATAGTAGATGTGAAATATAGATGATAAATCTTTTTCTTCAGCGAAAAACGACAATTTTAAAATATATTATTGCTGCATTTCTTCGGTGTTGGTTGGCGTGAGTGAAATGGCACCGTTGTCAACACGAAAGATAAAAATAATGAATAGATTTACTTTCAAAACTTAAAGCTTAAAATAAGTATTTTAAGAGACTGGTCTAACTAGGAAACACAATTGAAACAGTTAAAAGCATAGTTCTCTCAAGTTCACAAAAGCGCACTTTCTCATAAAAGTCTACGCATTTCGATTGCATTGCTTCTCTGTTGATCGAATCACTTCTCTGTTGAAGAAAACCTACTACGCGACTGACAAGCGACGCGAAGGGCTTCGTTAACGCTAAAAGCCATACAAGAGAGGAACCTCTGCTCGCAGGGTAATTGTATGCATTTTTCGGATCACTATACGTTTCTGGGAAACTGCCCACTTACCCCTCCCCTAAGCCAACACTAACACTTACTTCCCACTTAGGGCAAAATGTTGGCATAGGGAGGGGTAGGTGGGCAGTTTCCTATTTTTCGTTATAAAAAGATCCGTTTTAACGGAATGAGCATAATTTAAGTGAGCATTATTGTCACTAGACGCGGCCAAATGACAAACTGCCCTCTCTAAGGGACCATTCATTATTTATGCCAGGGGGTGGGCTGGTAAGATCCATCAGAAAGCACAACAAAATGTTTTGACACCCTCCAAGGAAACCTGAAAAAGGCATGACCCCTCCAAATGTGCTTTTCAAAACTGGCAACTACATGGAACCTCAAATGCTGCAAGGGGATTTGGAAAATTGTGCGTACCTCTGCAAAAATTCTGGCTACGCCCCTGTCTCCTGTGCTGGAACTATAATAAATAGATTTGCGAATGCGAAAAATGCCAGTTAAGTAGCCGCAAGGATCAATGACACGCCAGTTCTTTTCAATTTTTTTTTGAATCGGAAAACCAAGTGAGAGTTTGTTTTTCATTCCAGAGTAAAGAGTATTGATCAAAGATAAAGCATTGATAAAAAATGAACCAGCAGGCTTAGCTTATAGAACATTAAAAAGAATAGATTTCCGTGAAACTCACTTCCAGCGAGTGGCAATCCTCTAGAGAATGTAAGTCAGACAGCCGGGTAGATTTACCGGGACACTTTATTTCACGCTGGTGAAATCCAGCAGATAAAGGTAAAAAAAGGATTTATTTCATTTTAAACTTTCACTAAAAGGCAAGATAAAAAGAACGATAAAATCCAACGAATCATCGCTCACGTTTCTTTCAAACAAGTTTAGAAATCGACGCAAACATCTCTAGGCAAGAGCAAGAAGTATTGTCTTCTGATAATTCTGTTGAAAGAAGTAATTGCGAGCTTGACCTTGTTGTTGATCATTGCAGTAGTGGGAACTCCTCAGGGACCAAAACTAACGAGGAAGACCTCTGGACATAGTATTGAGACTTATCATTTCGTAGAAATTGTGACTGTTTTCTTTATTAGCTTTGAAGTGCCAGTCATGAACTGTTAGCCTTTAGGAGGCTTGCAAACCATGTACGTTAATCCCGAGAGCTCCGAAAGTATTTGTTTGAAACTAAAACAAAAATAAAAAATCAAGTAGCCCTCCCCCCTCTCTGTGTGCAGATTTATTGATGACAGCCCCCCCTTTTCTGACTGTCCTGCTGAACTTGACGTGGCCCACTCCTCATTCTTGCCAGCCCACCCCCTGGCATAAATAATGAATAGTCCCTTAATTCACTTCACTGATGGTCAGTTTGATTTGTATTCTCATAGTTCAAATAAGAAGTTGTGAGACATCACAATAAGCACTCCAGGGTCCTGGCTTGTTCCTTTGCGAGAGGAAGGAGAGGTAGGAGAGGGAGGGCTCATTTCCTGAACAGTGACTGATAACCCAGCGTAACTCCATATTTATATCATTGCGAGCAAGCCACCTAGTAGACTTTTCTGTCCTAAAGCAGTATGCAAGTCTAGTAACCAGATAGTCGTACTTATGATCCCTGTTGGGAGAACTCAGATTTTTTATTGGGGTTGCCTGTGTCACTGACTGGAAATAGCTGTTTTCCAAGGTTTAGGTATGTCTAATAAAATTCACTTGTGTTTAGTGAGGAGCTTCTTCTCGTCTGTGCTTCTCCCAGATGGCAGCTCTTTGCTTTCAGAAGCTCCGGCTAAAATAAAGATCTTCGAACCTTAAACAAACAATAACGGGAAAATCTCGTTCGCACAGCTCGCTCCCACAGCTCCGATCCTTTGGAATTGCTGTGTTTTCATACCTTATCTTAGTGTTTTGAGGCTTCATTTTATATTTTATTCGCTTTGGTGACAGGTCTCTCTGTTTGAATTATAATAAATTACGTACCACAGCTCCTGTAAGCCAGTGTTCAACCTAGTTTTCTGGTTAAGTACCTTGGCAAAAATCTAACCCTATAATGAAGAAGCTTTAAAGGGGTTTTTTTCTTCCCTCATTCCCGCCTGGTTAAAAGGTTTGTGCACACTGTTAAGGCCAATAATCACCATACTTTAGCATCGTTGCACATTAATTTCTGTCACGCGTACGTAGCCTTTCTGTCATGATACGCGCATCAAGTGTGGCATCTCCACTCGTAAATGACCCAGCTTAGCCTTAGAAAACGACCGAAATTTCCTCACGCCACCACTGGTTTCCCCGCCAAATGACGTCTGAGAAACGAGCGCAGAAATTCCATACCAAGGGCGCGTCACTACCCAGATCTGGGTAGTACTTCTGATTGGTTAAAATTTGCTTCAACCGATCAGAAGTACTACCCAGATCTGAATAGTGACCAAAATGAAAATCCACCCCCGGTGGGAACCGAAGTAGCTCTTACTATGGGGGTGTACAAACGCAAGTTAGTATGTGTAATCAAATGGTGACGAGTGAAGTGAAATTAGGGAATAATTTCACGCGCGTTTTGTCCAGATACTAAAGGCTCGGGAAATTATTAGGATTTGGACAAAACGCAAGTGAAATTATTCCCTAATCTCACGAGTATACCATTTGATTACCATTAATATAATGGGTGACGAATTACGTCGACTTGTTTATCCTGGATCGTATCGATCGATCGTGAACTGCACTCTTAAACAGAGCTGGATGATTATCTATGCTGATTTCCA
>CALNXI010000135.1:134087-169958 GCA_942486025.1 Porites evermanni
CAAGACTCCATACACAGTCCACAATACGGGGATACGGGGCTTTAGTGTTTGTTTGTTTGTTTTTTTTTTCAAATGCAAAGCCCCACATATGCATCGGTTGCAATTTAGACTGATAAGTACAGAATTGTGGTCAAATCATTGTGGTGTTTACTATCTTCGATGTTAAAAAAAGCGATAGATTGATATTCCACTTCAGTCATAGTAAAAGCTGACCTCAGGTGTAGGTAATAATTTGGCTTTAAAGGGTAAATACTACTACGGGGGTATTTATTTGGTACTTAAAAGTACCAAAAGCACCAAGCTAATAAAACTGCAATGCAAAAAGACCTGGAAGACTTTCTATGGCCTGATTTTCAGAAAGTAATTACCTTCACTTTTCCTCACCAAAGTGAAATGACACATCATCCCCAATCAGCATGAAAGGTGCCCACTGCCTCACTTCATAGAAACCGTTATTTCGCATCCACTTCATGGCCCGGTGAAGACATTCACTTGCACTTTCTCCTTGGACAAGGTTTTCGTAGAATCTTCTCATGAACTGCTCTGTTGCTCCGTCTTGTAAGGCCCACAATGCCACCAACACTGAGCGTGCACCTGATCCTAAGAATGCTCGAGCGATTCCAACAACGCCTTCTGTTTTGATCTGTCCACGTGCAGTATGGCAACAGCTAAGGACCACCAGTTTGGCTGACAGTCTAACTTGTGAAATATCGGTCATTGTCAGTAAGTAGTCTGCTTCATGTGGAGTCCCCATTGTGGAGTCAGGGGGGCTAAGAGCAATTTCTCCTCTTTCGGCATCACCATGAGCAGCGAAATGTACGAGACTCACTGAGGCTATTCTCTGAAGAACTGCTTGCTTTGTTGCTTTCATTCCTATTAAAAGGTGAGATTCAGGTAACAGGCTTGCAATCATCTCTGCTTCCTCTTTCGCGCCAGGCAATGGACAGAGATACCTTAACTTTCCCTTGAAATACACATCCTTCACACTTGGCTCACCCACAAGTAATGCACCTTTTTCGCTGTGAGAGTCCGCTGGACTTTCCATAATGAGCTTGAGAGTCGTCAAAGAAGGGACAATGCGTATCCTGAAAGAATCTGATAAATAGCGCTTACTTTCATCATGTAATGCTGCAAAGGGAACTTGGAAGAAGCAGCGATCAGGAACAACAATGATTTCAGATCCTTCTAGCAAATCACGTACAGGAGCAATCAACATACGGTAAACATGAAAAAGTGTTGGCAGTTCAGGGTCTGTGATTACTTCTTCCTCATCTAAAACAGGACGCAAGGATGAGAGATTTGATTCGTTTGTAAGTTGGTTGGCGTATGAAGAGAACAGTGATCGGTCTTCGCATTGCTCTTGAGGTAAAACGTGAAAATTTCTTAATAAGATTCCGTTAATAAATAGGTCATCCACAGAGATTTTTCCGTGCTTGCTAACAAAGCTGTCACAAAGTTTCGTTCTTCGGAAAGCTACTGGGTATTTTTGGGTCAAAACCCACAGAAATATATTGCCATGGTAGTCATAGGAGATGTATAGGCAGGTGCTGTTGCCATTTTTCGTAATTACTTCCTCGATGTCAACAAACGATTGTATGTTGATGGATATTTCCTTTTTAATCGAGTACCGATTTGACATAAGTTCTGCTAGAGCTCTGGCCCGTCCAAGTTCAGCAACGTGTAAGGCTTCATACGGTTTCCCACAAGAACAACTCAATGAACAAAATAGCCGATAGGGAGACGCGTGCTCGTCAAAAAATAATATCTTGCGGCGATCTTTGCTTCCTAAAGAAAGAAGCATTTTTTCGCAAATTTGAATGCTTGTCCGGAGATTCGATAAGGCTTCAGATGTGTTTCCTGTTATTTTTAAACAACATTTATGTAGATAAAGGAAAGTTTGAAATTGCATTTCGATGTTTCCAGTCCCCCTGATAATTTGAAGAGCATTCTCAAAATATTTTTGAGCCTTCGCTCGTTCGCCAACTTTAAATACTAGATGTCCTAAATTTATGTAGCATGACGCTTTTCCGTCTTTGTCACCGATTTTTGTCATCATGGTAAGTGCTTTATAAAGATATTCTTCAGCCTTGGCATATTCCCTGACAGATTCAAACACCAATCCTAGGTTTATGTAGCATGACGCTTCTCCGTGTTTGTCGCCAATTTCTGTGTTGATAGTAAGTGCTTTATGAAGATTTTCTTCAGCCTTGGCATATTCTCCGACAGATTCGAACACAGTTCCTAGGTTTATGTAGCATGACGCTTCTCCGTGTTTGTCGCCAATTTCTGTGTTGATAGTAAGTGCTTTATGAAGATGTTCTTCAGCCTTGGCATATTCTCCGACAGATCGAAACACTTCTCCTAGGTTTATGTAGCATGACGCTTCTCCGTGTTTGTTGCCAATTTCTGTGTTGATGGGAAGTGCTTTATGAAGATATTCTTCAGCCTTTGCATATTGTCCGACACATCCAAACACAGTTCCTAGGTTTATGAAGCATAACGCTTCTCCGTCTTTGTCGCCAATTTCTGTGTTGATCGTAAGTGCTTTATGAAGATATTCTTCAGCCTTGGCATATTCTCCGACATATTCAAACACAGTCCCTAGGTTTATGTAGCATAACGCTTCTCCGTGTTTGTCGCCAATTTCTGTCTTGATGGTAAGTGCTTTATAAAGATATTTTTCAGCCTTTGCATATCCTCCGACAGATCGAAACACTTCTCCTAGGTTTATGTAGCATGACGCTTCTCCGTGTTTGTTGCCAATTTCTGTGTTGATGGTAAGTGCTTTATGAAGATATTCTTCAGCCTTGGCATATTCTCCGACAGATTTAAACACATTTCCTAGGTTTACGTAGCATGACGCTTCTCCGTGTTTGTCGCCAATTTCTGTGATGATGGTAAGCGCTTTATCAAGATATTCTTTAGCCTTGGCATATTTTCCGAAAGATCGAAACACAGCTCCTAGGTTTATGTAGCATGACGCTTTTCCGTGTTTGTGGTCAAGTTCTGTCTCAATGGTAAGTGCTTTTTGAAGATATTCTTCAGCCTTTGCATACTGTCCGACAGATCCAAACACAGCTCCTAGGTTTATGTAGCATGACGCTTCTCCGTCTTTGTCGCCAATTTCTGTCTTGATGGTAAGTGCTTTATAAAGATATTCTTCAGCCTTGGAATATTCTCCGACAGATTCAAACACAGCTTCTAGGTTTATGTAGCATGACGCTTCTCCGTATTTGTCGCCAATTTCTGTCTTGATGGTAAGTGCTTTATGAAGATATTCTTCAGCCTTGGCATATTCTCCGACAGATTCAAACAAAGCTCCTAGGTTTATGTAGCATGACGCTTCTCCGTCTTTATGGTCAAGTTCTGTCTCGATGGTAAGTGCTTTTTGAAGATATTCTTCAGCCTTGGCATATTCTCCGACAGACTTAAACACAAGTCCTAGTTTTATGTAGCATGACGCTTCTTCGTGTTTGTCGCCAATTTCTGTGTTGACGGTAAGTGCTTTATGAGTATATTCTTCAGCCTTGGCATATTCTCCGACAGATTCAAACACAGTTCCCAGGTTTATGTAGCATGACGCTTCTCCGTGTTTGTCGCCAATTTCTGTCTTGATGGTAAGTGCTTTATGAAGATATACATCAGCCTTTGCGTATTGTCCGACAGATCCAAACACAGCTCCTAGGTTTATGTAGCATGACGCTTCTTCGTGTTTGTCGCCAATTTCTGTGTTTATGGTAAGTGCTTTATGAAGATATTCTTCAGCCTTTGCATATTGTCCGACAGATCCAAACACAGTTCCTAGGTTTATGTAGCATAACGCTTCTCCGTATTTGTCGCCAATTTCTGTGTTGATGGTAAGTGCTTTATGAAGATATTCTTCAGCCTTGGCATATTCTCCGACATATCCAAACACATTTCCTAGGTTTAAGTAGCATGACGCTTCTCCGTGTTTGTGGCCTATTTCTGTGTTGGTGGTAAGTGCTTTATGAAGATATTCTTCAGTCTTGGCGTATTCTCTGACATCTGGAAAAACAATTTCTAGGTTTCCGTAGGATGTCACTTCTCTCTCTTTATCAACAATATCTGTCTTGATGGTAAGTGCTTTATGAAGATATTCTTCAGCCTTAGCATATTCTCCGACAAATCGAAACACAGTTCCTAGGTTTATGTAGCATGACGCTTCTCCGTGTTTGTTGCCAATTTCTGTGTTGATGGTAAGTGCTTTATAAAGGTATTCTTCAGCCTTGGCATATTCTCCCACAAATCCAAACACAGCTCCTAGGTTTATGTAGCATGACGCTTCTGCTTGTTTGTCGCCAATTTCTGTGTTGATGGTAATTGCTTTATGTAGATATTCTTCAGCCTTGGCATATTCTCCGACATCTTGAAAACGATCTCCTAGTTTTTTGTAGCATGACGCTTCTGCGTGTTTGTCGCCAATTTCTGTCTTGATGGTAAGTGCTTTATGAAGATATTTTCCAGCCTTGGCATATTCTCCGACAGATCGAAACACAGTTCCTAGGTTTATGTAGCATGACGCTTCTCCGTCTTTGTGGCCAAGTTCTGTCTCTATGGTAAGTGCTTTTTGAAGATATTCTTCAGCCTTGGCATATTGTCCGACAGATTCAAACACAGTTCCTAGGTTTATGTAGCATGACGCTTCTTCGTGTTTGTCGCCAATTTCTGTGTTGATGGTAAGTGCTTTATGAAGATATTCTTCAGCCTTGGCATATTCTCCGACAGATCGAAACACAGTTCCTAGGTTTACGTAGCATGACGCTTCTCCGTGTTTGTCGCCAATTTCTGTGTTGATGGTAAGCGCTTTATGAAGATATTCTTTAGCCTTTTCATATTGACCAACAGATTTAAACACAGCTCCTAGGTTTCTGCAGCATGACGCTTCTCCGCCTTTGTCTTCGATTTCTTTGTTAACGCAGAGTGCTCTTTCGAGGTATGCTTGTGCTTCCTTGTATTCACTTTTTTGGTGGTACAGTGTTGATAAATTCAAGGCTCTCTTACCTTCTTTTTTTTTTTTTCTATCACAATTACGAAGTAGGACTAAAAGCTTTCTGCCAGATTCTATTGCTGGCGAAAGTTTTGTAATAGCAGTATATCCATTAAACAGCCTTTTCTACAGCGCTATACTCCCTTTTCTAACAAGTTCATGTTCGTTTTGTAAGGCTTTGTTGTTTAAGAGTATTAAGCACTCGTTCCACAGCTCGATAGCCTGGAAAACTCGTTTAGTTTTATAGAGAAAATCTGCAGCAATCATGCCATGGTAAATCGCTTCTTGAATCTTGACCATGTGGCTCTTTTCTGAATCTTACACAGATAAAAAACAAGTGCAGAATAATTAGCAAAAAGTCCCACGAAATAGAGCTAATCTTAAAAAAAATAAGGAGGCCAGTTATAACCGTTATAATAATAAGCCTTTGGCTTATGAAATAGCTAAGAAAACTTTAAGTTTTTCTTCATACTGAATAAGCTTTTCCTTTAAGGACTCTGTGATTTGGTCGGGTGTCATTTAAAAGTGTAAATCAAGCTGATGCTATTGTAGCTGATTCCACGAAACATTCTGTTTAGGTTAAATGGACTTACCCAGGATACACATTTACCAAAGGTTTCGGTTACGCGAATTGGTAAAATAAAGCTAGTGACAACTAAAAGCAGTTAATTTGTTGAAGTAAATAATCATGAGTATCGTTTGTTTAAACCAAAGTCTATAGAACGTCTATCTGCACTGTCTGCAGTCTTAGTGTATTTACAAGAAATCGTCCGTTTTGAGGTTTGTTTGCATTTTTAAAAAACGTGGTAACTTCTCTTGTAGAATTTTAAAAGAACGTCTAAAGGTTTGAGTCGTATACACAATTGTCTAAGGGAGGGAGACAGAAACGGAGTCGGAGGTGTGAGGCATGTGACATACAATAATAATTCATACACACATCCATACATTTTATTGAATGCATATCCATATGGGGTTCTTCAGTGATCAATGAGGATTACATGTAATAATGATTGAAGACTATACAGAAGACCTATTTGTAGAATGCAAAGAATTATGTATAGGAATATATATATATACATATATATATATATATATATATATATATATATATATATATATATATATATATATATATATACATTGCAATTAAGCCTAAGCAAGAAGTAACTTTCTATAGATTATACTATTACATGAGAAATTTCTGCAATTTGATTGGCTTAGAGCAGTGGTATTTCAGCTTAATTTGAAATACCTGTGAAAATACGTGTGAAAATTACAAAGCTTTTGCGGGCAGTAGTATAAAGAAATAATAGCATGATTTGTACTAGATATTTGGCATAAATACCACCCGTGATATTTCAAAACTATCTCAAATTTACGTATTACGTATAACAATTTCGAAATATCACTCGCGGTATTTATGCCAAATATCACTACAAATCATGCTATTACCTATACTAATTTGGTTGAAAAGAGTAGGTTATAAACTCCAAAGCGGGAAGTAAAGCTAAAGAAAACGAAGCCAAAATGGAGCGTCAAGGATTTTACGCGCTTTGGAAGCATCGGCGCTTAAGTCTATAAATTCGTTTGAACGCACGAGGAGCTAAGTACTTCCGGAAACATTTGCTTTATTGTTATATCTTGTATGAAGGTCACATTTCATCGTCGCTTGAGGGTCCTCGGACTCAGTTTGTGATTGGGGGTTAAAACTGCATTAAGTATCTAATTGCGTCACGAGTTGACAGCGACTGACTAGTCTAGTCTTATGATTTAGAAAAATGTGATTCAGTTCTTTGTACACATCCTAAACTTAGGTTGCCTGAAATATTCAAGTGAAGTAACTGTTACGCACAGAGACGAAATTGTTTGTTTGTAAATGTCTACAAAATCGCTTATTTAAGGGAAAAGTTTAATATAAAAACGAGGCCTGGTTGTTGCCATCTACTGTATAAACCACTATCTAGCGGAAGAAAACAATCGCATTATCCCTGTGGATAGAGATTTATGCAGTGGATAGCGCTATCCACCCTTTGAACAACCGGGCCAGCTCTTTTTTCACGTACCAACACGTAACCCTTAACTATTCGGAAGGAGCTTAAATCAAATGTTCCTTTATTCCACCGTAATGATCGTTATTAGCAGGGAGAACTCATTCGTAAGGCCGTCTCAGCTCAAAGTCAGTTGTAAGTCAAGTTGTTAAAGAAATTACTTCCCTTGAACCACCCATTTAAATAGTTCAAAGCAAAGACGGAAGCCCTCATTGAAGGACATCGGGATGTGAAGAGCTCGCCGACAACGGATTGCGAGTTGCTTTGTTGAAGTGATATGATTGTGTAAACTTAAATGGCTCTGCTTTGCTCGAAAAAGGGAAAAAAACTGGGTCAAAAAAAATAAAACTGGGTCGGCTAGAAAGTGGTTTCCAAAAAGATGGTTTAACTACTAAAGGTAATGCTTGTGGCCATTGCAGCGAAGCCTCCGCCAAACTGAACGTATTGATTGCTGGGCCTAACAAGCTATGAGACCTAATAGTGTTGGTAAGGAAATCACGTGATCTTCTCCGGATAAAATCTCTGTGCAAGGACTTGGAAACCCTTCAGAACGACTCGAGCAAAGAGCTTCATAGCGATGCTGAGGAGTGAGATGCCTTGATAATTATTGCAGTCTCTTCTGCTCCTCCTGTTTTTGCATAGAGTGACTACGTTTGCGTCTCTCATCATTGTGGTACCTTCTATCCAGGGGGGGCTGGCAGCGAGGTCTGGAACCGAGTTTACATGATCGCCCCAGTTAAGAAATTCGGCCGAGTGAGACTGAGTACAAATTTTCCTTGAAAACAAAAATCGGAAAACCAAGTGAGAGTTTGTTTTTCATTCCAGAGTAAAGAGTATTGATCAAAGATAAAGCATTGATAAAAAATGAACCAGCAGGCTTAGCTTATAGAACATTAAAAAGAATAGATTTCCGTGAAACTCACTTCCAGCGAGTGGCAATCCTCTAGAGAATGTATAAGTCAGACAGCCGGGTAGATTTACCGGGACACTTTATTTCACGCTGGTGAAATCTAGCAGATAAAGGTAAAAAAAGGATTTATTTCATTTTAAACTTTCACTAAAAGGCAAGATAAAAAGAACGATAAAATCCAACGAATCATCGCTCACGTTTCTTTCAAACAAGTTTAGAAATCGACGCAAACATCTCTAGGCAAGAGCAAGAAGTATTGTCTTCTGATAATTCTGTTGAAAGAAGTAATTGCGAGCTTGACCTTGTTGTTGATCATTGCAGTAGTGGGAACTCCTCAGGGACCAAAACTAACGAGGAAGACCTCTGGACATAGTATTGAGACTTATCATTTCGTAGAAATTGTGACTGTTTTCTTTATTAGCTTTGAAGTGCCAGTCATGAACTGTTAGCCTTTAGGAGGCTTGCAAACCATGTACGTTAATCCCGAGAGCTCCGAAAGTATTTGTTTGAAACTAAAACAAAAATAAAAAATCAAGTAGCCCTCCCCCCTCTCTGTGTGCAGATTTATTGATGACAGCCCCCCCTTTTCTGACTGTCCTGCTGAACTTGACGTGGCCCACTCCTCATTCTTGCCAGCCCACTCCCTGGCATAAATAATGAATAGTCCCTTAATTCACTTCACTGATGGTCGGTTTGATTTGTATTCTCATAGTTCAAATAAGAAGTTGTGAGACATCACAATAAGCACTCCAGGGTCCTGGCTTGTTCCTTTGCGAGAGGAAGGAGAGGTAGGAGAGGGAGGGGCTCATTTCCTGAACAGTGACTGATAACCCAGCGTAACTCCATATTTATATCATTGCGAGCAAGCCACCTAGTAGACTTTTCTGTCCTAAAGCAGTATGCAAGTCTAGTAACCAGATAGTCGTACTTATGATCCCTGTTGGGAGAACTCAGATTTTTTATTGGGGTTGCCTGTGTCACTGACTGGAAATAGCTGTTTTCCAAGGTTTAGGTATGTCTAATAAAATTCACTTGTGTTTAGTGAGGAGCTTCTTCTCGTCTGTGCTTCTCCCAGATGGCAGCTCTTTGCTTTCAGAAGCTCCGGCTAAAATAAAGATCTTCGAACCTTAAACAAACAATAACGGGAAAATCTCGTTCGCACAGCTCGCTCCCACAGCTCCGATCCTTTGGAATTGCTGTGTTTTCATACCTTATCTTAGTGTTTTGAGGCTTCATTTTATATTTTATTCGCTTTGGTGACAGGTCTCTCTGTTTGAATTATAATAAATTACGTACCACAGCTCCTGTAAGCCAGTGTTCAACCTAGTTTTCTGGTTAAGTACCTTGGCAAAAATCTAACCCTATAATGAAGAAGCTTTAAAGGGGTTTTTTTCTTCCCTCATTCCCGCCTGGTTAAAAGGTTTGTGCACACTGTTAAGGCCAATAATCACCATACTTTAGCATCGTTGCACATTAATTTCTGCCACGCGTACGTAGCCTTTCTGTCATGATACGCGCATCAAGTGTGGCATCTCCACTCGTAAATGACCCAGCTTAGCCTTAGAAAACGACCGAAATTTCCTGACGCCATTACTGGTTTCCCCGCAAAATGACGTCTGAGAAACGAGCGCAGAAATTCCATACCAAGGGCGCGTCACTACCCAGATCTGGGTAGTATTTCTGATTGGTTAAAATTTGCTTCAACCGATCAGAAGTACTACCCAGATCTGAATAGTGACCAAAATGAAAATCCACCCCCGGTGGGAACCGAAGTAGCTCTTACTATGGGGGTGTACAAACGCAAGTTAGTATGTGTAATCAAATGGTGACGAGTGAAGTGAAATTAGGGAATAATTTCACGCGCGTTTTGTCCAGATACTAAAGGCTCGGGAAATTATTAGGATTTGGACAAAACGCAAGTGAAATTATTCCCTAATCTCACGAGTATACCATTTGATTACCATTAATATAATGGGTGACGAATTACGTCGACTTGTTTATCCTGGATCGTATCGATCGATCGTGAACTGCACTCTTAAACAGAGCTGGATGATTATCTATGCTGATTTCCGGTATGAGGTCCGGTTTTTCGGGTGTTGCAAACAGTTCCATACCTGTCTTTCTGAAATCTCAGGAACTTGGACTCCACTCTCAACTTGGGCAGGTGCTCTCATTAGTGCTCTGTTTTGGTTTATAAATTGCGTTTAAAGCAGCAGCTATAAAGGGATGAGCTTTTACGCTCCAATTTTTGTCAAAACCAGCTTGTTCAATTCTTCGCAGCTCGATTTACATTGAGGTAGCGAGTTCGCTTCTCGACTCAGAAACAGGGTTTTCAGAATTATGTTTTCCTTTGTAAATTGAATTCTATCCGGTAATTAATCAAGGAATAGGGTTGTAATCTCAGAACCAGCATGTTCTGTGCAGTTTCATTTACTTTGAGGCGGTCTTCATTTCCCGCGAGGAAGGCAACGCATTTGAGGACCGGTCTTTTGTTTTTTAGAAGTTGTTTAATTTTTGCCTTTGGAGAGTTTTTTTGTCAACCAGCGTGTCCTTTTGCAGCTCGATTTACATTGAAGACAGCCCTAAACTACCATAAGGAACGCAACGAATTTGCGGACCTTTTGTTTTAAAGACCATCCGTATGAATCATTTTAACTTTCGAGAGACTCTTTGTCCTGTGCCACACACTCATTAGATCTTTGTATTTTATTCAAGTTTACATTTTTATACCTCCAGATACATTCCGCCCCATTCTTGCGCTTTTCACAAATTTTGCTCACACCAATTTTTTCATATGTACTGATTGCCATGCAGAATATTCTTCTTTTTCTCTGATGATGCCGTTGATCGGCGAAAGCTCGGAATTTAATTTCACTTTCTAACATTTATGGTTTTGAATTTCCATAAAATATAAGTGCTAACTTGCTCCAACAAAGCTTCAAGCCATGCTGTTGTTTTTTAATAGAAGTGAAAGCCTAGAATGTACCAAGTTTTTTTTTCTGAAGTTTAGGGCCATCCTTTTCTTTAGCGAAATCTATTGTTAACCTCTAAAATTATGTAACAAATCGCGAAGATCTGGATAGGCGCATTCCACAAAAGATAAACGAATTCGCCTCTTTGGCACTTGCCGAAAGAACCTCTGGTTTATAATTTAGACTGATACCTTGGTCACGTGAAAATTGACGTTGCCGTTTGACGTGAATCTGATCCTTAATCGCTCGGATATTATAGGATTTTTTTTGTTAAAGAGCAAATAGATAATTAAGGATAAACAATAACCGCCGCCCGGTTAGCTCAATGGGATAAGCGCCGGTCTGCTGAGCAAGAGGCCGGAGGTTCAAACCCCGGCAGGACCAACGCTCAGGGTCTTTAAATAACTGGGGAGAAAGTGCTGCCTTTGTAACAACATCTGCAAACGCGGGTTTGACTTTCTAGTCTTCTCGGATAAGGACGATAAACCGTAGGTCCCGTCTTACAAGCCCTTGCACATGTAATAAATCTGTGGGACGTTAACGAACCCACACACTCTTCGTAAAGAGTAGTTTTTTGAGGTGAGGGGCGGCTGTACACAGGCTAGGTGTAGTGGTCTATCTCACTTTCACACTCATGTATGGGGGCATCATAACTCATTCCTTCATTACTTGTAAACTGCACCTTAAGCAGTCTGACAAAGTCCCCCAACCAGTGTTGTAAATTATCCCTGAATAGCCCTGAGGGGAGTGGATAATAAGATATTTACAATTACAATTACAATTACTAGAGGTCTTAACAACGAAAGGCTCAATAAAGTATCGGCGTTGAATTTGCTAGTTTATTTTTAAAAATCGGGTGAGATTACATAATTATATACAGATTACAATGAAACCTCCATGTGCGACCTTCTCGGATACGCGACATGTTTTTCAAACAACTAAACTTAGTTTTCCTACTCGAAGTACTACTGAAAACTGGACCATCAAATCTTGGCATTTTATATACAGATTACAATGAAACTTCCATGTGCGACCTTCTCGGATACGCGACATGTTGTTCAAACTACTAAACTTAGTTTACCTACCCGAAGTACTACTGAAAACTGGACCTCCGAATCTTGGCATTTTATATACAGATTACAGTGAAACTTCCATGTGCGACCTTCTCGGATACGCGACATGTTGTTCAAACTACTAAACTTAGTTTTCCTACCCGAAGTACTACTGAAAACTGGACCACCAAATCTTGGCATTTTAGGTGGATACGTAAACAAGTACTACTCTTCTATACTAACACAGTAACCTAGGCTCAGGCATGAACATTATACCATAAAATAACCTTTAGTTTACTACTGTAATGGCTAGTTTGGAGTCTGGACAAATTGGTTTCGCTAGGCTTTTAGTTGACTTAATTGAGTCGTTTAACCTTATTTCATAATGCAAGGTTGCAAAACTACTACTTCTATGTTCAGAGAAAGATTGGCTCTAAAATATATACAATTCTACTAAACTTCAATTTGCGATTAAGAATCTCGTTTACGTGAAAATTATTTTTTAGTTGAAGCCTTAGGGGCCAATTAAGGAAGTAAGTTAAGACGTTACCTAAATAGATAGGCAAATTATCTAATTCTGATGTTATTCGCGTCGCAATTACAGTTGTATCATTGTCAGAGCTACCGATGTACACTGTTACAAGGCTGGTGATTGGTGCTTTTGCCAGACATTTTAGAGATTAGAATACTCAATGTACCTACACACACACACAAATAAAAATCGGCGGGAAAAATAATTAAGCCGGCAAAGATGAACAACTGGGCCAAGCAAATCAGTTCTCTTTTAATTCTTCTAGTCTGGGTTATGTTCGTATGCTGAAGAGGTTGACCTTTACATTTTCCGCCAGGGACTACCTCATTGATTCTGCGGAAGCGGCTGTTTCGTTATTCCATGGTGTTTCGTTAGTGTAATACCTGCAACAGTAATGTATAAGAAACATAAAAATTGGTAAAACACATATATTCATTACAAAAGACTCCAGCTGGGGTAAGTGGCATTTAGGTTCATTTTACATGGAAGGGGGATCCTCCGGCTTTATCGTGACGGAAAAGGTTTTCGCATTTAACTTTATCTCACCGCTAAAACTTTCCAGTTATTCGCATTATAAATGAAAAGCAGGGTGCGCAGCTAAAATAGGTTTGAAACTTCTTGCCTCGATAACCTTTGGAATCTTGGTCTTCCCTCTTTGGTCCACGTTTAGAACCAGTTTACCACTGTACTTCAGTCAGTGTCCGCGAAAAGCCCTCTAGTTACGGTCAAGACTCCATACACAGTCCACAATATACGGGGCTTTTTTTTAATGCAAAGCCCCACGTATGCATGGGTTTTAAATTAGACTGATAAGTACAGAAGTGTGGTCAAATCATTGTGGTGTTTAGTATCTTCGATGTTAAAAAGGCGGTTGATGGATATTCTACTTCAGTCATAGGAAAAGCTGACTTCAGGTGTAGTTAATAATGTGGCTTTTAAGGGTAAATACTACCATTTATTTGGTACTTAAAAGTACCAAAAGTTCCCAGTTGATAAAACTGCAATACAAGAAGACCTGGCAGACTTCCTATCGCCCTAATTTTCATAAAGTATTTACCTTCACTTTTCTTCATCAAAGTGAAATGACACGTCATCCCCAATCAGCATGAAAGGTGCCCACTGCCTCACTTCAGAGAAACCGTTATTTCGCATCCACTTCATGGCCCGGTGAAGACATTCACTTGCACTTTCTCCTTGGACAAGGTTTTCGTAGAATATTCTCAAGAACTGCTCTGTTGCTCTGTCTAATAAGGCCCACAATGCCACCAACACTGACCGTGCACCTGATCCTAAGAATGCTCGAGCGATTCCAACAACGCCTTCTGCTTTGATCTGTCCACGTGCGGTATGGCAACAGCTAAGGACCACCAGTTTGGCTGACAGTCTGACTTGCGAAATGTCGGTCATGGTCAGTAAGTAGTCTGCTTCATGTGGAGTCCCCATTGTGGAGTCGGCGGGGGTAAGAGCAATTTCTCCTCTTTCGGCATCACCATGAGCAGCGAAATGCAGGAGACTCACTGACTGTATTCTCTGAAGAACTGCCTGCTTTGTTGCTCGCTCTCCTATTAAAAGGTGAGATTTAGGTAGTAGTATTACAATCATCTCTGCTTCCGCTTTTGCGCCAGGCAATGGACAGAGATACCTTAACTTTCCCTCGAAATACACTTCCGTCACACTTGGCGCACCCACAATTAATGCACCTTTTTCGCTGTGAGAGTGCGCTGGACTGTCCAGAATGAGCTTGAGAGTCGTCAAAGAAGGGACAATGCGTATCCTGAAAGAATCTGATAAATAGCGGTTACTTTCATCATGTAATGCTGCAAAGGGAACTTGGAAGAAGCAGCGATCGGGAACAACAATGATTTCAGATCCTTCTAGCAAATCACGTACGGGAGCAATCAACATATTGTAAACGTGAAAAAGTGTTAGCAGTTCAGAGTCCGTGATTACTTTATCCTCATCTAACGAAAGACGCGAGGATGAGAGATTTGATTCGTTTGTAATTTGGTTGGCGTATGAAGAGAAGAGTGATCGGTCTTCGCATTGCTCTTGAGGTAAAACGTGAAAATTTCTTAATAAGCTTTCGTTTCCAAATAGGTCATCCACAGAGACTTTGCCGTGCTTGCTAACATAGCTTTCACAAAGTTTCGTTTTTCGGAAAGCTACCGGTTTCCCTTGTGCCAAAACCCACAAAAATATATCGTTATTGTAGTCATAGGAGATGTATAGGCAGGTGCTGTTGCCATTTTTCGTAATTACTTCCTCGATGTCAACAAACGACTGTATGTTGAGGGATATTTCTTTTTTAATCGAGTACCGATTTGACATAAGTTCTGCTAGAGCTCTGGCCCGTCCAAGTTCAGCAACGTGTAAGGCTTCATAGGGTTTCCCACAAGAACAACTCAATGAACAAAACAGCCGATAGGGAGACGCGTGTTCGTCAAAAAATAATATCTTGCGGCGATCTTTACTTCCTAAGGAAAGAAGCATTTTTTCGCAAATTTGAATGCTTGTCCTGAGATTCGATAAGGCTTCAGATGTGTTCCCTGTTATTTTTAAAGAACATTTATGTAGAAAAAGGAAAGTTCTAAATTGCATTTCGATGTTTCCAGTCCCCCTGATAATTTGAAGAGCATTCTCAAAATATTTTTGAGCCTTCGCCCATTCGCCAACTTTAAATACTAGATGTCCTAAATTTTTGTAGCATGACGCTTTTCCGTCTTTGTCGCCGATTTTTGTCTTCATGGTAAGTGCTTTAAGAAGATATTCTTCAGCCTTGGCATATTCTCCGGCAGATTCAAACACCAAGCCTAGGTTCATGTAGCATGACGCTTCTTCGTCTTTGTTGCCAACTTCCGTCTTGATGGTGAGTCCTTTATGGAGATATTCTTCAGCCTTGGCGTATTCTCCGGCAGATCCAAACACGGATCCTAGGTTCATGTAGCATAACGCTTCTCCGTCTTTGTTGCCAATTTTTGTGTTGATGGTAAGTGCTTTATGAAGATATTCTTCAGCCTTGGCATTTTCTCCGACAGATTTAAACACTTTTCCTAGGTTTATGTAACATAACGCTTCTCCGTGTTTGTCGCCAATTTCTGTGTTGATGGTAAGTGCTTTTTGAAGATATTCTTCAGCCTTGGCATATTCTCCGACATATTCAAACATTATTCGTAAGATTCCGCAGCATAACGCTTCTGCCTGTTTGTCGCCAATTTCTGTCTTGATGGTAAGTGCTTTTTGAAGATATTCTTCAGCCTTAGCATATTCTCCGACACGTTCAAACACTATTCCTAGGTTTATGTAGCATGACGCTTGTCCGTCTTTGTTGCCAATTTCTGTGTTGGTGGTAAGCGCTTTATGAAGATATTCTTTAGCCTTGGCATATTGACCGACAGATTTAAACACAGCTCCTAGGTTTCTGTAGCATGACGCCTCTACGTCTTTGTCTTCGATTTCTTTGTTAACGCAGAGTACCCTTTCGAGGATTGCTTGTGCTTTCTTGTATTCACTTGTTTTGTAGTACAGTGTTGATAAATTCAAGGCTGTCTTACTTTTTTCTTTTTTTCTCTGACAATTACGAAGTAGGACTAAAAGCTTTTTGCCAGATTCTATTGCTGGCGAAAGTTTTGTAATAGCAGTATATCCATAAAACAACCTCGTGTACACCGCTATCCTTCCTTGTCTAGCACGTTCATGTTCGTTTTGTAAGGCTTTGTTGCTTAGGAGTATTAAGCACTCGTTCCACAGCTCGATAGCCTGGAAAACTCGTTTAGTTTTACAGAGAAAATCTGCAGCAATAATGCCATGGTAAATCGCTTCTTCAATCTCGACAATGGGGCTCTTTTCTGAAACTTACAGAAAAAAAAAACAAGAGCAGAATGATTAGCAAATAGTCCCACGAAATAGAGCTAATCTTAAAAAGAAAACAAGGAAGCCAGTTAGAACCGTTGTAATAAAAAAGCCTTTGGCTTAAGAAATAGCTAAGAAAACTTTAAGTTTTTCTTCGTACTGAATAAGCTTTTGCTTTTACGTAAGGACTCTGATCTGGTCGGGTGTCATTTAAAAGTGTAAATCAAGCTGATGCTATCGAAGCTGATTCCACGAAACATTTTATTTCGGTTAAATGGACTTACCTAGGATACACATTTACGAAAGGTTTCAATCGGTTACGCGGATCGGCAAAATAAAGCTAGTGACACTTAAAAGCAGTTAATTTGTTGAAGTAAGTCAATGATCATGAATATCGTTTGTTTAAACCTAAGTCTATAGAACGTCTATCTGCACAGGGGCACCCAACGACGGTTTCCTCCAAAATACGTTGAAAACACTTTTTAGGCTATCCAAAGTACTTTAAGATCTCTTGAAATGCGTTCTAAGTGGCGCTACAAAATTTTTATCTGTTCGGTCATCCTAGGGAAACGCAAGTCTTTTCGAAATTACAAAGGCTTCAGTATTTTTTCCCGAAAATGTTAGGTGTAATTTAACTTTTTACGAAAGTGAGAGTTTTTCTGATTCCTCTCTCCGTCACATTTTAGAATCGGAAAATTTCAGGTTTCCTTTTTCTAAGAAAGATAGTGTAACCTGGGTAGTAAAATATGAAAAATTGTACTTCAGAAAATCGTAGGGAATTTTTTAGATAAGCTTCGAAAATTGTACATGAATGGAACGTTCATGACCTATTTTGCTTCTCCGAACAGATATTTTACAGAAAACAGTCGTTGGGTACCCCTGTTTGCAGTCTTGTATTTACAAGAAATCGTCAGTTTTTAGGTTTCTTTGCATTTTTTAAATAAGGTAGTTTCTCTTGTAGAATTTTAAGTTAGGAACAACTATTCTGGAAGAATAAAAAGAACGTCTAAAGGGTTGAGTCCCATACACAATTGTTTAACGGGAGGGAGACAGAAACGGAGTAGGAGGTGTGAGGCATGTGACATACAATAATATTTCAGACACAAATACATACATTTTATTGAATGCATATCCATCTGGGGTTCTTCAGTGATCAATAAGGATTCCATGTAATAATGATTGAAGACTATACAGAAGACCTATTTGTAGAATGCAAATAATTATGCATAGGAATATATATATATTACAATTAAGCTTAAGCAAGAAGTAACTTTCTATAGATTATACTATTATATGAGAAATTTCTGCGATTTGATTGGCTTCGAGCAGTGATATTTCAGCTTAAAGGGACACTGTCCCGATTATGCGCACGCGCGAGCGTCATCTGTTTTTTTCTTTAAAAGACAATAGAACTGTCATATTGACTCCACAAGATTTCCTTCCGGATCGCACCGCCGACGGAGATTTGTTTTTTATATTCTCAAGTAATATTTTAGACTTTCGAAGAAGTCTTTCGTCTTATTTAAAATTTCGCTCGCGGCACGAAAACTCATCGCGATTTTATCGTTAGCAGGGCCGCCTCGCGACCCGACAATCTCTTTCCGCTCGCTTTAAAAACAGATTCTCGTGTCAGAGGTCAATTGTTCCAAGTCCAGTAATATCTGCCTGATTTGCTCGCTTTCTAGCCTCAAACGTTTGAAGGACATAAATAAAAATGCAATGTCCACGCTATGAATCATCGCAAAGGTTCGTCAAAAATTATATTATGATTTCATGGAACTAGTTTTTCTAAACATGTAGTGCCTGTTTGTTTGATTTTCTCGGCCGTAGGGAGGTTCATTTAAAAGTTTACTACCGCGTCGTTGCTAAACATTCTGCTTCACGAAGCTCCCCTCCACAAGATCTCCTCAGTCACATCAATGTCTCAATGGTTTCTTTCTTACCGTATTTATTGTTTCTGTTTCATTTCTGCGTATTCCTTTCACAATTATCTGAGCTTGTATGGAAGCTAACAGAAGAAATAAGCCTTCAATCGGCCTCAAAGCGCTTCCCATCTTTTCGTCCTCCGGCCAACGGCAATAAAAGTAACGCAAAAAAATCCAGATTTCGCCCAAATCGAAGCTTAACAGGAACAATATATCATTGATCTGTCTTAACGGTCTCAGATATCAGCGTTACTTTGAAAAACTTGCAACCAAGACTTCTCATATTGAGCCGCAGAATCTGCCCCCAAGAGCAGCAGCTGCCCGATTTCACAGCCTGCTCGTCTACCTACAGGTAAAGCAGTGGCAGGGAGAAGGTACTGGCAAGTCATTGGAGAACTGAGGATGGAAAGTCATTGATTATCAAGTATTTCCTATAGCAACGGACTTGCCACCAGCCGCAGAATTTCTTCTTTAGTTAATTATAGATACAACCGTTGGTCTGACTGTAGCAGTATGAGGTGCGTTTGTCGCAAGAATGGTATACAGTGATCCCCGGCCTGCAAAGTGTCTTCGTGCACAACACTGCAGACTACGAAAGTGAACATTCGGAAGACTAGCTTATCTAAAAATACATTGTATATAGCACATGTAGAATTGAATTAAAGAGGGGTTTTCTGGTGATGATATAGGGCTTTTTTGTCGCGAGTCTTAAGCATTTTGTCTCGTAATGTTTCGGCAAAATCAAAATCAAAATCTGTAATCAGATCACAGGTAGCCCAAGCTCGAAATATGAGCATCGGCATTGTTGCGTAACATTCAGAATATAAGGATTTGTATGGGAAAAAAAACCTATCGTTTCTATAACCTACGAAATGAAAGGATTTCAATAAAAAAACAGCTTACCTTACTTAGGGAGCATTCATAACTTATCCAGGGGGTGGGCTATGATGATTTCCTTATTTTTTCCTTTCATTTTTTTGAAGCCCCCCCTGATAATCTCAGGGTTTTTTTCTGACCCCCCCTCAAGAGAAGTTGATTTATCAAAGGAAAATATCATAGCCCCCCCCCCCTTCCCAGCACATAAGTACAACATGTCAAACTCACCCTTAGTCATATCAAAGCCTTGTGACAGGTATATTGAGCTTTATTAGTAATTAACATAGTAAATCAGTAACAACTTGCACTAATGAAATGGTGATATTTCAAGATGTACTTGGAGAGCATCAAACTATCTTGAGTCTTTTTATATTTAGAAACTAGCAAATCCAAAAAATGGTTGGCCCCCCCTTATGCTCGATGTAATTTTCGTTGGAAATTTTCCACAGCCCCCCTTAACTCATAGTAGGGAAAAAGAGTGACCCCCCCTCAAAATCATCATAGCCCATCCTCTAGGTAAATTATGAATGCTCCCTTAAAATGTGTGTTACGTCTCTCCTGTGTGGTCCACGGGCCGATTTATGGCCCTTTTATGGGTTTTTATGTAAACGGTTTTCCCTATACATTAAACCTTTATTGAGCTGTCAAGTCCTACCAAGTGCAGTTGTCAAAGGACAAAGCACTAATTAAAAAAGTCTCAAAATTCAAAACTTTATACGTCCAGGAAATCAGATTTCAGCGTACAAAACAATGTTGTGAGTGTTTGTTGTTCGTACCTTAGCATGGTGTTCCCATATATTGGAAATGTGGAGTATCCACACGGGAGAACACCGAGAACAAATCAACAACAGGACAACAGCAAAAATCCAAACGACAAAGATTGCGTTACATTTCACAGAACGACCGCTTACCACTGTTGTCACTCTTCGCATGCTTTCACTGGAAGCTGCGAGAAGTTTTTATTCGTTACGTATGATTCTTGATCAGCGCTTCCTTGAAAGTACGAATCCGGACAGAATAGGATAAGGACGTTTCTCAAGACTCCTGTTGTCTTTTCGGGCTTTAGTCTCCTTAGCCTTGAGCGCTCCTCTCTTGAGGTTTTCGCGGGAGTTCAGGATGTGATCCACCGAGGTATTTAAATGAGCGGCAGTACTTCTTGTTCAACATTCTTGTCAGGCAGCGCCTCATAGAGTCTCAGCCTTTAGTTGATTTTTTATCAATGTCATTTAATTACTCAGTATTCACTCGATCTGGCCTTGTAAACTTATACTTTTATACTCTGAGGGAGACAAATAACTACATTAAAAGGGCATCCCCCTTTTATTTCTTCGTTTAGCGTCGTCCGACCGACCCAATTTTTTGACATTATCTAAAACAAAAAAAAAAAACAAAAGGAAAAAGAAACGACAAGGTTTAAAGAAATAAATCATTCTTTTAATTTGAAAGATGAGCATTATAACAACATTTCCAGGCATAAGAGATTCGGTGGTGCCATCCTTTTTGCTATGAAACCGACCATCATATTTTCCGCCATATTGAGTTTGTTTCGATGTGGTCAGCTAATGTGGTGACTATGTCTTGTTTAGAGATACACGCATATCTCCTCTCGCGCCTGTTCTTCATCGCACCCTCCTGCGAAGCACCTGCTACACAGCTGAGATAGTACGCGCGCTCTGATTGGCTTAGAGGAGTGTTTGCATGAGAGTATGTAAACATGGTTGTGGCGTCAAGATGTTTTGCTTTTCGCGAGCTAATCACGCAAGCACGAATTTGAAAAAGTTTTCAAGTTCAAAACTCGACAAGTTTACTTAATTTACCCATTCCTTCGTCGGCTAAACCTTGGAAAATCGTTACAAAGAAAGTGTGTCATTTTTTTTTCGCTTAAGCTGACATTTTAAGCGAGAAAAGTCCGTGTTTTGGAAAGCATCTTTTGACAAAACAAGAACTGATTACGCGTGCAAGACTTCGTGGACAAGACTTTGCGACTGGTAAGAATTTCTCTTTTAATCAGTGCCATACAAAGAGTTTTGCGTTTTCCCTCGGAAAATTTATTTTATAAAAGCAATAGAAAACTTTTTTCCTGTGTTTGCATAGCCTGTTATGAACACTCGAGGCGTTGGGAGAATTCGAGACAGTTATGCAAACCCTCGACTTCATCCTTGGTTNTTTCGCCCTGAATCCGAAATCCGGGCAAAAATATTTTTAATATACGCAAGGTCCAAAATCCGGGCCCAAAAACTAGATGAATCCGCAATCCGCTGCAATTGCAGGATCCGGAAATCCGTTAAAAACTCACTTTGAATCCCTCCGGGCTTTGAATCCGAAATCCGCGCAAATATATTTTCAAAATCCGCCGATCCGTTCGCTTATTCACCCCCTCCCCAAAGGGAACCCACGCTCTTATTTGTAAACTGCACACGGAAATTGACTAAAAGATAAAAACTCACCTGTTCTGTTCTTGTACAAAAATAAAAAGCGCGTGGATTTAGCGAACGTTTGGGTAATGTGGTGGGGTTAGGGCTCGTTTCTGCGCTCCGGCTCACTGGCGCGTTGTCAAAACGAAAAGGATGAACGTCTGTGGACAGACTATTCACGTCTAGACATCATGCAACATGTATGGTATGATGGAACTTATAACCTCTCCCTGTTCATGGAGTTGAGTCAAGGTGTTGACGCCAATTACGTGATGCCCTATATATTGCCGGGACAAGTTTCATAAGGACCTTTCCACGGCTATGGAGTCTCCGCCATCTTGTCCACCGCGCGAGAAATGATGTACTTCACAAAAACAAAGAGAAGTATTTTTCGATTTGCCCCGCCACCCACCCCCGAAAGTCCGGAACATGACGGCTTCAAACAACTCCCCACCTCCGGGCCCGAAGGGCTGGACTTGTCTCTGTGGCTGCCCGACTAGGTGTAGTAACAAGTCTAATTGAACCGTGCATCAATGACATTTTAGAAAATCAGCAGCCTCTTTTCCCTGGTTAGTTCAAACTGTGTGCCTCCTCTTAGTAGCTTCTGAGATTTTCGACCTTGAAGAAATTCACAACTACAGGAGCTTGTTATGGGCTACTGACAACAAGTAATCCGGTAGGCAATATAATGTTTGTGTAATAATTGAAACCCGCTCGCGAAAATAACGAAAATAAAAGCTCCTCGGTGTTTTAAGGTATCCAGGGAAGGCGTTTTTGTTTTATTTACTGAAACGTTGCGAGAAATGAACCTTAAAAACTTTTCATGAAACGATGTAAAAACAAAAAAACAAACAAAAAATACTCTGAGATCACACACAAAACAGATTGACAACGCTTCTTGAATAAGACGCTTTATGTCCCATTTATAAGAGCGGGTCTTAAGTTAGCAGGGGCGTAGCGTCCTTATACGCACATACGCCCGTGCTTACAATTGAAATCTGGAAAATGTATATTTTTTGTTTCCTGAAAACATTTTTATCATAAAATTGGGAATAAATAATAGCGCACCGTTAATTGATGCCAAAGGTCATTTGATATTCGAGTTTTTCTTCGTCTCAGCTAAGAACTGTATTATCCATGAATTGGTGTAACAAGCTCTTCTTACTGTAGGACGCGTCATAGCTAAGTCGCGTCTTAATTGTTTTTTTGTACGGGAGGTTCACGTTCCACTTAAGATACGTGCAGGCTTGTCTAAACCAGTGCTAGTGACACTTTGAAACGTGGTAGGTGTCCCTCTTAGGGTCCATTCTCATCCCTCAGGTTAGACAAGAGTTCGATAACTATTTATCCTGTTTCACCCATTTATTCACTGCGTGAATTGTTCTTTATTTTTTAGCTTATTCCGAGGAAATACTTGTTGCTTCATATCCAGGGTAGGCTTTAAACACATTTTTTTAAGCCAAGTGGTTTTGCGTGAATCTGTTTACCCGAACTTTTCCTTGAAAAAACGACAAATACTCGACAAATTCTCGAGCTGTTGTTGGTGTTGGCATATTTCCGATAAATTCAGGTAAATGTCTTGTGAGGAAGAATTCACAACTTGATCATAAGTATCAGTGCCGCGCGCGCGCCATGCCAGTCAAGTGTTGCGTCGAAATACAAGCCCAGAAACAGGTACCAAGCGGTCAATCTGTGAAAAGTAAGGAGCTTACGAATTGACGACTTTCGCACGACGACGCTGTTGGACTGCGTGACAGGCTTACTGCGTATGCTTATCTGGGCACTTGCCGGCGTCGCACCAAAGTCGACGCCGTTGTTGACAGCGATTCGTCGGTGTCCTAGAAAAAGCAGGACGTGAGACTAATTTTCAAAGTTTTCCCTACATACTTCAGCAGACTTTTCCAGATAATTCAAGTATCACATTAGGGACATGTTCTCTACATATGTTTTCGATTTGTTTTTCTGTTTTCATTGGAGTAACGACCGGAAGAATCAACACCATAGCTAGCTGTAGACAAACATAAATTAACACCGAGTGAAACCATATTGGTAAGATGGTACCAAAGCTACAACTATACCATTGCAAGTGGTTATCTCACTTGCAATGGTCTAGTTGTAGCTTTGGTACCATCTTACCAATATGGTTTCACTCGGTGTTAATTTATGTTTGTCTACAGCTAGCTATGGTGTTGATTCTTCTGTTTAGCAAGTTTATAAATGCCCTTCCTGTATATAAACGCGCCTTGCAGTCGTCCTTTGTTGTCTCGTCTAAATCCATAGTTAACTCTGAGTTTGTTGACGAAACGCATAAAAGTACAAATACAATGAAATACTCGGTCCTTTATAAATCTGTTTCCATAAGCGTCTGCAATACGAACTCTCGTTTCTCCTATGAATTTAGACATTTTGGTTGAGCAAATTAGCTTACTTGTGAAAAGAAGAAAACAAACTTCGGAAACGGCGGAAAAATTTGCCTGCCGTGAGCAGCAACGTCCCTGTCTTTACTACGAATCGTAAATTCAAATTTCTACAGGACGGCAACGCAGAACTATGACGTGACCCAGCAGCGGCGTTGTGCGAAAGTCGACGATTCGTAAGCTCCCTATGAACGCAATCTCCGTCGCCCTTTAAGAGCAGTCAATTAAAGATGCTCTTGCCGAAGCTGCCCTTGATGTATTTTAATTCCAATATCTAGGAAATCCAAGCTAAGGTATGAAACACACACTCACAGGCATTGTTCTTCTCGGTAAAATCCAATTCCTGGACGCAAAGACGTTGTGATTTTTTTTTAAGTTTATCTGGTTTATTACAGGACTTTGCCTTTTGACAATCCCAGGTGACTCGTGCACTTGGCAGGAGTTGACAGCTTAAATCTGCCTTTCTTGTTTTAAATTATATCAGATCGCTGGATTTTCGTTTCTGAAAGCTGATAACATTAAACCACTATTGCTGAAACTGATTCTTATGGTATTTCCCCGAGATTTCAGCATCGGCCCGCTGAGCGCGAGGAAAGCTCAAATTTCAGAAAAATACTACTTGTATTTTTTGGCTTCAAAAATTTGTTTTAAGTTGCCCATAGTTTTGAAAACAAATTTTGAAAGAAGATATAACGCTCTTTAACGTGGTATAAGACTCTTTACTAAAATTGAGGTACCAGTCGACGATTTTGGGCTTTGAAATTTGCCATTTTTTCATCCAACGGAAACGTTCAAAATGTTGAAAATACTGAAAAATTTTAAAAATATTACATTCTCGTTCAAACTGAGTAAATCACCCCTTAAAATGTGTATAATTATGTACCTTTCTGAATAAGTTATTTGCCGTTCGCATTACGATTGATTTGTTTTTTAAAACCACTTTTTCGTGGCACACCGTCTCGGGCCTGTAAAACCCGGTCGAGGGAGCGCGAAACCAATAAAGCCCCCCCCCCCCCCCCCCCCCCCAAACCCCCCCCCCCCCCCCCCGTACGTCGAAAATAATTATCGGATCGAAGTAAAAATTAGATCTATTTTAACAGCTTACCTAGCGCTACTTTGTGAATTTTTTTGAGAATTTTCGATTTCTTACTTTTGCAGAGCTCTGGTCGATATTTAGTGACATCCGCTCTTAATATTTTACTTATTCAAATGATATATTTTTGGGAACTTCTTTCACGATGAAAGCCTTAAAATAATATTTCTCGAGAATATATTCTTAGTTTTAGCGAAATAGCTCGATTTATATCAATAACAAAAGCTAAACAGCAACTTCCGGTTGACAGCCTCGTTTTCATGCTATGGGAAAAGGGACTTACGTTGAGAGTCCTGTTTTGGAGGTGTTTCCAAGCTTGGATCTCTAGGTTCTTTTATTATGTTCATGCATAGGATATTTCTAACCGGTCAATGATGAGAAAGCTTCTTTTGCAATTAGTTACAGGTCCGACGACAAAATGCCTGGACTAGTAGGGATTCTACTTTCTTGTAGGAAATGATGAGGTCGTTCTTTAAAAATTTGGCAAAGGAACGGTTGGTTTTGTATAAGATTCCATTTTTTCATTTAAACGTCTTTTAAAGTAGACACTAAGGGCTGCCACTGTATCGTGAAAGGCAATATTTCTTTTTCCTCGTTGTTGTTGTGTTTCAGGAGTGCAGACTCCCTCTCTGTGAACTTTATATCTGATAGAAGGTTTTCTATCAAAGTTTGTGGGTAGCCTCTGTCTATCAAGCGTTTTTTAAAATTTGAAATATTTTCCTCAAACGTAGTTTTTGAGGAGTTTGTTCGCAAGATTCTCAAGGCTTCTCCTTTGACAAATCCTTTTTTAACAGCTAAGTCACAGCGTCACAGCTAAGTCCTTTTTAGGTCCTCGGCGGGTGACAAAAGGTGAAATGTGTGTACTTTAAGCTTTCCTTTTTTTTTAATGTGTCTTTACATCAAGGATACATTTTTCCCTGAATCTTGTGCCTTTATATATAACCGCCAACCTCGTTCCCAGGTTCTGGAAACGAGGTTGTGCAACCATGTCCAAAACATAGACTCAGTGTCAGATATTACGGCCGTCAATTTGATAGTTGGGTGATGTAAGTTTGCTTGTTCGATGAAGGGTTGGATGTGTGTTTAATATGTCCTATAGGAAAAAGATATCGTCAATGCAGCGTTTCCAATCTGTAGGTTAAAGACGGTTCTGCTTAGAATTGTTGTTTCAATATCTGCCATGAAAATATTGGTAAAAGAAACTGTTGTCTTTGTTCCCATTGGAGTACCATGGGTTTGTACGTAGTGTTTTCCATTGAACTGGAAAGAATTTTCTAATTTTAAGATTAGTCTAAGCATTTCCCGCAGGTAATGTGTAGGAATCGAGTAGTTTTGGCGTCACAGCTAAGTCCTTGTTAGGTCCTCTCACATATACTGCCCTTAATGCCCAGATAGTTCACAGACAGTTACCCTAGGACCCATAGGCTCTCAGTAGATCTTTGTCGACAATAACGGCAGAAAAAGTCTATTAAATGAATGAAACATGAAACGGAGAGAACTAGTGATCCAATTTTCGAAATGTTTGTGAGGTAAATTCAAACCGTTACATATATATATATATATATATACACCCGTTTTCAAAAAGGTTTTCATATAGTGAGATATATAGATAGATATATACTTTTGTTTTCTTGCACGTGCGCCCGTTTGCATTTTTCACTAGTTATTGTCCAACTTGTGAAAAACTCGGTTCAACGATAAATTTTTTCTTCGTCGGTTTTTTTTTCCCAATTTGAAAAGAACCTGTCGTTTTGAGTTTTTTTGTTTTTTTAGAAAAATGCATGCGCCCTGCGATACAAATTTGCAATGGCGAATTATATAACAGCTGATTTTGGGAATGAGGAAAACATCCCGCGAAGGAGCCGATCCGTGAGCTATACGGCGTCACCGAATTGGTAGGCCAAATGCCATGGCATCTGTAACAAGTGACGAAGCATTTTTATTGATGGAGTGTATTAGAAAATGCGCTCTCCAGGAGCCTGCTTAAGAGAAACTGTAAACTAACTTGAAAGCATTTGTGGCCGAGAGTTTATTCTGTCTTCAATGAGCCGTTGCCTTACAGGCCGTGATTTTACACAAAAAAGGTGAGACATTAAGATACATGACCAGCTCATCATGGTTATGATAAAGTCTGCTTCTATGAACCTCGTCAACGTCTTAGTCCGTTTTAATCAAATGCTATAATAGTGTTGCTCCTTCCCACATATCCAATATGGACATCCACCGTCACATCTTCCTTCTCAGCGGTGTCGAAAACACATTTTTTTCATTTCATCTGCGTTGTTTTAAAAATGAAAATCTTTGATGTTTTTCCCCTGATCCTGTAACGTGAAGCGCCGTTGTGATGCTGTGTGAAGACTTGTGATGCTATGTGAAGCGTTGTAACGCTGTGTGAAGCGTTGTGATGCTGTGTGAGGCCTTGTGATGCTGGGCGAGGCCTTGTGATGCTGTGTGGAGCCTTGTGATGCCTTGTTATGCTGTGTGAGGCCTTGTGATGTTGTGTGAAGCCTTGTGATGCCTTGTTATGCTTTGTGAGGACTTGTAATGCCTTGTGATTCTGTGTGAGGCCTTGTGATGCTGTGTGAAGCCTTGTGAAGCCTTGTGATTCTGTGTGAAGCCTTGTAATGCCTGGTGATGCTGTTGAAGGCCTTGTATGCTGTGTGAAGCCTTGCGATGCTGTGTGAAGCCTTGCGATGCTGTGTGAAGCCTTGTGATGCTGTGTGATGCCTTGTGATGCTGTTGAAGGCCTTGTATGCTGTGTGAAGCCTTGTTATGCTGTGTGAAGCCTTGTAATGCCTTACGATGTTGTGTAAGGCCCTGTGATGCTGTGTGAGGCCTTGTGATGCTCTGTGAAGCCTTGAAATGCCTAGTGATGCTGTGTGAGGCCTTGTGATGCCGTGTGAAGCCTTTTGAGGCCTTGTGATGCTGTGTGAGGCCTTGTGATGCCTTGTGATGCTGTGTGAGGCCTTGTGATGCCTTGTGATGCTGTATAAGGCCTTGTGATGCTGTGTGAAGCCTTGTGATGCCTTGTGATGCTGTGTAAGGCCTTGTGATGCTGTGTGAAGCCTTGTGATGCCTTTGATGCCATGTAAGGCCTTGTGATGCTGTTTGAGGCCTTGTGATGCTGTAGGAAGCCCTTGTGATGCTGTGTGAGGCCTTGTGATGCCTTGTGATGCTGTGTAAGGCCTTGGATGCTGTGTGAGGCCTTGTTATGCTGCTTGAAGCCTTGTAATGCCTTATGATGCTGTGTAAGGCCTTGTGATGCTCTGTGAAGCCTTGTGATGCCTTGTGATGCTGTGTAAGGCCTTGTGATGCTGTGTGAAGCCTTGTGATGCCTTTGATGCCATGTAAGGCCTTGTGATGCTGTTTGAGGCCTTGTGATGCTGTAGGAAGCCCTTGTGATGCTGTGTGAGGCCTTGTGATGCCTTGTGATGCTGTGTAAGGCCTTGGATGCTGTGTGAGGCCTTGTTATGCTGCTTGAAGCCTTGTAATGCCTTATGATGCTGTGTAAGGCCTTGTGATGCTCTGTGAAGCCTTGTGATGTCTTGTGATGCTGTGTAAGGCCTTGTGATGCTGTGTGAAGCCTTGTGATGCCTTTGATGCCATGTAAGGCCTTGTGATGCTGTTTGAGGCCTTGTGATGCTGTAGGAAGCCCTTGTGATGCTGTGTGAGGCCTTGTGATGCCTTGTGATGCTGTGTAAGGCCTTGGATGCTGTGTGAGGCCTTGTTATGCTGCTTGAAGCCTTGTAATGCCTTATGATGCTGTGTAAGGCCTTGTGATGCTCTGTGAAGCCTTGTGATGTCTTGTGATGCTGTGTAAGGCCTTGTGATGCTGTGTGAAGCCTTGTGATGCCTTTGATGCCATGTAAGGCCTTGTGATGCTGTTTGAGGCCTTGTGATGCTGTAGGAAGCCCTTGTGATGCTGTGTGAGGCCTTGTGATGCCTTGTGATGCTGTGTAAGGCCTTGGATGCTGTGTGAAGTCTTGTTATGCTGCTTGAAGCCTTGTAATGCCTTATGATGCCGTGTAAGGCCCCGTGATGCTGTGTGAGGCCCTGTGATGCTGTGTGAAGCCTTGTGATGCCTTGTGATGCCGTGTGAGGCCTTGTGATGCCGTCAGAAGCCTTTTGAGGCCTTGTGATGCTGTGTGAGGGCTTGTGATACTGTGGGAGGTCCTGTGATGCTGTGAGGCCTTGTGATGTAGTGTGATGCGTTGTGATGCTTCATGATACAGTGTGATACCTTGCGATACTACAGTGACGTCATGGGATGTCGTGCGCACGATGTCTTTCCTTGTTACGCCCTTGTTTTGTGACAAGGTTCTCGGCCCCATACCTTCCCTGAAGTAATTGACTACGCTACAGCAGATAAGATAATAATCAGGTTACTCCTCGTCTCTGTCTGTTGTTGTGCCGGGTGATGTGTGATAGATCACAAATTTCATGCGGTAATTACACTCTTCCTAAATCGTGCATGATATATTTGGAGGCATTGGCGCGTAAGTCTATAAACTCGTTTGAACGCACGAGGAGCTAAGCACTTCTGGAAACACTTGCCTTATTGTAGAGCTATTTTGAAAAAATAGCTCGTATGTCAGTGGTGTGAGCATATGTATCTTTGTGGCTTTGTATCTTTGTATGTTCGGATGTTTGTTGCAAGAGCTAATAAGGTTGAAGGTACTATGAGTATCATGCCCTCTTCCCGTGAGAGACATAAAGGGATAATAGGGAGAGGGCATGATCTCAGGCTAACCTAGTGTGGGAACCTGTAACCTGTGTTTCACTTGATAATAGAACCAATGAGATCTTGGCATTTATTTAAACATGACATCGCTAAAGGTCGAACAAGGGCACTTTGAGACAGCCATCTTGATTCTTCACAATTTTTTTGTCTTTTTTTACGGCTACAGGTTTTTAGGAAGCATTGCATTAGATATCTTCATGATTCAAGCGTTGTGTGCAGTGATGCAGCTGTTTAAGGGTTCATATTTTAGTGTGGATGCTGCTTCAAGACATTTCTGACCGGATTCGGCTATCGCGAACGGTGCACTTCAAGGTACAGTAATAAAGAACATATATTTTCAAAGCTCTTCCAAAGAAACAATATTTGATAGTTAGATATGGTCTATAATTCGAAAGTATGCGGCCTATAAATTGTAGTTTTAGATGTTTGAAAGGCAGCTTATTTTTTGGAAGTTGTACCGAGTATTGTTAATCCGTAAACAAGCTTTATTCTCTCCCTTACAAAGTCCAACAGACCTTTTTTCGTTCCGGCAATTAAAACATGAAAAAGTGAACAACATGATACATCCTTCCTGCTTACTAAGTATTATACAAGTATTATAAGTATTATACTATCGTTTGGTAAGGAAACCACACGATGTCTCATGTTAAAATCTCTGTGCAAGCACTTGGAGACCCTTCAGAACGACTCGAGCAAAGAGCTTCATAGAGATGCTGAGGAGTGAGATGCCTTGATAATTATTGCAGTCTGCTCTGGCCCCCCTGTTTTTGTATACAGTGACTACGTTTGCGTCTCTCATCATTGTCGTACCTTCTATCCCTCTAGAGCAGGCAGAGGATTACTATCCTGGCCGCGCGCTTTTCCAGGTGCAGGTGCCTCAGGGCATCTTTCAGCTCCACTTTAGTAGGTTCACTATCCAGGTCCTCCAGAACAGGTAAGTACTCTATGGCGTTCAGTGCTTCCAAAGACACTATATTCTCTCTGGTAGACAGCTCAGCGTAGTGTTCTACTCAGCGCTCCATCTGTTGCGCTCGGTCCGGGATATTCTCGCCTGTAGCAAATTTTAAGGAGGCTGTTTTTTTTTTTCTGAGAAGGACCAAGAGCCTGTTTGATTTCATCGTACATATGGCCTTGATAATACCTGTCTCAACAGCAGATTGAATTCTAGCACATAGTTCAGGCCAGTATTCATTTGCACAGCGTCTCTTGCATCGCTGCACATTACTTCGACTGCATCCCTGAAGTAATCCAATCTTTCTTGGACGTTTCCTATAGAGACTGGGGAGAGATTTCTCAAGCGTAGTTATGAACTCCTCCACTTTCTATGCATCGCGAAAATTGCCGACGTCGAAGCATGGTTTGTACACGCACAGTCTTTGTGTGGTAGATTCTCTTTGCCTGTAGTTTCACTTTGCTCAACACCAGAGAATGCTTAGTGTCACTTTCCGCGTTGTGAAGGCTATGTGTAAGCTTGATGCACGATTCAGGGCGGAAAAAACGTAATAAGCATGCTTGAACGTTTTTGCCCAGATCCCCTGGCCGGGTTTTAAAAAAGGGCGGGATTTCAAATATTTTTTTTGTCTAAAAATAAAATGTTTCCACTCATAACCTGGAAAGAACAAGCAATTTGTCTTCAAAAGTTGCAAGCTGTGGTTATGACCTTCTCATTACTTAATTGTCTCGAAGAAAACCTCATAGTAAAATGGAGTTTAACGACATTAATTTCCTTGCGTTGTACTGGAAATGTGCATGCATAGGTCCGATTTTTTTCAAGATGCATTCACAAAATGTATTCATATCAGGAAGCTTCTGGAAATATAAGGTCCAGAGCTCCACTGTGGACACAAAAACAACATATCTTTGTACTGTGATTTGCCCAAAAAATTAACGCTTGCCCACAATGTGTTTGAAGTCACTGAACTTTGCTGCACTCGAGCTGATATTTTAAAACCCACGCTCTATCGGACACTCGTAGCTTCGCAGATCACTAAATATAAAATATAAACAAAATCATCAATGTAGAAGTTATTGCGTTGATATGTGGGCACAAAAAGGTCAATCTTCATCTAGTAAAATCTTCCCAAAATCGGTTTCAAAGCAACTATAGTTTTTTAAACTTGATCGTTTCACGCAGATAAATTTTGCTTTGTCGTGTTGTCAAGTTGAACATGCATCACATTTGTTAAAAACCTAGCTAAGAGTAAGTAAGATTAAAGTTACGTCATTGCAAAAACGTCTTTCCAGTTTTGTATATGATTTAATTACTGACTGAAGTCTTTTAAGGACCATAGACGCCAATTTAAGCTCGCGAAGAGATGAGACAAGCAAAGAACAATTTCATCATGCACAAAATTCAGCTTAAGTGAACTATAAACAAAGCTTCAATCATGTTCAATAAAGTTGCTAAAGAACAAATTATCATTAAAAATCATAAGGCTAGAGGCTCTTGGCTGACAATGACAATGAAGAAATGAATTTTCTGTACGAAAACAACCTACCTAAAGATCTTAAAAGCCCGGCAAAAGATCAGTTGCAAGCTTCGCAGCCAAGCCATGATTCACCATTTAGCTATTTTTAATAACTGCACCATGCGAGGGTCTTCATTCAAGCAAATTAAACTCAGCAAATTATTAGAAAATACAGAAAACTGCACATAAGGGTTTGTTTTGCTCGCTTCAGTCAAATCCAGCTCCAGCAATTGTTTACGGGCAAAGAAAAAATTGTTTTGAAGTCACTACCGGCAGTTGTCGTTCTCCTCGCAGCGAGTGAAAAGGAAAACTTGCGTACAGAACGAGAAAACAAAACCATTAAATTAAAAATGAAAAAAAAAAAATGAAACTTCTGACTATTATTACTTGAGCAACAGACAAAAAATCGAAGTACTCTTTTCTTCTCGAGAAAGCTTGCTGGCTATCTATTTCAGAGAAAATTTTGAGCGCACAAGTTTATTCACTCGCATACGTTAGCAATATGGTTCTTTGGCTGAAGACAGGGATAAAGCTGGTTCTGCAACGTCAAGGTAAATTAAAAAATCTGGCATCTAAAAAAGTAACCTTAACTACCAATAACAGAGTACAAGCGGGTTTTAATTCAGTCCGATGAAAGGCGAAGCACTGGACACAAAATCAACTCACAACTCGAATGCACAATTATCAGAAAAATACTCGCCTCTTTGAAAATGTTCAAAACCGTTTATTCCACCTCGGACTGACGGAATGATCCGTTCTTCCTTTAACTTTGGTTAATCTGAATCCGAAGTAATTTTCAAGTGACGAAAAAAAAAAACGCAAAAAAAGGCTTTACAGACCTCTACAAGGAGCAAACGTTCGCACCTCGTGCATTTCACAAACAAACACAGTCAACAGGGCCAGTCATCACACAGAAAAGCCCGCCTTGAGCCTGCGATAACGGATGCGCAGAAGCTTGCGCAGAACGTTTTTCCGCCCTAAAGATGCACGATAGTATAGCTCCCCTTGTTTTGGGTTAGGGAAATAGAATATCCCCTTGTGCGATCAGATGGTGGAATCATCCCAGTGAAAATGAAGCCTAAGAGATTAAAAGCACTAAGTGGTTTGTCAGAGGAGGGTGATAGGTCCTTTTCATGTGTATGCAGGCGTCTGTCTTTAAGCGTCGAATTTCCACTGGGTGTATTTTATTTGCCTTTTTATGAGTTTGCGCTATCTGGTGAATCTCTACTCTTATGTGATAATGGTCAACCACACAAACACATACCATTATTGAGCTATTTTGGGAAAATAGCTGATATGTCAGTTGTCTGAGCGTGTATATCTTTGTAGCTTTGCGAATTAAGTGAACAACATGATATATGCTCGCTGCTTAAGAGTCATTACAGTTAATGAAACGTATTTTATTTAGTCAAGATGCGTAACTTTAGTAGAAACAATAGCTTTAGGGAATAAAATTGAAAGAAGCTAGTTGACAAAATTATTAGATATTGTTTTATTTAGTGGAATAACATGATATGAGTAGAAATATATGTCGGCAGTTTGATAATTTTCTAGGAAGTAAATAAATGTGAGGCTATCAACCTTAACGTTGCATGAAGCATAATCAAATTGCGGATGTTGGTAAAGCCGAGGTGATTTCTTAAAATCGTCTGAGCAACTTTTCTAGTAAACAATGTACGTTTCTTTACGTACGAACTGTAAAAGGGACAAAGTCCAACATCTTCACGTGCAAATTGTGTGCATTACCTGCTTACTGGACTACTGTGTGATTACTCGAATTCCCTCACGTACGAACCACGAAATAGACAAAGTCCAACACTTTCACGTGCAAACTGTATGACTGTACATCTGTACATCGACTGGCTTTTCATAGTAATAATAGTAACTTGACCGTACGAAGACCTCTTTAGTTTTGTACCTAGTGCCCTAATTAAATTAAGAGTCTTTTCTTTTAAGAAGGAATAACTTATAACACTTGTAGAATCAGCTCGTCAGAGTTAAAGACTGTTTAATTAAGTATAGAATCGCCCGTGACAAACTCTTGAATAATGATGACGCAACCATCTACAAGAATCATGAAAATCGTGACGTTTCTTACCTATTCGGTATTCGACGAGCTTCATTATCTTAAAGGGACACAGTCAGCTATGGGACCGCACTGACCTGGACACTACTTTTGTCCGTTTGAAAAGCGTTTACCTCAACCCGAAATCAAATGTACGCGTCGGATACATCAAGAAATCCGCTTTAATCTTGCCAAGTGTTTCATTCGATCCTCGATCTCTTTTTGAGCAAACCTTAACTCACCCTATGACGTTATTTTATCACATTTGGTTTAAAAAAGTATGCAAAGGAACATGAACAGAAGAGGTGAGAAACGCGTAGGCGTCGGGCTGGTGTAATCGCCTTCGTTTACCAAAATAATAAAAGAAATGAATCAATAACACTGGCGAGCAAATAATCGTTTTATATATTAAGAAAATCGATGGAAAAGGTTACATATGCTTGGAAAATCAAGCTTTCTCGACCTTGAACCTTCGACAATGATTCATGCAGATTGTGTCATTTCTCACCTTTACTGATGATCGAATTCAGAAGTATTCGTCGATGTTTGGCTTTCCTGGGCAAATCCATCGGTGAATTCTCAATGGTATATAGAAAAATGAGTGCTCTGATGTGGCTTAGGGTCTATAATCACGATTTCGGCTTGTAACTAGTAGTTTAACTATATAAGGTTTGTTTTAAGTATTCCGGATACTCTTCTCGCGTTCTGTTTCACGTGCGTATCTTGTGACATGCAAATCAGCTAAGAAATGGTATCTAATGCGCATGTGCATCAGCTGACTGTGTCCCTTTAAGAAACCATGAAGAAACCTTGAAACCTTCGAGTCTTTCCTCTAAGCAACATTTGGTAAGTTGATAATCATAGTACTTTAACAATTTATTTATTTTCCACCAAATGTCCGAAGGAAAGACAAAGAAAAGTGAATCTATAGTATGAGGATCGACTCAACCGTGCGCAGCGTTTTGCGTTTTCATTAATGTACAGCAATACCCAGTTTCGCACAAAAAATAGTCTAAATTTACGATTAAACAGTAGATTGTTGATTCGGTTACACTGAAGCATTCAAAATAGCTCATGCAAGATAAACGTGCCTATGTTAGAAGATAAAGGCTAACGCTCCTCTCTGCGATATTATCAGTAGTTTAGTAGAGATGAAATGAACCCCCTTTTGTGAAGAAATCGAATTCACTTGCTGAGGAATGCAGTAACGCTGATGACATAATAGCCCTTTGTATTTTCCCATGATTAAAATGCCGAGGAATCTCATTAAGATTAGGTTATGCGCTATTTCAGGTGACTCAAAAAATAAGTTATACAATGAGAACTCAGCCACTTATAGCATCATGGTAACTTTTAGATCCCATTAGAGCTTATTAGGAAAATTGATTTTGATTATCAAGAACCTACTGAGCTGAAAGTTTCATCAAAAGTCGCAAACCACAAACAAACTGGATCTAATGCCTTCCGGACCTTGGTGGTAACCAGCCTTGGTGTTTTTTTT
>CALNXI010000135.1:186595-202178 GCA_942486025.1 Porites evermanni
TTGAGTGAATAAATAGTAACAAAATTTAGGTATAGATGATTGAATAGTTAATAGTAGATTGGGGTAAATGTTTGTTTTTTTGTGTGGTTGTGTGGGGTGGTGGGGGGGAGGGTGGGGGTGGTGGTGGGTGGGGGGGGGGGGGGGGGGTGGGGGGGGGCGGGAGGTTTGAGGCCTACACCCTTGAATTTATAGTCATCGGCGTCTTGTTTGGTCTATTTCAACAGAGAGCTCCTACTCCATATACTTCGCGTAAGTGTTATTTATTTTTATGAAGAAAATTAAAATTTTACTTATTTATAAGGATAAGGGGTAAGGGTTTTATAAAAATTTCTCCCAAATCAATTCCACCCTTACAATGCTGGAAACTCTTAGGTCTACCGTCTACCCTATTGTCGAACAAACGTTAAGAAGTTTTCATTTTTTTCTTTTCTTTTTTCTCAAGGAAAAAAAAATGTTTGATTTAACTTAAAAATGAAGTAATCAACTCTCGATCCCTTTCAGTCCTTACAGAATTTTCTGAAGATGAAATTAATAAGTAAATATAAAAAACGATCTTAAATCATCTCCACCCTAGACCTTCCACCATCTTTTGCCTCACTTGATGTAGACAAGAGCGTGGTTCATGGGGGCATAGTTTTTTCTTTCAGTTAAGTATACCTCTCCTTTCTGTTATAACAATAACAAGATAACAATAACAATAACGAGTTTTATCCTTTTTGATTGCTATCTAGTAAACCACGGTACATTCCAGTTAACGACCCAGCTAAAATTAGTGACCTGACTGGCCCAGACGAGGCTCAATTCCCCGCCTTACTCAAACTCAGTTTTCAAATCAACTACGCATGTAACCCACTAGTAACAAAAACTAGCTGTGTTCAATTTAAGCAAGTAAGGTATTTTATACTTAAGTACCATGATTTCTAGTTTCTTAACAGATTTAAAAGAAGTTTGATTTTTTGCTTTGATGCAATCTGTCATTCATTTGTACTTGTCTGAAAAGTATAACTTGCAACGCTCTCTATTTTTGTTATAACACTTCCGTTTTCCAAGGGTGTTAAAACCTCGTTCATCGTCTCGCGCTTCCTCTGTATCACCTCCGTTGAATCACAGGAAATTCAGCCTTATTTGTAAGCAGTTCTCTGTCCTCCCACCATACATTATCATTTATGTCAGAATTGCATCCATAGCACGGATCTACACATGATCAATTTAACCCGCACTCGCACTTGTAAGGAGTAGAATTTTCCCCATCCCAATATGTCATCGCTTTGCCGTGGCGTAATACCCACCAACCATGCATATAACTTACGCTGCCTGGACCACTACGGAGCATTGAGTCAAGACATTCGTACTTGATAAAGTGCTCGCAGTGTGCCGATATATCGGTCAGTTTGGCCAGTTGCTGAACACTCATTATACTTCCTGAGAGGTAGCTTATATTGCGCACGTAACTTCCAGTTGGCTCATAGCCGTCTACCAGCATTCTCAATTTTGAAAGCAATGACCAGCTTACAAAAAAGGAAGTACCGGGTTCTAATAAATGATCTAATCAGCTTTAAGTGGAAATGTATAAAACAAAAGAAGCAAGGCTGATTGATTTTAAAGTCGAGAATATATATTTCTTTTACCAATTTTTCGGTAGGCACGGCCTTCCTTCTTGAGGGTCTTATATACAATGATAAGGTTAAGCTACGACGTTACAATTTGAAAATAATAAAGAATAGCGTGAAATATGATGCTATGATAACACGTGAAAATTTTAATAAGAAAAAAGTGAACGTTAAAAATATTTGAGAACAGAAAATATATATAAACGTCACTTTGTTAACGTTCACTTTTTCTTACTAAAATTTTCACTAGTGTTATTATAGTATCATATTGCACGCTTTTCTTTATTTCAAATTATAACGTCTTAGCTTAACCTTATCATTGTATGTAAGACCCCTGAAAAAAGAAGGCCGTGCCTTCGGAATATTGGTAAAAGAAATATAGTTCCTGACTGCAAAATCAACCTTGCTTCCTTTGTTCTATAGACCGTTTTCAGTGTCACGCTACAAAAAAATAAATTGGAAACCGTCCAGTGGAAGAAGACAAGAAAATGAAATGTTATAAAAGACTAATTTTTAAACAAGTTGTCCAAGTCTCAGGTCTTGGTGGCCCACTATGAAGGCCCACAGTTTCTGAGTTATTTGCCGAAACGTTTCAAGTATCTTTGTAGAGCTTTGTATGGAGACGCCATATTGGTGCACCGTTTTGGTGCACCAATATGGCCGCCGGAAATCAGCAGAAACATCTGGAGTTCACTTTTTCTATAAAAGCTCTTTCTTTCCACTCGAGAACTAGCATACGTGGGCATAAACATATCTTCTATTACTTGAAATGGTTATACAGCTAGCTGAAAATCAAAAGGAGTGACTTTTTTCAACGAGACAGCATTCCTATTTTGGTGTCACGCACTGTGAAAACTTGGAAGTTCAAATTGCTGTATTTTCGAAATGAGCTACGGGAATGAAAACTTGTACAAGGATTTACTTTTTGTTTATCTTCAACCTAGTGTAAACAAGAATTCGTAAAACCCAGATATTTTGACTTTACAATTTGATGACATCACTGTGAAAACAATCTATAAACCAGCATTCTGTTTTCACTATTTATAGTGACAGACAACTGTCACGCCAACTCCATTCTTGTCTGTCACGGTACAATAGACAACAAATGGGGCCAGACCTTCACTACCATCAGGATTGATGATGTAAGAGTTGAACCACTTGGAGTAGCAGGATTACGGTGTTCAATTGTAGTGCTTCAATTTCGATCCCCAGAAGAATAGCAAAAAAACAATATTAGCCAGAATGAAATATGCGCTGAGCTCTGTTCGTAAAGGCAATACAAAACACATGATGGAGTAAAATGGCTATATGAACTTTAAACATAAAGCCGGGTTTATTAATCTCAGAATATCAAATGAAAACAAATACAAACTATCGTTAGACATGCATTGCCTGCGAAGGTGAGGGCAATGCAACCGCCAAAGCCTATGCAAAGCAGGGGCACGCCCACCCCAGTGCAAATTTAATTTTGACCAATGAAATGTAAATACCAATACCAATGTACTGTTCAACGTAAACAAGTGAATGATAAACACGGATTTCCATCTTCCCAAACTGTCTAGTCACTTGTTTAAGTGACAGATAACTGCCCCTGTACTATAGAAGACGAATGAAGAAGGTCGGCTTCTCTACGTCAGTTATTCTGTGCGATCCATTCAATAGCTGCACTAAAAGCCTCAAAAGGTTTTGCAAGAGCTAGGCAAATCCAAAAGGCATGCATTTATCATATAATAATATTGATTGTTACATTTTTGACCAAAAAGATAATAATTTTGAGGATTATAGGGGCGTAGCCAGCTTTTCGACTAGTTGTAGGCCTGCCTGACCTCACTCCAACAAAGCATAATTCATTGCCAGCGGTAGAGTGATCAAACCAAAAATTTGTAGGCCAGGGCCTACAGTTTTATAGGCTGGCTAAGCCCTTGGATTATCTGGTTCAATCCTGAATGCACTTTTAATAAATTATGTATCAGGTTTTGCCAGATAGGAACCAACACCTGGCTAGTTGATTCTTCCAATTGCCTTGTCTATATTAGTATAATGACACTTGAATGCTCCTGAGAAATACCATCATTGACTGATTTCCCTTTTGGATAAGAAAGGTCATGGATCATGCGAAAATCTCCTGGAATTTTCTTTGAGACAACCCCCACGCGGGATACTCTGAAAACTGGGAAAGGTGATGTACCGAAAGGGCCCACAAGCCTATGGGCATCCAACTCCTTAGCTATTTTCTGATTGACTACCTGACGCTGTTCTTCCGCTGATAAAATAACAAATAAGGAGATTTACAATGTCTAGTTTGACCAACAGAATAAAGAGGAACGATTTTTTAAAAGAAAAAAACAAAACAAAACTCAAGCCTGTGTTGCCTTAACTGGTGTTGACACCCAGAGGATTGGCAGAAAATGGTGTTCCCGTAAAGGGACGAAAATTGATACAGTTTACCATTCATTAGTGAATACAAATACGAAATAACTACCACTGAGTAACTACTATGACTGAACTACTGGTAACTACTATTAACTACCAGTGACTACTAGTAACTACTATTAACTACCAGTAACTACTATTAACCACCAGTAACTAATAGTAACTACCAGTAACTACTATTAACTACCAGTAACTACTATTAACTACCCGTAAATACTATTATTATTCATTCAAAATATTTCCCCGACTCTGATTGACTAAAAGCACACGCATAATTCACCATGAAAGAAATTGGAAGAATTTTGCGTTTAATGAACCGATGCCGTCAAAAATGCAGCTTTTTTGAAGGTTAATACACCGTTAACTGAGAAGACCTGGGGACAAGGTTGTTTTGATAGTGGACTTGAAAAATGGCGGACATTTCACTCTTTTCAAGAGTAAGAACTGGGCGAAAAAAAATAGCTAAAAACATGGCAAGCGCAGCAAGAAGACAACTCGAAGGGCGACATCTACTATTTAGAGAATATTTGCGGAGCTGAACAACCCGTAAACGTGCACTATCGAAGATGAACTTAACATCGATGGATCGATGGAGGCAAGCATATTTTAGCCATGTTTTTAAACTAGGAATTATTTTGAATGAATAATAAAACAATTATTGAATTCGGCTTTCTTATCATATGAAGAATTATGGATATCTCGGAGGGTGTTATCCGCCTCGGCCTTCGGCCTCGACGGATAACACCCACATCGATCTCCAGAATTCTTCATAAGATACTCAGCCTCATTCATTGATTGTTCATTGTTCATTGATTTCCCCATTTCTGATTGGTCAAAAGCACACGCATAATTTACCATAACCAGTTACTGATGACCAATTTTGGACAAATTTTGAGTTTAACGAGGAAATGACGTCAAAAATGCAGCCCGCTTCAGGTTAAGGCACCGTTACCGAGAAAACCTGGGGACGAGGTTGAGTTGTTTTGGTCGTGAAAAAAAAAAAGGCAGGCATTTCATTCGTTTCAAGAGTAAGAACTACAGCTGGAACTAGGCGAAATAATAGCTAAAAACCTGGCAAAAACAGCGAAAAAAAAAACTCTTAGGGCGACATCTGCCATTTTGGCCTCGGTGGATAACACCCTCCTCGATCTGCTTAATTCTTCGTATCCTACTCATTCATTTAATTGCTAAGTAACAACTAGTAACTACTAGTAACTACCAGTAACTAGTAGTAACTGCTAGTAACCGTACCAGCAGCTATACCCGTAACTACTGGTAACTACTAATAACTACCAGTTACTACCACTATTAGTTAGTAGACACAATTCTTTATGTTACACAGAGTATATATCACCGGTGCACTTATGGCTTCCAACCATGAAGTATATACTAGTGATCATTATTGTTAACACTGGTTATCTTTCAGCGCGATAAGAGTTTCTTGATATAGCAGCACGATTTCTGCTTTCTACACAGTAACTGAACTTAACACACGCAGCAGGTAAGACGTGGTTTACTTCTTTTCATAACTAAATCCTGCCTAAAATGTCTTGATTGAATTGTAAGCGGTGTCGTTGTGTGATCGACTTGAGAATTTTGTACGGTTTCCTCAAAGGGATACTCTATACCTAAAAGCAACTTTTGCTCAAAAGATAGTATTTGCACTATTATTGTGGGAAAATGACAAAAAAACAATCGAAAAGCAAAAGTAAAATCCCGAAAATCGTTAGAGAAAAGCCAAATTTCACTGAGCCCTTTCAGGACCGGAAGTGAAATCGCCGATTTGTTAGGGCGCTTGACCATAATTAACGTACAAAGAAGAATCTTTTCAGTGTGACTGAAGAGAGTGTGGCATGAGGATGGTTCTTCCCTTTCTTCTCGTCCTTCAAACAGAAGTATAGGCGACAAATTGAGTTTATCAGCGTGTAAGGGAGCACAGACTTACTTGTTAAAACCGTATGACAGCGATCGGATACTGACTCGACAAGCGAGTTCGACGTGGAACGGTATTAAAGCAAATATGCTGCACCGCAAATTCTGTTCGTTACTGATCGACGGTGTGATTACACTTTCGATAAAATAAAATAATTCTAGCCATAAATTTCTTTTCTGATGGAGTGGCAATGTTTTGTTTGAGCATTTAATATTACGATCTAAAGCCGTGTTGAATAAGTAATTTATTCAAGTTATTGCCCTTAATTACTTATTACGCATACACGGTTTAAAAACCGTGTATGCGTACAAGGCAATTTTCCCGGCAAATTCAGTAATTTCATGTTATGAACATGTTCGGCTTGGATAAATTATATAAAGGTTGTCGACCTAAGAAAAAGCCACTACCCTCACAATTTTAGGTGTAAATGCGATTTTGTCAGGGTCTGGGTCAATTTCAAGAGTGTGTCGGCTGCTCAGAGATTGACTGGGTTGCCTTTGTCGCTAAAACAATGAAGCGATTGAGACAGAAGGACTTCGCCTGTTTGCATAACACAACACCCGGGATTCCAAGCCGTTTGCTTGAATCGCTGGGTTCTTCAGACGGCCTGGTATTAATGCAAACAGCAGTACCGCGACTCCTACGAAGGCCCAACACGCAAACAAACAGTCACATAGCTTAAAGGTAGCTGGCGAGGTAGTGCTCGGGCATTTTAGGAAAAGTTCGCGTTGTCCTGCTATCTTGCGCTGTTTGTTACATTGGGGCTCACTTTCCTCCCCCACTAAAGAGGCAATGAAAATGGATGACTTTGTGTTCGAGGGATTTCGCTTTGCAGACGAGTAATGAGAACACAGACTATTCGCCATATAAGCAATTAATATAATTTTATTATGGTGATTTGCCTTTATCTTGAGTATCCTGAGATGCTGCGGGGATTTTTCCGTTTCACGTCTTAGCTTTTTAGTTTCTAGTGGCCCACGTTTAAATGTTGGAACAGCATCTGCTTTTATTATTGGGTTTCATGTTTAAGCCTAGGAACTAAGCTATCGTTGGATCTTCTTTCTATGTCATTTCCGGTTTCAAGCTGTAGCGCAAAATTTTAATTGTGTGACGAGAAACTTTCCTCGTTTTCTGGCAAATACAGATGGACTGGACATTTTATTTTCACAAAATCGTTTAATAAGGCCATAAGCTATCTTTTCGTAAAATTGTCGTTTTGGGTATAGAGCATATCTACGTAAAGCTCATCCTACTTTCAGTAAAAAGCCTTTGAGCCGGAAAGTTCAATAATATTAACTTAAATTTTAAAGTTAAAGCTTGACATATTAATTCTTATGAAGATTGTCCCTAACTAATCTCTGTGTTGACCTGTAATACCAAAAGACATATTAAGCTTAATATAATAATGTTTTGCCTATCATTTGCCTCGGAGGGGGTAGCATGGTTTTGTTAGAAAAAAAATGAGTGACTGATCTTTTCTGCCGGTGAAATTAAATAATTGTTTATATTTTGTTTGTTTGTTGGTGATTTTCTTTTTGTCTTTCTTTTCTTGTTTAGTCTTCTTGGTAAATTTAAATTGTTGTTGTTGTTGTTTAGTATTAACAGAGAGACCAATGACAACTGGTCATCTGCATAGTCTCTGTCGGCAAGGCAGTGTCTCCAAAATCCAATCTCTCCTGGAGGAAGCTGAAGATATTCATAACAAGTTAGAAGAACGTATCGGTTTCCTTGGCTACACTCCGCTTCATGAAGCAGCCAACGAAGGTCGAATCGATGTTGTCAGGCTGTTGCTCGAGAATGGCGCCAATGCAAATGCCGAGGCCAATGGCCAGTACACACCTCTGCACATTGCAGCATCAATGGACAATGTAGATTGTGTGGTTGAGCTTTTGAAGCACAATGCTGATGTGACTAAGAAAGATGAGTTTGATAAAACACCTTACAGGACAGCCATGATTATGAAGTGCAAGAAAGCAGCGCAAATACTCAAGACCGAAGGTAGGTGGATTAAATTTCTGTTCAACTTTGCGAGCTCAGTTTCTATCAGTTAGAAGAACACTGGGTGGCCACAGGCAAGCAGGAGGTGACAAATTTTTGTTCCTGTCCGACAACAACCAGGTTCTTTACGAGACTGTTGATACAGACCTAATGCTTTTTTTTTTCAATAGGTGATCATATCATTGGGTAGTGACAAAATGCCATTCTATTTTATTCTCCTCCTTCTTCTCTTGTCAGTGGAACTAAAAGAACACTCACTGTAAAAAGGCAGGAGATGTAGAACCCAGTAGTTACAGACAGCTGGGCATAACAGCATTGATTTCAGTTGCTACAGACGTCCTTTTCTATGCCCTGTCACTCTGCTAGATTGATAACGTCAATGCAAACAGGCAAACAGTCTGGTGATGTTTATATTCCTAACGTAGATTTTATGTGAGGGGATGTGGACGTTGAACCGTGCTTCATGTATTTAGCTACCATAAAACTCTCGACTGGGCGGAGGTCGGGTGGGGTGGGGTGTGGGGTTTGGTAGCAAAGGGAGTTTGTAAAGCGAAAGGGCCTCCCTCCCCACCCCTGAGTTGACAGCTTGCGCGTCTGTGAAACACTAAATAGACTCCACATGCTATATACCAGCACGTTCACAGACCTATTTTCTCTTAAGAGATTGTCGAGCACGCGTTCGCAAATTTCGTCGAAAAAAAAAACGTCTGCGGACAGGCTGATTATATACCAGCTATCATGCAATATCCATGATCCTGACTATATTCCGTTCTCCTTTTCACGATCCTCGCACGCCATGAACCAGCTTGCCATGAACTCATTCTAATATTTTGCAATCATTTATCTGCTCTCTAGAGATCAAGAGGGCAGCCCGGGAAAATAGCCCAAATTTGAAGGACTTGTTAGCGTCAATATCCGGTCAGGATATATTACCATCAGGCTACAAGGAAGCCCTGTTGGAGGCATCAAGCTACGGACATGTGGATGCAATCTGTTCGTTGGTCATCGCGGGTGCCAAAATGCCTTTGTATCTCAAAGACTGCATTATTCAAGCGCTAAGGTTGGACTTTTGTGAGGCTGCTGCGACATTGCTGATGTGCTATGCGGCGAAACACGACAAAAGACTGCTTCTAAAATATTTGATGAGTGAAGAGACGAGCAGAGAGGAAGAAGAACAAGCCATTTTAGAATTACCTTGTCCAAGTGTTCCACGTAACACTATGGTGGGTGTAAGGTACAGGATATTTTTTTTACTTTGGAATTGACGTCATTTTTCTAGTGACAGTGTATATCGCTGTGGGGACTGGCTTTTTTTCACTTGTTTCCTTTGTGTGTGATGTATCAGCATTAATATGTAGAATATTTCATGAAAAGTTTGCGCGAACAGCATTTACACTCGAGTTGTTGCATGTTGCTGAAATACCGTTTTGAACCCTCGAAGGCCCTATAGCCGTACGCTTTGTATGGCGGGCTCAGTTATAACCATCGATCTATCAATAGAGGGCTTTAGATTTGAGGACGAGAACTAGTACGAGTACGAGATTAACTTTTAATTTTTTGCGTGTGTTCTAAAAAAAGACACCCCGGAAAGCTTCATTTTACTTTTTTTCACCAACAAAGTTAGTACGGTCATTTATAATGAAGGAGGGTAAGCCCTCTCTCGATAGCAAACAGATAAAACTTCTTACATTTGATAACTTGTTCCCGCCACAACGACATTCTCGCTAATGAAAACTGGTAGTAGATTGACGACGGCTATCACGTTTTCCCACCAAAATGATGTTGGTTCACAAGTGAGCAATACTCGGTAATGAGGAAATCTCGGACTCGTAGTCGTCCTCGTCTCAGAATCTATCTCGCGATTTGTTACTAACGCTTATTCATACTTTTATCACTAGTCGTTTAGACTATTGTAATGGACTTCTGTATGGCCTTCCTAACTCGCAAATAGTTAAATTCCAACGTGTGCAGAATGCTGCGGCTAGACTTGTACTGAGCTTAAGTAAGTACTCGCATATTTCTCCCGCGCTTCATCAACTTCACTGGTTACCAGTACAACATCGTGTTCATTTTAAGATCTTAATTTTAACATTTAAAGCTATTCATGGATTGGCGCCTAAGTATATCATAGAACTAATTAACATTAAGCCTAGGTCTGTATGTAATTTTAGATCAAATCAAAGTTTATTGCTAGACCCTCCTAAAGAGAAAATGCTTGTCACGTTAGATGACAGATCTTTCTCTGCTGCTGCCCCATATTTATGGAATAGTTTGCCGGCTGAATTACGTCATGTTCAATCATTAGCTGTTTTTAAATGTAAGCTGAAAAATTATTTATTTCGTGCAGCTTTTACAACGTAACCTGTTTGACATTCACTTTATTAGTATTACTAATTAAGTTTATTATCATTTATTATCATATTATAAATATTCTATATTATTATTAGAAAGTTATTAAATTATTATTTTTATTATTATTATTATTATTATTATTATTGACGGTAGAAAGCAGGATTGACCAGTCCAGACGTTCGGGCTTACGCGACTCGCAGGGTGCACCTTCTCCACAGTTAAGGTGATTCCCTAGTAAAAGAACCTAACATAGATTGTAGATGAAACTTGGTACACTGATGTAACAAGTCAAGAAGATGATAAAAAAGTAATAAAAAGTGGGGGTCACCGTGCTCGTTTTGACGTCACAATGCTGACAAATACGGCTATTTTGGACCCTTTGACAAACGCCGCGCGCAGCCCAAAACTAGACCAAAAGGAAAGATTTTTCAATGATGCATGTGGTATCGCAAAGAATTTGACTTTAATGTACTGTTTATCCACTTACGTACCATAAAAATGCCTTTAAATGACCTTGTTTTTACTTTACCCCAAAGTAGAATTAAATTGGACACGCGCTATTCGACACGTGATAGCTTAATCCGTACAATTTAGTAAAATTGCCAAAAAACTGAACATAGATTTGTGCCAATTTTTTTCTCACCGAAAAGAAGCACTGTCCTTATTAAAATCATGAAATAAAAAATGGGGGTCACCGTACTCGTTTTTGCGGTAGAGCTGCAGAAAGTGCGCACCAAATAAAATTTCCTTGATTTTTGAGAGAGGACTGGGTCGAGTTTCAAAATAGAATGTATCTGAAAGGGAGAAGAAAGTATTAAAAATCCGTTTTACAGAATTTACATCGAGATATCACATTTAGGACACAATGTGATAAAGAAAGCGTTTAAATGAAAATCAAAGTGTATAAGCCAAATTAAACATCCACTATCGAGGTTCTCCGTGAGGAAGTCGAACTCAGCAACACGCGTACTGCTTACGTTATGCACATTCCCACCACATTGAGTCTCACCTCGGTAAGAAACAACCGCAAGCAAAAATTGCAATAGCGTTTCTCTTCGGTCAACTTCATTTTAATAATGTTATTTCACATACTCTTTTTTACGGACGCCATCTTGTTATGCGCAATAAGAGATGCGCAATGCAAAACCAGGGAATCACCTTAAATGAAGAAGACCCTGAGTGTTGACCCAACTTAGAAACGACCCCTTTGCCCCACCCCCCCCCCCCCGGCTACGCCCATTGGGGGAGGGTTGGGGCGAAGAGACGGCTGGCACTTCAGACTAAGCAAACCTGGCCTGTGCGATGTCAAATCAGCGGCAAAGCGCACAGATGACGTCAGAGCGGCTAAAAGACCCTTCCACGGTTTTTTTTTTTTTCAACTTTTGACATGAACCAGTTAGGGAAAATCCATCGACACCAATGGAAAGAGCGCCTTAAAATTAGTAGAATTGTCAAGTTTGAAAGTGATACGTCTTAAGCGAGAGAAGATAACGGTAGCTTCGAAGCTCCGAAGCTCCGTATGGTGGGGGTACAAACTTGCCCCCACCACAGAAACCTCTGTAAAATTTCGCGAATTCGAGAAGCTAGTCTTCTTTAGTTTTCAACAAATTAATTTCAAACGTGGCAACGATCTTTGGAGTTGGCTGATTTTCCTTAACTTGTTCGTGTCAAAAGTTGAAAAAAAAAAAAAAACCGTGGAAAGGTCTATTTGCAACGTCTGTCTGACTTCTATCATTAGTCAGACAAACACAGCATTTTAATAACAACAGACAAACGAAAGTGAGGAATTCGCGAATGTTAACTTTTAAGCCATGCCCCCACGAATCCAGACATTTTTAAAACCGCGTATTTTTTATCCGGATTCGTAGACGAGGCGTTAAACCGCCCCGGCGAGCGGTTTCAAAACAATGCGGTTCCGGTGTCCGGATTGACTGGTTTCATTTAGAAGGAAGCCCGATTCGTATAAAAAACATTTGCAGTTTCAAAAGTATCCGGATTCGTGTGGAGGGGGGCCTTAACCCTTTAAGTCCCAATGTTGACCAACATCATTTTTCTCCTATCAATATTCATACATCATCAAGAGAAAAGGTTAGGAGAATTAATAAAATGATCACCAAAGAGAAAATGCCTTGATCTTTTATCAAATTCTCTCAACACATTCTTTAACAAGATAAACGGAGATCAGTTTGGAGAATTTGTGTGTGGATATTGGGGCTTAAAGGGTAAAATTTTTTTTGTCTGACCTTCAGTTTTAGAAATAGTAACTGTGCCCAGCGCCATTGTGCGAACCAGTCTCTACCTCTTTTTTAGGTTATTTATTGCGAACAAGGAAGTCTTTCCAACCGCTGTTCCCCTTGAACTGGCTTTACAGCACAGAAGAAAGGGAGCTGCTGAGATAATTTTACTGAATACTGACTGCGATCGACAACGACGTCAAGTTGATTGGGGAAACCTTGCGATGGGTGAAATTGAACCTGCGTGGCTTGAAAACATTAAATGGGCAGAAACAATTCTTCTTGTTTCAAATTTCCTACAGAGAGTTCCGGATAACATTTACATTCTGGACAAACTGAGTTGTTTAGACTTAAGCAAAAATCAATTGAAAACGATTCCGGTATGTTTACTCGAGATGCCAAGTCTTTGTAATCTTTGGCTGTCAGAAAACAAAATCGCGGAATTACCCAAGCAGTGCAATTGGAGTTCGTCTCTCAAGACACTCGATTTGAATGATAACTTATTGCAGACACTACCCAAGAGCATGGCAAAGGCGGAGTTGACTTCTCTTCACGTAGCAAGAAATAACTTGTACTATCTGCCGCCGTGGATCGAACAGATGGCTTCTCTGCAGTTGTTAGATGTATCCGGGAATCCCAGGTTGAAGAACGTCCCTCAAAAGTTGGAAAAGCTGAACCAGGCTAAAAGTGACTCGCTTATTGGGGAGAATCATCAGGTTGGTTTAGTAGTATTGTCTAGATACATTGTATACACTCGATCGAAAAACAGCGTGCAAAGAAAGTAGTGTCCGATAGCCCGGGACTAGTGGATTTTGCTATCGGGCTAGTGAATTCTGTTCTTAACTTGGCCGATGGGCAAGTGAAGTTTTTCGAGGAGTTCAAATTACAGAAGAACTGTGTAATCAATCCTGCTTATCAAAACGTTTTTGGGGCTAGTTGAAATGAATTTTGGGCAAGTAAATGCTAGCCACAGCTTGCCCGAATGGCAAGCTGTAAAACTGACTTTCTTTTCACCCTGAAAAACAAGGCCCAGTAATGATTTTTTATTCTCATTTAAATTCGTTTTCACAAGAAAGGTTTTCCACGTAGGTTCGTTTTGAAAGTGAGAGTGTTTGGAACCTGCAAATAGCCTATTTCAACAAGGTCCACAGGGCTTTCAGTTTTCTTTGGGGAAATCTCTTCCTGAGCGCATATCTTTTCTTACAAATCTCTTTCTTACAAGAGCGTGGAACAAAATCGCAGTTCTCAGTTTCATCAGTTTAAGGTTAGTATTTATGCAAAAATCGTAAGAGATTTGTATGGTAAGCCTCGAACACCACCAAGGAGGGACCTTCACCCAGGTTCTTTAATAAAAATATTATTTGCCCTGAAAGGTGAAGGGCGAAATCGTGGGAAGAGGAAGGTCGATAGAGGGAGACTTTTAACACAGGAAGGTGCCAAAAATTAATTCAAAAAGAGAAAGCAAACGAACAAACAAATTGACGAACAAATGGCACCGGGTGGAAGTAATATGGGTAGGTTTGTTCCTTTAGTAACGCCTTAGTATTTCGTCTACAGACTCAAACGTTTCCATGCAGTATGGTACATTTCCAGGGCTCAATAGTACACTGATGTAACAAGTCAAGAAGATGATAAAAAAGTAATAAAAAGTGGGGGTCACCGTGCTCGTTTTGACGTCACAATGCTGACAAATACGGCTATTTTGGACCCTTTGACAAACGCCGCGCGCAGCCCAAAACTAGACCAAAAGGAAAGATTTTTCAATGATGCATGTGGTATCGCAAAGAATTTGACTTTAATGTACTGTTTATCCACTTACGTACCATAAAAATGCCTTTAAATGACCTTGTTTTTACTTTACCCTCCAAAGTAGAATTAAATTGGACACGCGCTATTCGACACGTGATAGCTTAATCCGTACAATTTAGTAAAATTGCCAAAAAACTGAACATAGATTTGTGCCAATTTTTTTCTCACCGAAAAGAAGCACTGTCCTTATTAAAATCATGAAATAAAAAATGGGGGTCACCGTACTCGTTTTTGCGGTAGAGCTGCAGAAAGTGCGCACCAAATAAAATTTCCTTGATTTTTGAGAGAGGACTGGGTCGAGTTTCAAAATAGAATGTATCTGAAAGGGAGAAGAAAGTATTAAAAATCCGTTTTACAGAATTTACATCGAGATATCACATTTAGGACACAATGTGATAAAGAAAGCGTTTAAATGAAAATCAAAGTGTATAAGCCAAATTAAACATCCACTATCGAGGTTCTCCGTGAGGAAGTCGAACTCAGCAACACGCGTACTGCTTACGTTATGCACATTCCCACCACATTGAGTCTCACCTCGGTAAGAAACAACCGCAAGCAAAAATTGCAATAGCGTTTCTCTTCGGTCAACTTCATTTTAATAATGTTATTTCACATACTCTTTTTTACGGACGCCATCTTGTTATGCGCAATAAGAGATGCGCAATGCAAAACCAGGGAATCACCTTAAATGAAGAAGACCCTGAGTGTTGACCCAACTTAGAAACGACCCCTTTGCCCCACCCCCCCCCCCCGGCTACGCCCATTGGGGGAGGGTTGGGGCGAAGAGACGGCTGGCACTTCAGACTAAGCAAACCTGGCCTGTGCGATGTCAAATCAGCGGCAAAGCGCACAGATGACGTCAGAGCGGCTAAAAGACCCTTCCACGGTTTTTTTTTTTTTTCAACTTTTGACATGAACCAGTTAGGGAAAATCCATCGACACCAATGGAAAGAGCGCCTTAAAATTAGTAGAATTGTCAAGTTTGAAAGTGATACGTCTTAAGCGAGAGAAGATAACGGTAGCTTCGAAGCTCCGAAGCTCCGTATGGTGGGGGTACAAACTTGCCCCCACCACAGAAACCTCTGTAAAATTTCGCGAATTCGAGAAGCTAGTCTTCTTTAGTTTTCAACAAATTAATTTCAAACGTGGCAACGATCTTTGGAGTTGGCTGATTTTCCTTAACTTGTTCGTGTCAAAAGTTGAAAAAAAAAAAA
>CALNXI010000135.1:215879-244822 GCA_942486025.1 Porites evermanni
TAAAAGGCATTTTCGTTCCACAGATTCATCAGTGCCACCAGAGATTCTTGCCCGAGGACCTAGGGCTCAGCGTGCTTACGAAATAGCTTTGCAGATTGGGAAAGTCAAAGTATACCGCGGCCGCATCATGATCCTTGGTCAAGACCGTGCGGGCAAGACAAGCTTGAAGAAATCCCTGCTTGGTTTGCCGTTTGACCCTCAAGAAAACAGCACAATAGGAGTGGAAGTTGATCCTTCCAGATGTGAACTGGAAGTTGCTCAAATAAAGAACTGGGAACCTACAGAACGGAAGAAGTTTGATGTCTCTGATTTTGCGGAAGACATGGCAAAGTTAGTCGCCAGAGATTTGAACCAAACAGTTGATCAAGAAAATGTCTCTGATTTTGCTGAAGACGTGGCAAAGTTAGTCGCCAGAGATTTGGATGACAAAGTTGATGAAGAAAATGTTTCGACTGCGGGTTCACCTTTACAAAAGGAGGTAGTGTTCTTTTCATGCGAATCATCTAAAATACGCTTAAAAATTCCATTACGAGGTTTACTGCCTAGATGAAAGAAGTAGCATTAAATAAAGAGTGATTTTGCTTTAATGTATAGTTGTTAAGCAGTAAAAAATAATAATAACTTTCGTCGATTGCTTGTGACTAAGGCCACGTCCACTCGTATCCGGATATTTTTGAATCCGCACCTTTTCCTTTCCGGATACGGCCTCGGTCCACACGTATCAGATGCATCCGGCATACTAATCCGCTCTCCAGAGTGGAAATTTTTGAATGCGGTATGAATCCGGAATCGTGTGTTCGCTAAATCCGGATATATAAAAATTTTTTCATCCGGTGACGTAACAAGATCGAGCCAGGTCTTTACCTTGAATACTGTATTCAAGATGGCAAGCTTGTTTCCAGATTCTCTCAATGTAAGGTAAGATGCAAAGTTCGGGCGCTTCACGACGCATGCTTTGTTGCCAATATTCCAAGTGGAGTCTTGGGTACTAGAGTGAATCCGGATACGTGTGGACGGTTAAATCCGATTTGAATGCGGATACTTGTGGACATTGAAATTTTTGAATCCGGAAAGAAAAAGTTGCGGGTTCAAATTCGCATACCAATTATTTTTGCGAAAACTGAAAAAAAAAAGGGACAGTAGAGCCAAATCCGAGTCGGTGTTCTACTGACATCTTTAAAGAAATTAAGTTTGCAATGTTTAGAAGATCATCTTTGTAGTCAGCTACAAATTAGATGTTAGACTATTTAGGAACATGTCTACCACAACGTACTCCAGGACTTTTCGTCATACATTATATATGAGTAGAACAATCTTTAATTACCGCGGTTTACATTTATTGTAGTTACTGCATAACAACCTGCCTAATGCTGCTGCTGCTGCTGCTACTGCTACTGAGTCAACGCCAGATACCATCGTGGTTAAGGAGATGGAAGAGGAATCTTCTGACGATAGTGATCTGGAAAATAGGTATCGAGCTGACCTCAATATCGGCAACACCTCAGTCGTACCAAATGACGTTACCGAATTGGTTGTCCGGTACCTAAAGAATCTGAAATTAGAAGAAGACATCAAAGCGAAGGAAGTGGTTTTAACGCTCTGGGATTTTGCAGGTCAGCACCTTTACTATGCATCCCATTCTGTGTTTCTTTCCCGGCGTGCAATTTACATCTTAGTGTACAACCTCCACAAGAGTATATGTGCCAAAGCAGAACCTCGTGTCAGGCAAGGCACTCATGAAGTTCTTCTGGACAACCCAAACAATGAGACCAATCTAGATCATCTTTTGTCTTGGTTGGTATCTGTGCACGCCATTGTGCCCCAATCGGATCAAGTCGGCAAAGACCTCGATAGCCAAGCGACGAGCGTACCTTATCTACGTCCTCCAGTGATCATTGTGGGCACAAACGCCGATCAACCGTTTGAAGATCCCAGAACCACGGAAAAGTGCATCCAGAGAAGTGTCTCGGGCAAAACATACGAGAAGCACGTGATTAGGCCATTCTTTGCTGTTGATAACACCAAGTCGAACAAAGATTTAGGAGTTCAAGGACTGCGGCAGAAAATCATGGAAGTTTTGAATCAAGAGCCGTACATGGGAGAAGAGGTACCGCTGAGGTAAAATGCTGCCATATTTCCTTAAAAATGTTATAGCAAACTTTTTTGAGGCCTGTTTACTCAAGCTCTTGGAAGCAAAAAACTCACAGCAGTCTGTGGCAACGTAATGATAGCGTAAGCGTAAGCCACACTAAATCTAGTTAAAGCCATTAAATTCTTTCTTATTCTTAATTGGCAATAGCAAAAAAATCTTAATTAATTCTTGGAAATCGATGTAGGAGCTTTCTCAAATTTAGAAAATATGAATTAATTCCATTAACTGTCTTTAGGCACTTTACGAGAAATATCAGTTTCTTCATGTTGCTTGGAGGGAGGGGGGCAAGATGTGTAAGTAGATGATGTGTAAAAGTTTGCATGGTGCATTCCTTAGATGGTTTAACTTCGAAAAAGTTTTAGAAGCATTAGTGGCCAAGGGAACCTACTACATGGATCTAAATCAGCTCCTGACTGTCACAAGAAAGGTTTGCCGCATCTATGACGGGGATGAGTTGACAGCCATGCTGAATTTCTATCACGACCTTGGCGTGATTGTTAAGCACGGCCAGACTGTGGTATTGCAGGCGCAGTGGTTGATTGATCTTTTCAAACAATTGATAACTGTGCGGCCTTTTGATGAAGTTGTAAGTTATGTCTTTTGATAACGTAATTACAATACAAACTTTGAAGTGATTCTTTGATGTTTTTGTTACCCTGACATAACATAACGTATCATAAACTTTATTTATGCTCGAATTTTAGAGTAGCCAACAAGCTAATATCTTTGAGCTGACACTACATAAAAAAAGAAAAATATTTTAAATACATTATGAATAATAATAATAACAATAATTTTAATAATAATAGAAAAATATTATTTACAATTTTAAGTATAAGTATGTACAAGCAAAAGAATCTATATAAAGGTAACACCCTGCATTTTAGTCTTAAAGTCTGTAAAAAGCTAGTGCGAAAAAAGTCTGGCAGTGCATTCGATCCACTGCTTAGCTGAAAAGTAAGAAAAGGAGTTAAGACCCTTGGTAGTTGTATTAGGTTTACTAAATAAAAGAATGTAGTTGCCACGAAGATCATAGGAAGAGGACCGGAGTGAAAACATATTCTTCATATAAGCAGGAAAATGAGTGAAAAACAAACTCTTATGTAACAATATGAGGAAATTCTGAACGCGCTTGCTACACAACGTAGGAGAGGTGACCTTTGAAAAACTAATGGTGAAATGTAACTTCATCAAGTGGTATCATTTCCATTCGCCACTGGGGAAACGAGAATCGAACTGGAGCCGAAATGCCTCCCGCAATTGTTTCTGGGATCGTTTCTGAGGACTCACCTGTCAGCTATTGGCCATTATTCTCCTGTCCCCAGCAAATGGCCCAGACGTCTTTGCGAAAGTTTGTTTGACCCAGTTTCCCTCTCGTTTCATAAGTGGCGAATTTAGACCTTACTCGAATCTACTGTTTATCATTCCATTTACGAATGTGAAACACAGTCGTAGAATCCGCACATAGTATTATTTTGTGGTATTGTTATTTAGAATGCCGTATCTTTTGCGAAATCTTCGCAAACCCTCGGCGACTAAAAAAAAAAAAGAATTGTTGTTTCCTATTAAATGACAACATTGTTAGTTTTGGCCCTTTCTTGACTGAAGATAGCAAGGCTAAATTTTTTGTTTCTTTGCCTGTTTGTTTTTTGTTTTTATTTTAGACGAGTTGTATAAATTAAACTTCTTTTTTCTTTGTATTTAGGATCCTATGTTTTCAGAGTGCTGGCTTGAGCTTGAGCAAAGCGGCATTCTAAGGATGGCTTTGGTTGATCACATTTTTGCAGAATTTATCCAGGAAGGTCTGAGTAAGCAGGATATTTTGGACATGATGGAGGCCTATGGATTGATCATCAAATTCTCTTGTTCATCTGCAGAAAGCGAACAGGAGCAAATTGAGTACTTTGTTCCCTCTCAGCTTAGATCATCTCCGTCAGGTCTGTGCGAATTGAAGCCTACTGCAAGCGATCCATGTCCGTTGTACCTGCACTTTCTTGACGGCTTTGTTCCTAACGGTTTCTTCCCTCAGCTTTTGTCAAAATGTATACACTGGTGTTCAAAACAGCGGTTAAGAGGACCACCTCAATTATTCCAAAATGGCGCAAGGCTTTTCATCGGAGTGCATGACATTTTTGAGCTTATTCTTCTCTGCAGGAAGAGGTTCATCAAGGTCTTATTAAAGAATAAAACCTCTTCTAATTCTTCGGCCGCAACATGCGCTACTCGATTGATGGCTAATAAGGTTCGAGACTCTCTCGAAGAAACTTTGCAAAGTTTGTCTCGTGAACTATCCTGGTTATGCAACCTTCGCTATGAACTATGTGTTTTATGCACTTCCTGCTTGCAAAGCAGTGAGCCTTGTACAAAGCACGGCTTAGTATCCTGTGATCACGACGATTGTCAGCATCTTCTGAGGGTACTGCCCGGAGAGGAGCTGTGTTGTTTAAGGAGCTTCTGTGATTATACAGTAAAGGTTCAGGGACTGGATATATGGTTTCTTATCACCACGGTAAAGGACTAGCCTGTTTTAATTACCTTATTAGAGAAAAATTAACGCTCCATGAAATTAACGCGAATTTTAAAGATTCGCGTTAATTTAAGTCGCGTTAATTTTGTTGAGCGTTAATTTCCGCGACGTCAATTAAGTGCAGCGGCGTTAATTTCCACGCTCTTAATTTCCAGTATTTTAACCCCAATTTTGGAACCTGTCCAGACATTCTTGACACCTTAAAAACATTAACTAGAAGCTTTCTTTCTTCCATTTACCCTTTATTTTTCATCTTTCACAAAAAGGCGAAGGTTTACAAAATTTCGAGTTCATCTTCATCGTTGTCGCTGTCAGAAGTGATGTCAGCTCAGTTTTGTTCAGTTTTGAATTTTTTTGCATCCAGTGTTGAAATAAATTTGTTCTAGTTGTCACCACCAACTGTGTCTTAATCGCGTTAATTTCCTTTATTATGAAATTCTACCTCCTCTTTCGCGTTAATTTTCTTTATTCGAAAGTCGTTTTCCATTAAATTCGCGTTAATTTAAGTCGCGTTAATTTCCAATACCTTAATTTCATAGAGCGTTAATTTCCTATAATAAGGTATTCAGTTGAAATATTTCAACTTCTCTTTGTGAAAGATTTTGTCCAAATTTTACAACTGCTGCAGATGGCAAGCAAGTGCCCTCGAACCGCAATACGAGAAATACGGCGGTGAAATACATGCGCGCGCACGCAGCTCCTTCGTACAGTAGCGTGGCAAATGCTCGACTTCTAATCTGGTACCCAGATCGCTTAGTCACCAAGAGATCTGGGTACGAGATTAGCTCGACTGCACAACGAGTCATGGTTCGTTACACCCAGCTTGTCTTGATTAAGATGGCGTTTTCCTTCGTTGAACGCAGTAATTTACTCTTTTGTATCTAACCTCGGCTAGTTGCACCATTTACTGTGGGTCCGTGTAACGTTTTGGTACTCTAAAATTTGCTTTGAATTCGCAGCAGAGGAATTTGATAGTTTGTAGCTGTAGAATTTTGTATACTGGACTCAAGTAAAAGGTAAAAGTTATAGGTGCAAGCATTGCAAGTCTCCGTAGATACTGCGTGTGAGGAACATTTAAAGAGTTACCTAGGCCTGGTGCAAACGTTGAAATTTTAACGATAGTTTGGGTGGGCCCAGTTTGAGTTAAGTTCGATAGTTCGGTAGGCTTTTTTCACGTTGTGTTTCTCCGACTTAGTCGGAGAGAAGACATAAAAAAGTCATCCTTTTACAGTCTGCTGTGTTCTGAGGTGTCAAATGTGGAACTAATTCTGTACTTAGCTCGCTCAAGTTAGTTTAAGTTTCAACGTTTGATCTCGGCAACTGCCGGCATACTTGCTCTGTTACACTCTTTTTTCTTGTGTTATTCTGCTCTAAAATACGATATCTTGTCTTTATCATAGGCCTATAAAGCAAAAATGGAAAACGGGACAGCAGAAGGTACGGTATGTGAATATTTGAAGTTTTAATTCGACTTCGATTTGCCATTGAATAGAAGTCGATCGATCTGATTGTTTCTCGAGGTACATGTAACGGTCAGGTTGCTTTACGTTGCCCCCTGATTCCTTTAAATATTGCATGGGTTCGTAGCCCTTGTTTTTAATAAGAAAGGGAGAGTATGAGGCAATGCCAGCGGCGTTACCATCACCCCCTAAAACACGCGATCATCTGATACGAGTCAAAAGTCTTAAAACACAGCCAGCATGGTCTTACTTTTAAATCAAGGCTGACTCGTGGTCCAGCGGGGTTTTGAACCTGCGACCTACAGCTAAAGTGTCCGGCGCTCTTCTTACTAAGCTAACTGGGCGGCGGTTTTTATTTGAGGGTTCAGGTTACTGAAGGTACAATTACAGTAAAGGTATGGAATGAGCAAATTTAGTGGAAATCAATTGTGGTTCGCGCTAGATTTGAACAACCGAGGGTGCTTGTTACCGGCCTAAAGTCAACTGTAGTTGTAATCTAGAAAACCCTAACAAATTTCCTATTAGTTTGTACAAGTATTAACTGTATTGAACAATCATAAGTATTCTAGACCTGATGGGCTTAAGGTAACATCATTTTGGACGCCCTTGTGTTGTTAAAGATGTGTATGATAAATTTGTGAATTAGAACGGTTGCTTTGAAACAGCTTCTCCAGTCTTGGATCCCCACATTGTTGGTGGCTTCGCAGCAAGTACCTCAGTAGAAGACAAAGTAGTGATGGATCGTACCCTGTCTTTTAAGTCTGGCGTACCATCGTCCAGTGACCTTCTCCTGGTTGCTTCAGGGCTTGGTAGCTCCTGGAAGATGCTTGGTAGAATCCTGTGCCTTCCTGAACCTGTTTTAGAACAGATCGAGGAGGACGAGCGCCATTTGCCTGAAAAGTGCTACGGTGTGTACAAAATAACAGTTAGATGGGTTAATAGACCCCATTACGTGAGTATGGTTACAGACTAAATATGGTGATACGAGGCTCTGTTAATGATAAATTGAAGTAAACAGGCTTCAGTTCTCACTTTTTGTATTTATGATGCTCCTGTGCGCAATTTTTACTTTCCCTTTGTTATGGACGGTTTTCTTGCAAGAATGAATTACTCATCGGAAGACAAGTAGGAGGAAAAAAAAAGACAGACGATTGAATACTTTGGAACACAGGAACTGTGCAAAAATCTCCTACTTGATTTTACTGTTGTCAGTGTAGGCTGTAGCAAACTGGTATTAATAGGATTATTTTCGATAGGTAGAAACTTATAGTGTCTAGAATCAGTTGGCCAGTTATTGATCAAATTTTGCCATCCAGGTGTTCAACATTCAAAAATGTGGAAGACATCCAAACTTACAGCCAGTCAACTATGCATCCGTGAACGAGTAGAATTATTTTTTACCTACCGTTGGATTTTGCCAAGAAACTTTATATTTTTCACGATCATTTCAAGCGGTCCTTTTTCGTTGTAATGCCATTATATTAACATTATATTAACGCTACACAACTCTTTTCAACACACTGTCCAATTTACAGCTGTGTTAAAAAAGTGGATACAGACAGTCGGACCCGCCGCATCGTATGGGTGCCTGGCTAAAGCCTTACAGCATCCTATTGTAAGACGATCAGAATTGGCAACCAAGTATTGTCATTCATTCAGGGAGACAGGTGAGGGCAAGTTTTGTGTGACTCAATTTACTGATTATCCTAGTGTTAAAAGAAGTCTATCTGAGCCACACAGGTAAGGACCTCCCAGCTCATAATGCCCGGCCTTGGAGAAAGTGAAAAGCGAGCGAGACTTCTTTACCAGTATAATGTCCTTTTTGAGTATGGTGTTTAATGAGGTGTTCCCGTCAATGAGGTTTTTTTTCCTGAACATTTACCTACACAAGTTAACAGTTCTGATTAATAATGGCAACAGGGCTGAGTAGAGCCCAATAGCATTGCGAACAGAAACTATTTTTATAAAGTAACTAAGATAGTACGCGCGCTCTGATTGGCTGAGAGGTGTGTTTGCACAAGAGTGTGTAAACATAATTGTGGCGTCAAAATGTTTTGCTTTTCGCGCTTATCACGCACGCACAAATTTGAAAATGTTTTTTAGTTGAATACTCGACACATTTACTTTATTTACCCATTCTTCGGAAACATGTTGTGTCAATTTTTTTTCGCGTAAGCTGACATCTTAAGCGAGAAAAACCCGTATTTTTGGAAAGCATCTTTTTGCAAAACAAGAACTGATTAGGCGTACAAGCTTCCTCTACAAGATTTCGCGTCAGGTAAGAATTTCTCTTTTAATCAGTGCCCTAAACAAAGAGTTTCGCTCTTTTCTCGCCTTAGTGTCGGGTTTGCATGACTGTCTGGAACTCTCCGAACCCCTCTCGTGTTTATATCAGGCTATGCAAACACGGAAAACGTTTTCTTTTGCTTAAATGGAACTGAAACTCAGACAAACAAACACAAATTGAAATTAACATCAGCGAATTCATAATATTTGTTTTTGTTTTGACATTAAAATGTCATTCTTGCCTAACAAAATGACAAAAATGGTTAAAGTCAGACGAACATTACAAATTAGTCACTGTGACGTCATTCGTGCGCTGTGCTATACGGTATTTAATCATGCGAGTGCTTAAAATTGTTTCATCGCGAGTTAATTACAGACCCATGCCAACTGGACGACAGGAAGTTCTGTTACCAATTAGTTATAACCATAACAAAAGCTCAGATATTTTGAATGAATAATAATGTGTTTTAAAAATCTTAAATTATTAGTTCCCCAGCTAATTCATCATAACTGTGCCGGCGCTGACCATATTTGGAAGATGCAGGCAAAATGCAATCGATACGATCGCAACCTCGTTTCCAGGCAGCGGCGCGGCAGCCTAGCTGTTTATGCATTAATGAACTCAAACAAACCGGCTAAAGAGTTCACGGCTTTCCAAAGACGAATTAGCCGAATTTCTAACCAAAAGTCGTCATTGTCAGAGTCGTTATGGTCTCGTTTTGAGACTGTTAATCACTGACTGTAAGTTCTTATATCTAACGTTAGAAAATGTCGCCACACAGAAGACAGATTCACACCTGAGCGACTCGCAGGACTCAGTCGATATGGTAAAGAACAACAAAGAGGTGGGATTGCAATGTTCCTTAAACAGTGGTGACATGAAAGACAGGGAGTCTGTGTTATCGAAGGAAGAGACTTGAAATTCAAGCGTGCAAAGTAAGTCTGTTTTAAAGGAGGATAATGTTACAAGGATATTGCTGTCTAGGTTTGTTTTTTGCTAAAGTCATTATTAGTTCCCTTACCCCATACATAAAATGCTCCTGTCGTGTCTCTTAGAGTCATAAAGAAGATGTCAAACAAATTTCAACAGCGAGACTGACCATAATATTTTTTTGTTAATTTTTGCTGGCAAAGCACGACTTGAAATAGGTAGCCCAAATTTTTCAAGTTTAAATCCATCTCTATCCTTGCCATCCGTGACAAAGACGACAGGAAAAAGTTGTCGTACCTAATTGCAGTCTTAAGTAACAAAACTGCACCATTATTTTTGGAATCCAGTTGATGCGAAAAACACGTCAGTGACATAACCCCTTTAATTGTAGTAAGTAACTGCGTTCCCAAGTTTGGGAAAAAGTATACTCGACGAGACCACAAAGCAACATGAGTAATTTGTTTAGAAAAAAATTACCAAATTCAGTCAAGAAGCAAAGTTCTCCTGCTTGTTTGACTTCTTATTGCAAGGGAAATTTTCCCGCCTCGGATTGTTCTGTTATTTACAGTGCATAAATTTTCGCCATTGCTGATAATTCTCCATCATTGTCTTTGATCATTGGACACTGTGTTCAAAGTTAGGCCCGTTTATTATACATGGAGAAAGGTTGACCCGCCCAACTGAGCTACCCTGGGCAAGCCAACTCTTCGATAAAAAGTTGACGTGGCGAACCTTTAACATCAGAAAAAAACGTTGGCTCGGCTAGAATTAAGGGTGATCCGCCAAGATGGGTTACCCTTTTGTGATGGTAGGGTGACCCTCCTACTTGGGCCAACTTTTCTCCATATACGTTGGCGTACCCACCCCGGTCAAGTGGGTGAAGGTAAGACAATCAGAGCATGCGCGAGTGCTGTTTAGAGCATGTGCGAGCGCTGTTGGCTCAAGCCAAGAGGTCAAACTTCTCATACAAACGCTCGCTAAAGTTGACAAGGCTGGACGAGTAACCCTTCTGCCCGACTTTTCGACTTTCCGCAGGTCCATATAAACGGGGCCCAAGAGATGAGAAATCTGAGTTCAATAAACAACTAAACACGTCATCATGTATACGCACGGCCATGCGTGTATTAAGGTTTTTTATACACATATGTACCATAGCGACTCAATAAGACTTATATAGGGCAAGCACCTTAGCTATGTTATAAAGCTGTATAAAAATTGAGCAATAGTTAAAGAATCGTAAGCCACCAAAACTGCAGAAATGCAGGAAGCAAAAATCACTAAACCGTAAATTCCCTGACAAATTATGAGATTTTCAGGCAAATTTTCCCGAAAAGTGCATGTTGATTGTGTGCGTGGCTGAAATTTTCAGCGATAGCTTAAATTCTGCTATGAGCTTTCAATGTTCACAGTTTCCATTTCAGTCGCTTAACCAGAGAGAGTGATGAGCATATGCCAAAGTGGCAAAGCATTTGAACAAAGATACGGGCTCGCTTGTAGTTTCTTCTTCAGCACAAGAACGAATGTAATCGCCTTTGAAGGCTGCAGTTCTCACTATCGATAGCGACGGCTTCAAACACTTCTTTTAAAAAGTGAATTCGCACTGTTTCAAACTTTATCGAGCTTATTCCATCTCGTTCAATTCGTCCCCTTTGGCGATTTTTTTCTGGAGTTGAATTCTGAAAGACTTTATCGAAGTTCTGGAAAAGAAAAAGGAAGTCACTGTCTTGTGTTCTCGTCCCACACAAAACGTGAAATGAGAGTTTTTCTCGTCGTAGTCGTGCAGTGGCGGCAAAGAAACATACAAATGTACAAAAAAGCGTGATGCACGTGCAGAGGTGTTGTTTTGCCAGTCTAAACCTATTGCTTTTAATTGGCCGTTTTCGTTGGCGTCCCCTTCGTCGTTGCTTACGTTCCCTTTTTATCCCTATACAGGTGTTCATCTGAGATAAATCAAACTCGTTTCAGCAGCAGCTCGTGATGGCCAACCGTGTCTTTAAGCCTGTTGTTCCTCTGCTGTTTTGCAATGTCTCTGGATGGTGAGATGAGCAAGCTTGATCTTTGCCCGGCTTCCGTACGTAAGGCTGACAAAAAGAATTTATTGGTTGCTTTGTTCAGAATTGTCCCCACACCACAACAAACAAACGAACCTACAATGGTTTCCGCAGCTCCAAGAAACACAGAAACGATATGCCTACAGCAATGTAGAAAAGACGTTTTGAAATACAAACCTCCAAAGGACTTCTACTATTTTTTAATTAACCTTAAGATACTTGGCATTGCCTTCATAGATATACATATATTTGTTAAAAAAAAAATTAATGTGCAGTAGGGATACGGTTGTAAATTCTGCTGGTGTACACCACCCGGTGCAAAAGTTAAAATCTGTTTTTGTTTTTATTACTCCTTTGAACTTAGTCTTGAATCAGAATTTTCTCAACTTAAATTTTAGCAAGGTACAAAGATTAATAAGTGAGAAAATGAGATTACTTCATGATTGGTAACCGCGTACGAATTTTATTCACGAGTTGGCGTTTCTTCAGAAAGAGCGATTTTTAACTATCAGACGACGCGAACGATGATTTTTTCACTTGTGAAATGTCACTGTTGGCGTCCTTGGTTGGCTGTGAATGAAAACAGAACTATTTTCCTCCCTGTGCATTAAGGTAGTAAAGAGGTATCATGGGGGGGATGCGCTTCACTCGATGGCTAGATCTAGATTCCATAACGAAAAAGGATGATCGGACACATAAGTAAAAAAACTAAGAATTAGGGAAGCCAAGTTGGTAGGAAATGAAGAGGGAAAATAGAAAATAGGGTTAAGTACTGTTTCAGGATAGATATATGCCATTAGCTTTGCACTTAGCCTCTCTTTGGGCAACTTAAAAAATGGCGTTTCACGGCAGTTAGTGCCGATTGCTACTTTAGTGTAGGGTCAGACATCACAAGCGGGTTCAAGGCTCCCTTATTTTCCTTACATTCGTCTCTTTTCTTACACCCTTAACTTAAAGTAACGTTTCCTTAGGGTAGGGTTCATAAGGTATCGGAGCTTCTTCTCAGCTGTAATAACATGTTGACAAGAGATGATAAAAGGGACAGAGAAGGCATCCCCCATACACACCCTATTCCATAGGTAATTCGTCTCGAGTTATTTTTAAGACCACAGATCCCAAGGAAGATAAGACAACAGCCAATCACATAGCGCGAATGTGTTCCACGTGTCTTTAAGCCTGTTGTTCCTCTGCTGTTTTGCAATGTCTCTGGATGGTGAGATGAGCAAGCTTTATCTTTGCCCGGCTTCCGTACGTAAGGCTTACAAAAAGAATTTATTGGTTGCTTTGTTCATAATTGTACCCACACCACAACAAACAAACGAACCTACAATGGTTTCCGCAGCACCAAGAAACACAGAAATGATATGCCTACAGCAATGTAGAAAAGACGTTTTGAAATACAAACCTCCAAAGAACTTCTACTATTTTTTAATTAACCTTAAGATACTTGACATTGCCTTCATAGATATACATATATTTGTAAAAAAAATTAATGTGACGTAGGGATACGGTTGTAGTTTAAAATTCTGCTGGTGTAAAGTACACCACCCGGTGCAAAAGTTAAAATCTGTTTTGTTGTTATTACTCCTTTGAACTCAGAATTTTCTCAACTTAAATCATAGCAAGGTACAAAGATTAATAAGTGAGCAAATGAGATTGCTTCATGATTGGTAACCGCGTACGAATTTTATTCACGAGTTGGCGTTTCCTCAGAAAGAGTGATTGTCAACTATCAGACGACGCCAACGATGATTTTTTCATTTGTGAAATGTCACTGTTGGCGTCCTTGGCTGGCTGTGACTGAAAACAGAACTATTTTTCCTCACTGTCATTTTAAATGCATAAAGGTAGTAAAGAGCGTTATGTCAGGGCCAGCGCAGGGGGAGGGGCTGGGGGGGTTGCAGCAGTGTCCTCCCACGTTTTAAAAAAAGAAAATTAATAAAATTATGCAATAGACATTTTCATATAAAAGTGTCTTTGCTGAAATAAGATCATTCGGCTGGCGAACCTGGCAAAAGCATCTAAATTTATTATTTGTCCGCTTCGATCCTACATCTGATGCGTTGTAAACCTGAAAACACTAGTATCTTTACACAACTGCACTTAGTCGTAGACTTCTGCGTTTTCAAACCAGCCAGGCTAAGCATATGTAACAATGCGGATTTTTTGGTCAAGATTCTTGGTGAAATCTGAAGACTACTTCCCGGAACTACGGTTTCTTAAAACGAATTATATCGGGTGAATATGTTCCCTGACAAATTAAAAGCCCAACTAGTAGCCCTGAACAATAGAGATTTGCACAAGTAACAATTTATAAAAAACACACAAAGGATTTTTTTTTTATTTTAATGCCCAAAATAAAGAGATGAATCTCATAGTTTATTAGATATAATCCATGTAAAGTTTGCTTATCATTTTCGCATAAATTATGACCTAAATTTGGAAACCGCTGAATTTCTCGAATTGGGTCTTTGCGATTTCGGTGAAACTCTGTTCAGCGCAAGGCACCAATGCGCACTATGTGTAGCCGCGAGATTTTCACGAAAAAATGCCGGCAACAGCAGATTTTCGACTCAGACCTCAAAGGGGCGTGGCATTATAACCACGTGACATTTACTCCGATCGTCAAAAATTTTATGTTATATTGTAGATTGATGTATATGTTATCCATTCTATGTGTTAGACTTACGATAAAAGTAAAGGCGGGGATACCAGAGAGCTTCAAAGTAGGATGGTACTCCCCCCAAAAAACTGGGTCGAGTCACCTTAAACTAAAAGTAACGTTTCCTTAGAGTAGGGCTCATAAGCTATCGGAACTTCCTCTTTGCTGTATCATGTTGACTCTTCCTGGGCGATTCGCCTTTTCATCGTTCTCATGGCTCCCTGCTCTCTCTATTTTACTTGTGATGGTGGCTCCTGAGCACGCAGCCTGAAAAAACAGCCAACATTTCGCGACACTACCACTGGTTTCTCCGTGAAATAACGTCTAAGGATCGAATGAGCGCAGAAATTCCATACTGTTGATGTGTCACTTCCCCTATCTGGGTAATACTTATGATTGGTCGTTCCCTGGTCGTGCCGCATGGGAAAATTGCTTCAACCAAACAGCAGTATTACCCAGGTCTAGGCAGTGACACGTCGTCGGTGTGGAATTTCAGCGCACGTTCCTCAGACGTCATTTCCTGGGTAAACCAGTTGTGCCGACGCGAAATGACGGCTCTTTTCTCCGGCTACTGGCTACGAAAGAGCACTACATAGATTTAGAATCAGGTCTATGGCAAGCGGCAAACGTCAATTTCCCTGTACTTATCGTTCACTATGGCTCCGCTTGGTTATTAACACGGACATCAAATGACTATACACCGTCATTACTTTTGGAGAGATTAAGCATTGCATTTCACATGGCGAGCCGCAAGCCTTAGCGACCGAAATATGGGGGAAAATTTGTCCCCCATCTGACCAGGAAGCCATTGTTTAAATTCAGCCAAGCATAGACCGTTGACAGCTTGAAACCATACTTGAGGTGAAATGCGAATCTCCTTTCGTGACCTCCTACTGAAGCTTTATTCGACATACCTTTCAACGGATCATTTTAGCAGACACTACAGAAATAATAAAGCTGAGCTGATGAGACGAACACAACTAAAGAAAAGAACCTGGTGAAATAAAAATCACTCCGAAACAGTGCATCATATTAAATATACACGTTTTGCAAAGTCTTCTTGCACTAAGCGAAGGCGACTCACCCGATCGCTCGCTTTTAATCAGGCGACACACCTAACATAAAAGGCACGTACAGAATACCCTGAACCACGTACATTTTATGAATCTGTTTTAGTTTCGGTGAATTTAAGCTCTCTGGCTGTTAATGAAACATAATAGAGACCGTACGCGTTCTTGCAATGGTGTTTTCTTGAAAAACAAATAGGGGGGAACCGCGATGGACGCAACCAATCAACTAAAATTCATTTCGATTCCCCGGTAAAAATTATAGAAAAGAAAAAGAAAGCTGCTAAGATTCAGAGACTTACAAATAACGAGCAACACTCAACCCCTTCTCTGTGAAGTACATTTAGGACGGTAGGGGTATGGGTAACACGAGCATGTGTTATTTTTAACGCGTTTTAGTCACTCATTTCGTTGTTGATCAAAATCAAAAGCTTTTGTGAAGTTTATACTTCGAATATCCCTTATTTATGGTTTGGTAGCACAATTTGCCACCAGCGGGAGTCAGTTGACCTATCCAATATACTACTAGGAAAACGATTGTTTTCATAGGCAGTGAACGCATGCAACAATGCAATACTACGCATAATTACAGACTACAAGATAATTTTCTCATTAATTCAAACAAATTAAAGATCTGAGCAGGTAACGACAACTATAAATCGCACTGGATCATGATGTAGCATTTAAACTTCGGCAACAAGCAAAACAGCGGTAAAAAGATAAAATATGTAGCAATTGGCCGCTAAGTGTGTACGTGTATTATGAAACACTGATGTCTACAATTTTCAACACATTCCATTGTTTATCCAGAAAATGTAGCACGAAATTAATAATAAAAGCTTTTCGACTTCTTTATAAGGGTACTTCTTGCAGTAACACAAAATTGCCTCCAGTGGAAGTTGTGCTGGGCCTGTTTCTTCCTAAACACTGTACGATCACTCCCGAGCGCGCCACATTAAATTTGGCGGGCATTTAGGAGGTTTTGGCGCGGATATGTTCGAGGCAGAAATAAATTAATTAAAGGAAAAAAATCGAACATTGTCCTTACCTTCAAGGCATCTTACGATTAAGCAAGTCATAAAAAAAACCAGAATTAATGTGTCGCAAGGTAAACCTACTGATTTAAGGCTGAAATGGCCTCGCTTCTGAACCAATGTGACGAAGGATCGAAGGCTGGCCATCTCAGTTTGAACTCTGCTAACCTGTTCGATCTGTTAAAATTTTCTTTCAAATACCAACAAGCTTCTAAGGGAAATGAGTTTGAATCAACACAGAAATTCTCGACCGGGATACCGTAAAAAAGAATTCACATATACTCCATACAATGATGGCTTGATCGGGATGATCCGATCCGGAGAATAGTTGAATAGACCGCGCTCGACTATATTTACCCCGGCTAATACTGTTTTAACCATATTACCAGACAGTTGCGAAATTTAGGATTGTTTCATCGCCTCTGTGAAAATCACTATCGATGACAACCAGTCTGACCCCTGCTAACCTGCACGAGATCGGAGGTAAAATTATAACAGGAAATTGAACATAGCAACCGTCACTCAACGTAATTAGTAAAGTTTATGCGGCTCCACATGCGGCAAACGTGAATTTGTACCACGTGACCACGTTTTACATTTATTTATCGTTTACCGCTCATTATAACTACTCGAAAATCGGTAGATTCACGCCAATTCTATCCATAACAATTGTTTTCAACTGTTTTGATCTGCTCATTTCTCCTCATTTCTCATTTTGAAAAATTGAGAAAGTTTCTCAATTTGAATCTCACGTTTGCCTTTTGCCCTAAACTCGATTCTTAATTTCTCCAATGAATAAGGTCTGGTGGCGCTTAGGTATTTTCAAGACAAGAGGAAAGACAAAGACCCACATACCAATTGAATACTCTTGTCCTCATGGCTGAAACGGTGCTGACTCTAAACACCTTTGAGTGTAAGGGCGAATATTGCAAGCTCAATGGATGGCGTGGCAATGGAAAGCAGGCTAGGACCGAATAACGCTTGTCTCTTCTTAGGCTACGTGGAAGAGAGGATGTTGGAAGAGTAAACCGGGAGGAGGCCCGAGCTAAATAAGTGATATATGGATGACTTAGCGGGCGCAACTTCTTCTAGCGAACATGGCAAATAGCAGTTTCTGGATTTTGCTTCGAATTACCATCCTAAGCTTTCTTAAACGTGGTCTATCTCATGTGACAAACTCCTGGACATTTAGCGATTGCCCGTGAATCTCGTATGAGAAACTCCTGGAAATTTACATGATTCGATTTCCCCGTGAAGAGCACATATCAACATTCGTCTATTACAAAGGCACTGACAGCCATTCTTATCTGAATTTCGCGTGGTCACACCCATCAAAGTGTAAATTGCCCAGTTCTCTGAGTTCTTACCGCTTCGAAAGATCTGCAGGCATGAAGATGATTGCCACAATGAGGCCACAACTCCGGAGGGGGGACTCCGCATATGAAAGGGGTGGGGATGCTCGTCGGAAATTTTGAATAAAACCCCTAAAGGAGACCGATCTGGGCGTGGCCCAAGCTTTTTTTGACCCCTAAAAGAGACCATGTTGAAACACAGACAACATATATATTTTTATATTTTTTCACCTGCAACCCTAGCCGAGGCCTTCACGCCTAAATAAGATGGCGTTTTGCCCAGAACACCCTAAGTGAGACCAAATTCCCCCCCCCGCCCCCCCGCTGCCACAACCATGCACGCATTTTTTGCGGCACGTGGGAACCCCACGTGACAACATTTGGAGCCCGACTCGCAGCCGAAGCAAAACAGGGAGCTGATTTTAAGTTATTAGTCACCATTCCAGGCAAGAACTGCTCTGCGGTGGACCGATATTATAGACAAGACAAGACAATGTTTTATTTGGAGTCTTATACAGTCCTATGTATATCGACCTGAAACTGAAGGATGGTGTTGCGGAATTCTTTTAACCCCGCTCGCCGGTTCAAACAAATCAAGAGGACTGCATCTTTCGATGTAACAACACGATTTAATCCAATTCAACAATCTACTGCGATGTACAATTCTCACATATTAAACGGTCGTAACACAACCATCAATGATTAACCAAACTCAACGATCAACTCACACATTTTAAGTATTCAGTGGTTTTTCCTACTATCCTTACGTAAGGCAGTATTTTTACATTAATCACAGTAAAGTACAGTCAAAGTTCCCATTGTAATGTATCTTAATTAAGTGACTATTACAAAATCGCACGTTCTTTCACCTTATTTAGCCTAAGAAAATGCATGAAGTTACAACATTTTATATCGGACTTTGTCTACATTATTGTGAATCTAATGTCACGACATCTACTTCTTTGCGCTACAAATGTCAATTTCTAGTTAATATTTAATCACAAAGTAATAAAGTTAAGCATCACCTATTTATTGCCTGACACAACCTAGTCCTGAGATACTCAAATCTTGCAGAGCAATTATCGATATTAATCGCATCGTCTGGTACAGCAACCTCGTCTGGAAGTGTTTTGATACGTCTTCCATAAATCAAGTGTGATGGTGTTAAAACCTCTTCTCCCACTTCATTGTATTGGTACGTCAATGGTCTTGAGTTGAGTGTATATTCTATTTCAGCTAACAGAGTTGCCAATTCATCGAATGTCAGTCTCTCATTTCCTGGAGTTTTCCTCGGGCATCCCTTCCCACAGGCAACCATTCTTTCGAAAAATCCTCCCCACCAGGGTGCCCTTTCTAAATTAAATTTCCACTTAATTCGGTCTCGTTCTCAATCTGCTTTTACTTCTGGATGGTTGCCTGAAATGTTTTCGCATTGTCTTAAACGATCAATTCAGGCATTTCTCTTTTAGCGATGAACCTTCGAAAACGACGCCTAAACGTTCCCGTAGACAAATCTTCTTCCAACTCTAAATGCACTGCTATTGTCATGCAACATAAAAAGAACGCAATGTAAGTCTTGCCCATTTGCCCCGATTTTTCTTTTACATAGAGTGGTCCAGCAAAATCTACCCCTACCCTCGAACATGGTGGAGCTTCCTTGACTCTAAAATCAGGAAGCGCAGCAGTCGGAGGGGTACTATAGGGTTTCCCAGTAAACCTTCTACAAGTAACACACTCACTCAAAATTCGCTTTACCACTTGCCTACTTCTTGGGACCAAATATCTTAACCTTAACTCAGCTAATGTAGCTCTACCTCCACTATGGTGAACTCTCTGATGGCACTCTTCTATGACCAACCTTGAGAATCTATGCTGTGCTGTTTGGGCAAAATGACTGGTCTCCTCAAGGTCACAACAAGGTATACTTTTTGCCAACTGATCCCACATTTAGGCCTTAAATTTTGATTCCTGATCCCTAAAATTGTTGCAAAATTTGATCCCTGATCCCGTGAATTTTTTTGATCCCTGGATTTAATCTGGGTTGGACTAACTGCGTATACTTTATAAAAACTGAAAAAAAAGTGTTTCTCTTTTTGATTTCTTTTACAATTAGTCACATCATTTACTGACTGGAGAATTAAGGTTGGTTCCAGTCTGTTCTTTCGAGTTATCATGATTTCTATCATAAGTACGTTCCACTTAAGAGCTGTCATAAACTTTTGGTTTAGTGCTCCGTTCGTGTCATTTACGCCTTTCTTTTAAAATGTGATCAATTCCGCAATTCGCCCACAGCATAAGCAAGAAAAAACATCAAGTGTATGTAGCCTGAAGGTGTACGTACGCGGGGAGAAAAGTTGTAGCGATGAAGGTGGCCCAGTTTAGGGTGGTCTGGAGGCATACTCCCCCAAGAAATTATTTTCATTTAGGGTCTCAGAAATGCCATTTCTAGTATTTTTTGCTGGACATTTTCAGTAAATTAATATGCAGTAAAATGCAGTAGCTAGTTGTTTATTTTACCCATCTCTGGTGTTGATTCAGTGTTTATGGGAAAAAAGAGGCCAGTGACGCGGTCAGAATTATGGATAATAAAAGGATAAAGGAAATACTAACACAAACACACCAATAGTGCAAAAAATGTACCCTTCTTCCCGATTTAATGATAAAAAAATGCTTTTTCAGGATATAAAAAGTATTTTTCTATGTTCTAGCTGTACATACACGCGTATATGTTCGTATAAGGATGTTACGCTACCGAGATCTCTTTGGGCAAAGATTGGCTTGACCAACGACTAGTACCAACAGAATTCCACAAGACCAGGATGATTAATTAGAGAATCCCTGTCGCTAGCGTCTGAACAACAACAGCTGACAAAATGCTAATATAACTTGAAAGGTCTAGCGACAGTTAAATTTAAAGAATCATTTTGGCTTCACAATTTGCAGCAATTTATTTGCAGACTATAGGGATTGTGTTTCCTGGATTTTGGACTATCGGGCCAAGTAGCCTTGTAGGCTTTTATCACTGATCTTCCCCCAGCAGAATATTTTATCAGAGCCGCAAGCTTCATCAATTTGCTATATCTTTCATGACACTAGCTCCTATACATTTGAAATTAATTTGCATTTAGCGGCTTGAAAGTGAATTTTTGAATGATATTTTTGGGATCTGTTAAAGGAATTTTGGTACTGATAAAGGCTGCCATATTTATATGAACTCTTGAGGCTCGTCAGTAAAACATGCAAAGTGTCAAGTACCAAGTGCAAAAAGAAAGTGCTATCAAATGATACGAGGATTTTGTCAATTAAATGAACTGCGCCTCTTAAGACATCTTTGCTAAATATGTGCTTAGGATGCCTGGTTTCATCACCACACGATAGGTTTAGAAAGAGGGAAATTAGTTACTCTGGTAAAGGGCAATGTCCATTATGTAAATTTTTCCAGAATCCGTATTCGGCAAGCAAAGACTGTGACCAATTCTTTATCTCAATCATCTTAGCTCCAACAAACTGAGTCAACAGGTCAATAAGAATAGAATAAGTAATGTGCTAAAAAAGGCAACATAAGATAAATATCTTTAATTTCAAGGAAAGTATCCACACGTTTTGCAGACAAGCTAGTCCAGCAGATCCGATCGCATTAGAACAGTTTAGTACCGGATCAAAATGTTACAGCAAAAAATTCAACTGAATTGAAAAATGTCGGCAGGCTCCTCCAATTAAGGCACATTTCAGAATTTTGTGGTCTTTGTTGTCATGCCGGAAAACCGGATCCCTGATATCCTTACAGTAATGCTGATCCGGATCCCACGGCTTGTGATCCCAGATCCCGGTGCTGTGATACCTGATCCCACCCCATTTTTTACTGTTGATCCCTGATCCCATATACCTTGTTCCTACCCTGGGTCTCCTAGCTTCACTTTCTAAATCTGAATTAACTAGTGTACCCTCGCCTCTCAAAATAGCTCTGTCTTCCTTAATACCAAGCTCACTAACTAGCTCCTTAAAATTAGTCTGCTGCTTTAAATCGCTTTGGACTGACTTCAGCCACTCAATCTCGGCGCATTTCAATTCGTCCGCTTCCAATTTTCCGGTTCGCTTCTCGTTTTGCTTTGCCCTTGCTTTTGAGTTGTCAATGAGTCTCTTTATCCAGGCTGTCACCCTGACTAGTCTCTGTAGCGTGCTATAGTCATTCAGGTCAGTCATACCGGCAATACCACTCACAATTTCCACCTTTGTCATCATTACATCCGCGCTTTTCTTTTCTTCGATCAGGCTCTCTGGGGTTCTTAAGCTTTCTGTCAACACTGGCCAATCCTCTGGTCGTTCTGTTAGCCATGATGGACCGCGCCACCAAAGCTGGTTTCCCTTTAGCAGCGAGGCTAACCCTCCCCTGGAACCAAGGTCAGCTGGGTTTTCTTCTGTCGAGCAGTACGCCCAATCTTCTTTGTCAGTCAATTTCAAAATCTCGTTCACACGTACTATAGTAGACTACGAGTAGTCCCCCATTTTTCCTCAGGGATAGTAGAGTGAGCAAAACGCGAGCGCGCGTGAAAATCACCCCACGCGAGAAAAGGCGACACGTAATTTTCACGCGCGCTGGCGTTTCGCTCACTCTACTATCCCTGCGGAAAAATGGGGGACTACTCGTAGTCTAACTCTGTGGCGCACGAACTGCTTCCATTCGCCCTTGTTTTGTATCCAGCTGAGAGCTGTCTTGCTGTCCAGCCAGAACCTCACGCAATCCAACTTCACTTGTGACTGTAACGCGTTCTTCACTGTGTGCATGAGCTGCGCAAGTAGTCTCGCCGACATCAATTCTAAGCGCGGAATCGAAAGTTCTTTTAGAGGGGCGACTCTAGTTTTGCTGGCTAGTAATCTCATGCGGTACACGAAGTAAACCATGGCACAATAGGCTTTCATGCTGGCATCGCCGAACCCATGTAAATAAACACTCTGTTACATCCCCTCCTCCGGTCTCATAAAGGCATCTGTGCATACGAATCTCTTTATTTTCTGCTAAATCTTGGACCCACTTGTCCCATTTTCTTTTAATTTCTCCCGTCAAAACCCCAACCCAATCGAATTTGCTGTTACAAATTTCTTGAAAAAGCACCTTCATATTGACGGTGACAGGGCTAACTATCCCCAAGAGATCAAATAAACTTGCCAGTAGACTTAATACATTTCTTTTAGTTGCTTCCAACCCCTTAGCCTTGTCGGCTATATGCTGAAAGTTGAAATGAAGAGTATCGCCTTCGCAATCCCAAGCTACACCCAACACTTTTTCTCCCTTTGTTCCACCCGGGGGTTCTAATTTCGACCTCGCATAAGTCTCCTCCTCCTCGAGTATACCCACTTCCCGGGTTGTTTTGTTGCTCTCGCATGCACTGATCATTTCCCGGGGTCATTTCCCTTAGTCCTTGGTCATTGGTCTTCCACTTTCTCAGGGTAAATCCCGCCTGAGTTGGCCATTCGCTCCCTTGCGTTCTTGTAAAGGGTGAAGGTTTTATCAACGGTTCGTTCCCCAGTCAGTAAATCATCTACATAGAATCCTTCTATCATTCTTTTGACAAATTTAGGGTCTACTTCTGCATAGGTAGCCAGATGGTGTCTTATCGTACCATTCAACAAAGGGTGAAAAAACGACGAGACAAAACCTGTACACTACAAGACCTACAACACTCAAGTTACTGTGATGCACGTCTTCAACCCACAAAAACCTCAAACTATCGCGATCTTCTGGATCCACAGCTACATTCAAAAATGCCTTTTCAATGTCCCCCACTAGCGCAATTTTGTTCTCCCTAAACCTTACAAGAATATCGAACAATAGCTGTGGTCACACTACAGACTTTTTACCTAGGTAAACACGACTTGTTGACAGTTTACCTAGGGAAACTTGATTTTTTAAGTGTGTCCGATTTTTCCCTAGGTAACTTAATTAATTTTATCGTCTGGGTCTTGGATATGTCTCGAAAACAATAGAGTTTACCTTGACAGCTACCCCAAAGCAATAGTCGTGGTTATACTAGCCCTTTTACCCATGGGTAAATAGCGTTTGCCCACGGGAAAAGACTTTTTTGTGTGTAACCGCTTTTCCCAGACCGAAACTGCCCTAGGGTTATTTCCATGGATTCATCAAAAAGAACAAAAGAACTTCCCATGACAGTTCCTGAACTGAAAAGTACGGTTTATCTGCTCCCTGAGGTGGCTTGGCCAATCATAAAGCAGAACGCAGCTAATACAGGAAATTGCGTGAGGCGCTCTGAGGTGACCTCTGAAGCACTTGGCTAATTTCGCGCCTACTTCTAGCACGAGGTAACATGGCAGGGTTTCGTGCATCATTGTGAGTATTTCTTTCTTTATTTATTTTCATGAGTTTGCCCTTCAGACTGCCAGTTACGAAGTTGATTAAATTATAGTCTTTCTGTTTATCTGTTTATAGGAACGCTAGTCAAAATGAAGATCCCTATTACAACGGGTATTTATTTGCGGCACGAAATCAAACAAGGCCGCAGGGAATCAACAACACCGGTAATAGCCTGTATGGTGTTAGCATGGCTCAAAATCAGCCTCCACTGCATTATCCAGCGATGTTAAATCCCTACCCGATTTGCCAGAACCCTGTACCCGGTACTAGCAATCACCTTCAGTTTGAACCAGACAGGGACAGCGCTAGTCCAACTCCAAGTGAATCCTCGAACCGAAGCGACGATCGTAACAAGCGCAGTAGCTGGTCGTTGACCGAAGAGAGATGCTTAATTGCCGCTTTTAAGGAGTACTACGATAGACTTAAGTCTACAAAAAGCAGTCAAGCGAAAAAAAAAATATGGGAAGATATTTTGAAGCAGTTTCAAAGTATGTGCTTTGACAATGGCGTGGAATCTGAAAAGTCATTAGCGCAGTTAAAGGAGAAGTGGCGGGCGCTCTTGGATAAATACAAAAGCGTATGTGATAACAACAATCGCACGGGAAGGGAACGGAAAACGTTCAAGCACTATGAAGACATCGACGAATTTATGGCTTCATCAGACAAAGTGAATCCAAGATTTGTCAAGGAAACGAAAGCCCACCGACAGGATTGTAGCTCTGATGATACCGACGATATTTTATCGACCGGAAATCAAGATTGCAGTAAGAAACCAGAGAAACGGCCGCCCAGCTCTGCTGGAGGAGATAGTGCGGATGCAGAGACAACTGGAAAAACTGGGCAAAAGGATGAAAAAGGACCAAAAAAGAAGAAGAAAAGGCTTAGCGGCGATGACATGGAGCTAGCAATCCTTGACATGATGAAGTCACAGCAAGAAGCCATCCAAAGATCCGAAGAGAATGACGAGAGAGTTTTTGAAGCTCTCCTCAAATCTCAGGCAGAAGCGCAGCGACAACACCAAGAATTTGTTGTGTCTGTGTTAGGAAAACTCGGAGACATATTTGCTTCCAAAAAATAGGTTTAACTCAGCGCTTTTATTCCAAAGAAAAAAGGAACTGTTTACATGATTGTTGCAAAACTGCAAAAAGAAATTTTAATTGATCTTGAATAGTATTTTGGACACTAAAATACACAGTGCTGTAAAATGGTTACAACCGCTGTTTCTTAAGTATAATAGACGTTACAGTTGTTTAGCAAACAGAATTTTTATATTTCCTGTAATTATCCCGTGTAAAATTCTACACCATTTTTGATTGATTTTATATTACTATATATATATATACATATTTATTCAATCTGGTGTTACTTTCAGGTTTGGATCAATGGGATCAGATATATGATTGCTTAAATAAATTGCAAAGCAAAATATAATTATTTCGTAACCTTCTATAATTTAGGACGCAAAGAGGACAAAATCAAGGGGATATATGTCTATTGATTTGCAACGTATTGAACAAGGGCTTGTAGAACCGCAGCTGCAGCCTGGGAGGGGGGGCCGCCGTCGTCATCATCATCATCATCGCTATCATCATCATCACTATCATCTATGTCAAGTTCATCTCCTCGTAAAACACAAATGTTCTGTAGCACGCAGCAGGCGATGATAGTGTCCGGTATTCTGTCACTGTCTTCGTCTAGGCGCTTAAGTAATACCCTCCACCTTCCTTTGGTCATACCAAATGCATGTTCGGATACTATTCTCGCCTTGGATACCTCTCGGTTGAAATTCCTCTGGTCGCGCGTAAGCCCACCGTTATCCTTAAATGGTCGGATGAGCCAGGTTTTGTTTGGATAAGCAGTGTCTCCCACGATAAGTGGGCGCACTACAGTTCCGCCTAAGTCAAATGTAGGTTCCATTAGGATATTCTCATCTTCAGCAGCCCAATAAACGTCAGTTAAACGCAGCATCCGAGCATCATGTAGACTTCCAGGAAAACCAGTGGCCACGGATAAATAGAGGCCAGAGGCATCAACTATTCCCTGTACTAAAAAACTGTAGAAATGTTTCCGGTTAAAGTAGTCTTCATGGTTAATTTTCGGGGCCTTAATAGGTACATGGCTTCCATCTATTGCTCCAACTACATTAGGTAATTTACTTTTATTGTCGAAGCCTTTAATTTTTTTAGCTATCTCTGCTGCAGTAGAAGGAAATTTGATAAACTCATCTTGAAGTCGGCATATTTCTTGAACAAATTCATGGCAACACTTTACAACAGTCGGTTTTGCCAACCCAACCATCAGTCCACACGAGCGGTAGCACTCTCCAGTAGCTAGTCGCCAGAGGCTTGCACCGACGCGCTTTGGAACTGGAATGGCATCTCGCATCCTAGTGTTTTGCCGCTGGAGCGCCGGTCCAACGAGCTGGCATATATATTCAAAGGTATCGCGCGAAACTCTAAAGTTTTCTTTCCACCAGTGATCCAGTGCATTGTTATTTAGAAGTTCCTGAAACCAGTTCTGTGGTCGTGGAAATACCCAAGCTCTTCTAGGCCGGCGAGCAAATTGGCGACGAGCTCGTAAATTTAAATACAATGCCGACAAACCTTGCAGGTAGCGTAATCGAAAGCGCCTTCTTCGGTGTCTTCTCGCAAAAAACTGCTGGACTGTTATGTTTATGGAAGACTGTCGAATAATAAGCAGGAGAATCACTGAAATTAAGCTTACTAGATCTCGATTCGTGTCATCCATGTTGATCTCCACTTTTCCCGCCAATTCACAAGGTCAGTTAGCTCATATCTAATTATATTTTACCCTGAGGGGTGTCTTTTACTGTGTAACCGCATCCCCAAGGGTAAAGTGAAACCTGAGCTAAACCAAACCCAAGCCATTTACCCTCTGGAAGACCCCAAACCCAAGGTGTGTGTAACCACTACTAATGTCTAGGGAAACTTAAATGCCGAAGTTGCTAGCCAATAGACGCTCATCGGCGAAGGTCTTGATGACAGAGCCGGACATAGCTCACACGGTGAAAGAAATGTTTGGGGCACGAGTCGTCTACGTCTTCGCCTTTCTTCACCTTGCATGTTGAATTAGCGTAAAAATAACAGCGAGATAAAAGAAAAAAAACGTCTCTTTGATCAGCTACATCCCTGCGCATTTTGCCGTCTTGAATTTGCGCTCCAAAAAATTCAACTGGCGTGAAATCTTTGGGAGCCCATATCAGTAGAGTGACCCTCCCAGAAGTTTTACCAAGGTAAAGCAAAACCCGAGATGAATTTACCTTGGGAGATTTTTGATGAATTTGCCCTAGGTAAATCGGTTTTACCTAGGTAAAAGTCTGTAGTGCGACCACAGCTAATAAGGGATTCAGTGATGGCCCCGTATGTATACAGTCATTTAGGGAGGTCCCATTCTTAGTTTCTTTTGACGAAGCGTCGTAGACAATCCTTAGTTTCGTGGTCTCTGCGCCCGGGGGGGGGGGGGCCACTTGGGTATTTTTTGGGTGGGTATGTGCCGCCCGGGACTCCAAATTGGCACCCCGTTCTAAAAAAAATTCCCCTAAAATTGATACCCCGTTCTAGAAATGGGCCAATTTTTTATACCCCGTTCTAGAATTTGCCCTAAAACTGATACCCCGTTCTAGAAATAGGCCAATTTTTTATACTCCGTTCTAGGGTGCAACAAGAGTATAACAGTTTGCTTCAGTAACGCATTGAGCCGTATTTTTAAAAGCAATCTGTCCTTGAATAATTTCAAATGGTTGCTTACAAAACTGGAGCTTTCATGCGTTCGAAATATTATACCCCGTTCTAGAAAACGCCTCTGAAATAGATACCCCTTTCTAAACCAGGAGCTTTAAAATCACGACCCCGTTGGGCGGCACATACCCGTATAGGTAATGTATGGGAGTACCCCCCCGGTCTCTGCGTCCCTACGAATAACTGCAGGTGGGGTAAATAATGGACGTTTTCACCTAGCTCTTCCAATTCGGACACTTTTTCGATCACCGCTGCGCTCAGCTGTTCCTTTATGATCGAATCATATTCGTTCAAAACTTCTGGTTACAACTTTAGTCTCTTCAACTGACCTTTCATGCGCGACACGCTGTTTGCAAAATTACTCGGAAGGGAGTGATGTCCTAGTTTCCATGGAAACTTGACTGAGTAAATCCCCTCTAAAAATTCTGTTTCGTTCTCGAAGGATTCATGCGCTTCGTCGCTACTTTTTATGCTTAAACTTTCTAGATCCCACAATCTGCTAACTTCACGGTCAAAACTAGCTTTGTCTAGATCTGCACTGTCTTGCGATACGAAATTTACTGACACTTCCTGAACACTCGCTTCGCTAAATTCATATCGCCGTTTTAGGGGACCCTATAACACCCATCCCAGTTCAGTTTCTATCGCGAACGGCTCCTCCGACTCCCCCCGTACCGTTCGACCCCTTTGAAATCCCCACAAGTAGTCCACTCCTAGTAGCGGGTCGATTTCGAGCTCTTCCTTAGATTGACAGACGTCAGAAAACCAAAGGTCACGCAAGTGCAGAAAATCGTTTTTGACAACCTCAACATGCTCGTTGCTTATGTCTGAGTTTTCCGGCACGACATAAGCTTCGAGCGCCTGCACACGACCGCCATGAAGAGGCTTTATGTCAAAACGTACGACTTCTCGCGACGCTGATTCTTTGCCTTTCTGGCCAAAGGTACTAATCATGATCCATTCCTTTCTTTCTACGGGCAACTCGTAGTTGAGAGCCACAAAAGATCTATGACTTCCAGAGTCAAAGATAACTCTGACCCTCCCTTGTGTCTCCCCCTTAATCAATGTTTGGGCTGTCTGGAGGGCTATCCTACTTTCAGTACCCACAAGTTGGGCGCTGACGCTATTTCCGGGCCGATCGCTATTACCTCCCGTTAGTGTATCTTGAATCCCCCCCCCCCCCCCCCCCCCCCCCCGGTGCCTTTGCTCGCCCCGCACCAAACAACCAACTTCCCCCCCCCCAACTTTATTTTTTTTTTTTTACCCTCCCTGCCGTCCCCATCCCCCCTCTTG
>CALNXI010000135.1:263224-270724 GCA_942486025.1 Porites evermanni
AGCATATTTTAAGCCAGATGTGGTCCTTGTCAAAACATACAAACTTGAACATTTATTTTCTGAAAACAGCCTATCTTTTTTAAACCATAATCTTGTTCCAAGGGGTAGTATAGTTTTTGGAATTTATAATTTTTTCCTCTGTTTACAACAAAACACACCTGAATGAGGACTCTAACTGAAGGCAGTGTAATAACTGCTGTCCGGAAAAGAGAATTCCAAACACACAAAATAATTACCCTTTCATTTGCCTAAGCTTCATTTGTTAGAAATTAAAGGTGAAGTTTAAATTAAATCACGAAGATAAGACCTTAAGCATATCAACATGTGCAAAATCAAGAGAGAATGATCTCTTAGCAAAATTTATTTAGCTTCTAGTACATAAAGAAATACATGAACTACGAGATTTGACCATGTCACTCAATCATCCAACGCAACTCTGCCAGGATAAGTTCACAATCAAGAATGAAGAATTAAGAATCTCAATCATCAATTCTTGTCGTCTTAAAGGTGTAGTAGAACCGTAAACAACTCTGACAACTCTTCTACTCAACCACAGCCACCGCACTTTTTTAATATCACGAAGACTTAATTTTGGGCCTTTCACTTGAAAATATAAACTCTTCTACATACGTATTGGAGGGTTGGCCCTTCTGTTAGTCTTGTGAGTCTTCTAAATACAACCACAGGTCAAAAGCGTGCATCTAGAGAGGTGAAGCGAGTCTGCAAAAGATTGGGCATCGAGGAACAGTGACTGTTCACTGGTCTCGTTCTTAGCGTAGTAAACGGCATGTAATGAGAAACGCAAGACCAGAAGAAAGGAAAACGTAAGCTCCACATCACCGCGGAAAAAATTGGTTAAAGCAAAGAAAGCAATGACCAGCAGGACCAAAAGCGAATTCACTTCACGCTGTCGAACCGCTGCGAAGACGAACTTCTTGTTGTTGTTCCCAGCGAGTCTCGCGCATGCTCGCTACAGTTCTCGAATGATTGACAGATTTCTTAACTGGGGCGATCATGGAAAGCCGAAAAGCGGCAAGATCAAAGGCCGTTGCCAGCCCCCCCTGATCCGCACGTACTATATGCTAAACCATCGAATAAGGTGTATGTATTTCGAAGTTAAAACGAAAAATTTATAGGAGCAAGGGAAAATAGAGAAACGAAAGATAGCTTGTCATATCAAAGAATAAATATAAACTTATTTCTTTAGCTTACCTTCCGATTCTTGATCAAATAATTTTTTTGCGGCGCTGTTTTGCTTAGCCTACAAATAGTTTTTGAGATGAAATAAATTTCAAATTAGTTTAATGAGATAAATGAAAAAGAAAGGCCAAACGACTTTCAACAATGAAAACGTGCATAGAATAAAAATGTTCGTTTCTCTGTACTCTCCATGGCTGCTGGACATCTTTCATCAGCACGGAAAAGTTATTGACAGCTCGCCCGCTTCCAAAAGCTCCGCCCCAAGTTGGGCGCTTTCCATTTAGGAAAAAAAAACAACAGAAATTTCGGCGGTAGCAAAAGTGGAATCTCCGATTGGTAAAAAGTTGTTCCATTTGGCCGTAAACCCCGGTACGTGGCGGTACCCGACCGTGGACCTGGAACTGGTACAAACCACGAGAAACGTAAATGGAACACGACATTCCGTTCGGAAATTCCAACTGCGAAAACGGGCCCACCTTTTTAGATTTTCCACTTTTTCTGGGAATTTTCCAGTGGGACGAACCGACGAAACGTGTTCCATTTACCCCCGAACCGGAAATTCCGGAAAGTTTGACTAAATGAGAAGCGCCCAAAATGTTAGGGGCGCGATCCATTCAACCAAAATTTCCGGAAATTTCGGTCCAAAACTCAATGGATCGGTTCGGTCCAACCGGAAAAGTTTCGAAAAAACTGGTCCACCTTTTGAGGTGGTCCTCTTTTCCCGGTCGGACCGGTCTGAATTTTGGTTGAATGGATCGCGCCCCGCTAGGCCTCAAAAACTTTCTCGGACCACGTGACCCGAAACGCATCGGCCGCGCATAATAATGAGGCCTAGGGACTAGGCAACCCTTTTGCTAAAGGTCCCTACTACCATTAGTGGGGAGGAGCGTTGCGTGACGACACTAAATATTTAAAAATAGGAGGTACGTCATGTATGAAATCGAGGTTGGGAAATTCCATAGAAGATGGCGGCATTCATAGACAATCAAACGTTGTCCTCCGATTCGGGCAAATTCTACCACAAAAACAGATAGATTACTTCTATTTTAGCATGGCAGAAGCCAGGAAAAGATATATTCTTGTTTGTGATCGTGCGGGCTATATGCTAGAGAGAAGCATTTTGTCTTTTGGTAGAATGAAGTCAACACCTACACCGTTATTAAAAGGAGAAATATTGGAGGCTCTTCCAGAAAGAGAGCAACCTAACGACTCAACAAGAATAGTTCTTGCTGTAATCGATAGGGAAAAAATACGTCTTGAATGTCATTTAGAAGACGTACGGCGACTTACGAACGAAGATGCTGACCTACTCTTGGCTATTTGTTCAGTAGGTTTGAGATACCAGTGTTATTTTGATAGGAAACGTTTAGATTTCGGGAGACAGATCTCACCCGGAAGTCAGGTGTTTGTGGAAGTGAAAGGAGTTTCCAAGAAATTACACGGAACTGTGTGGTACGTTGGTGAATTGGTAGGCCTCCGTGGAACCATGTTTGGCGTAGAGTTGACGGTAAGTAGGAAGTGGAACCTCGATGTAATGGCCAAGGGACTGGCAACCATCACTATAACAAGGTTTTAATATATAGATTTAACCAGGGCTAAAAGCGAAGCTCTCGATAATATTAATCGTGTAACGCTAAGTGGCGAAGGGAACACCGGAGAACGGTGAAAAACAACAATAGGTCTAATTAGCAAAAAAGCAAATTTGCACGTGCAGCACACTTGTTTTTGTACAGTTCTTTGCCGTTGTTTTGCACGACCTAAAACGTGAAACTTCCAGAAATTTCTTAGTTACATGTTTTATGGAGGAAATGTCGTACGTGTTCTCGTTCCTGACTTTGTTTTTCTATGCCGCTCATTTTCACCCTGCATTGGTGGCCGCTAGAATTTTTCATTTTGTCACAAAATTTTCATGTTGTTCTTCCAAAAAAGATGTCTCCTTTGTTTTTATCTCTCGCTCTAGATCTCTGTCGCCCTTTTTCTCTGAACAAGGCCACTGGCCTTGATAACATCTCATGTCGGCTTCTAAAAGAAGCTGGCCCAATTATTGCCACTTCTTTAGCCTGTATTATAAACAAAACCGTAGATACTGGCCTCTTTCCTTCACTGTGGAAAATGGCTAAAGTATTTCCTTTGTTGAGCTATTTTGAAAAAATAGCTCATATGTCAGTGGCGTGAGGATATTTATTTCTGTGGCTTTGTATCTTTGTATGTTCGGATGTTTGTTTCAAGAGCCAATAAGGTTGAAACTACTATGAGTTTATGCTTAGGAACCAATGAGATCTTGGCATCTACTTCTACTTTTTTTTTGTCTTTTATTACGGCGACATTAGTTTGGAAACATTATATTAAATATCTTCATGACTCAAACGCTGTGTACAGTGATGCAGCTGTTTAAGGGTTCATATTTTAGTGTGGATGCTACTTCAAGACATTTCTGACTGAATTCGGCTATCGCGAACGGTACCACGAACGTATTTATGAGTTGTGTTTCATCTGCTTCAAGGTAGAGTATAAAAGATCATATATTTTCAAAGCTCTTCTAGTGAAGCAATAATTCGGGTATTTAGATATGAACTTTAATTCAAAAGTATGCGGCCTATAAAATGTGGTTTTAGAAGTTTGAAGGCAGCTTATTTTTTTAAATCCGTACTGAGTATTGTTAATCCTGTAAACAAGCCGTAGAATTATTATTCTCTTGCTTACAGAGTTCAACAGACCTTTTTCCTTCCGGCAAAACAAAACCAAAAAAAAGAATAATAAGTGAACAACATGATACATCCTTCCTGCATACTAAGCATTATAGTCATTGAAATGTATTTTATTTAGTAAAGATGCGTAACTTAAGTAGAAACAGTAGTGTTAGGGAATAAAATTGGAAGAAGCTAGTTGACACAATAATTAGATACTGCTTTATTGAGTGGAGTAACATGATATGAGCAGAAATATATTTCAGCAGTTTGATAATTTTCTTGGAAGTCAATAAATGTTAGGCTATCAACCTTGACGTTGCATGAAACATAAGTTAATTGCAGATGTTGTAATGAAGCTGAGGTGATTTCTTAAAATCATTTGAGAAAATTTTATAGTAAACAATTTGCGTGTTTTTTTTACTTACGAATTGTAAAAGGCCAAAGACCAACATCTTCACGTGCAAATTGTGTGCATGAGTTATTTTTATAATTCTGTTTACTCGATTACTGTGTGATAACTTGAATTCCCTCACGTACAAACCACGATAGGGGGCAAAGTCCAACACTTTCACGTGCCAGTTTGGTGACTGTACATCTCATGCAGATTGACTTTTCACAATACTAATAGTAACTTGAACGTATGAAGACCTGTTTCGTTTTGTAACCAATGCCTTAAAAAAGGCTCTTTTCTTTTAAGAAGCAATAGCTTTTAAAACATGAAGAAATAAGTTGTCCGAGTTAAACACTGTTTCACTGAGTAGAATCGCACGTGAAAACCTCGTGAATTGTGATGATGTAACCATCTAACACAATGATAAGAATCCTGGTATTTCTTAACTACTTGAATTTGATGAGTCACATTTTGGCTTAAGAAACTCCGGGGAAACCTTAGAGTTTTCCTTCTAATCAACGTTTGGTGAGTAGATATATATTTTACTTTAACAATTTGTTTAACTTGCACCAAATGTAACAGGGAAAGACAGAGGAAAGTGAATATATAGCATGAGGATCGACGCAGCTGAGTGTTTTGCATTTTCATTTATGTACGGCAATACTTAATTTCACACAAAAACCCAGTGTACATTTAGGACAAAAAAGGTAGATTCATCACTCTTGGTAAGGTTACACTGAAGCATTAAAGTTACACCGAAGCATTCAAAATAGCTCATGCACGTTTAACGTGCCTATTTTATAAAAAGGATGATCGCACAGATGCACAAAATTATAGACCAATATCTGTCTTGCCAGCCATTTCTAAGATTTGTGAAAGGGTAGTCTATGATCAACTATACCGTTACTTAAATTCAAATGGCCTGTTAACAAAAAAACCAGTCTGGATTTCGTTCCCTTCACTCTACAGTGACAGCGTTGATACATTTCACAAATAATTGGTATCTTAACATTGACAAAGGCATGACCAATTTGATTGTGCATCTCGATCTTGCCAAAGCCTTTGATACCATTTCACATAATATTTTATTAAAAAAGCTTGAGCTCTATGGTCTGAAGGGTGTAACGCTCGACTGGTTTTCAGCGTACCTATCAGATAGGCATCAGCAGTGTGTAGTAGAGGGCTGTGTATCTATGCCCCAGTTGATAAGTTGTGGACTTCCACAGGAATCAATTTTAGGCCCTTTGTTGTTTTTAATACATTCCCTGGATGTCTTCTCCATACCAAAGCACACATGTATGCCGATGATACCACGATAAATGCGTCCTCTGTATCCACTGCTGAACTATATGCCAAGGTAAATAATGACCTAACTCACGTTAGGGACTGGCTTCTTGCAAATAAGTTAAGCTTAAATGTCACTAAAACAGAGTATATATTTTTAACAACTACCTTCAAATTATCTAACTTAGGAAGAGACTTTCCAATTAAGATTGGCAACAATCATGTTAAACAAGTCCAAGCAACAAAATATTTAGGAATTCACTTAGATGAAAATCTTAAATGGAACGAGCATGTTGACAAACTTTGTTCAAAAGTCAAGTGATCCATCAGTGGTCTTAAACAGGCACGTGATTATGTACCATTGGTTGTTCTAAATACTATTTACAAATCCCTTATCCAGCCTGTGTTCGACTACTGCGACGTTGTTTGGGACAATTTAGACCAAGGACTTGCCAGTAGGATCCAGAAATTACAAAATCGTGCTGCACGCATAATAACCTTTCAAGGTTATGACGTTCATTCAGCACAAATACGAAAACAACTAAACTGGGAAGAGCTTGCCTCAAGGCCTCAAAGGCACTTAAGTCTATTAATGTATGATACAGTGAATGGAAGTATACCTAGTTACTTAAGCGATCTTCTCTCGAATGTCTGTGAGATCAACCCTTATAAGTCTATGCTAAGAAATACAGAATATAATGTTGTACTGAACCACATTCCAAAAACAGAATATTATAAAGGGTCTTTCTCATACAGCGGAGGAATGCTGTGGAATTCATTACCAAATGACGTAAAAGCATCCAAATCTAAAGCTATCTTTAAAAGAAAACTGGCTAGTTAAGGCAGGCAAACTGTCGACTACATTTTACTATATTTTATTATTTTTACATATTTTTAGTGTAGTTGTAGAGTATTTACTTCTGTTTCTATACGGCTTTCATGTGAAGAAGTTATGTATCAATCAATCAATCGATCTCATTGAACTTCGCTGGCCTGCTGCCTACTTTCTCTTTTCCTGTCTGTCTCTTGCTCTATATTCCAAATTTGTGGACATGACAATTAATCTAGGCTTAATACTTTAGACAACACGGATAGAGAAACAATTTCCGCTTTCTGTTTTTGTCTTTGTTGACTCTTTAGTTGTCTCTGCTTTACAAGATGCCGGTGGCTATGCGATTTCCCACCAAAATAACCTCCAGTTGCATTTGCCATACCTGTTGATTGAGTTATTTTACATTGGTATGCCTCTGCTGCAAATGGTCAGGCGGGTGGGCATATGGTCACGTGATTACCAAATTTTCTCAAATGGTTGCAAAAAAATATCATTCATTATTCTTGGACTTTGTTATTATAGAGGATTAAAAGGTTTTACTGTATGTCCTCTTTGTAAACAGAGCCCAGGCCCCAGTTGTTCAAAGGGTGAATTGTGGTCGTTTCACGTGAAAGCGAATTTGGCCGAAGTTGTTTCGCCCAGACATAAGTCAATTTGCCCAATGACAATCAACACTCTGCAGCACGGATTATCAGTGATGCTTTTTAGTTAAGCTTGGAATCTATTGCTGTAATCGTGTAACGATTCATATTCCTTGCGATTCGATTCGATTTCGATTATGTAAATGTTTCTTAATTCTTATAACATAATGTAAACGCATAACGCATAATGTAAACAACATGCAACCCTAAACCCTCAATTTGAGAATAGTAGCAGGGACAGGAGGATTCACAGTCGCTTGGTTCATCGCCATGTTTGAGAACCTGACAAAGAGCGTGTCGCACATAGTTTGCCCTGTTTGGAAATTCTCACTGGTTGAAGGACAGCATTTTTACTAGGCAACACAAAATGGTGCACGAAATGCTATCGTCTTTGCTTGTCAATGATAAACGCACAATTTAAAGCATTCTGCATTCCGATTTTACAATCTAATAACTCACTAA
>CALNXI010000135.1:273224-278224 GCA_942486025.1 Porites evermanni
CGAACACAACGGCCAATCTTCTTTTTTTCTGTACTAGAGGTTTAATTTTACTTCATTGTATTTTTAGAACGGAACCTGGATGACCCTGTCAGTGGTGTCTGTATCTTGAATTGACAGTCTTGACCTGATGCTCGAAACTTGATTCACGCTTCTCAAAACTTAAGTGTCCCTTGCAGCTGTTTTTGTCTCATTACACAATGCTATAAATGAGTGTTGCATGATGAGACAGAAATGGAAGAATACTCAAAAATTGTGTCTCGCGTTTCGAGAAACCAGCATTAATTTTTTATGTTCATCAACCAAAAAGATTTCGAGAAACGATTTTATATTTCTCAAGAAAAATAACAATAACCATTCCTACGAAAAGTGAAAGCACTGACTAACAGCTTTTGAATGTACAATCAAGCTTAAGCCAAGTTAAGTTTAAGTTTTTAGGTGCTAAAAAAGGACCAACAACAGGTTTTTTATCTCGAAGTTAGGAAAATTGACCCAGTATTTTTATATCAAGTCTCTCTTTTTAACTATCACAAGTGTTTCTATATTTGCGAGGTATAGATAATGCTGAACACATGATAACAGAAACCTCTGAGTGTACTGTTCATATGTTCATAGCAAAATAGAAAATGCTACAAACTTGCCAAAGTAGAATCTGCATACCTTATGTCACATGTAATTTGAAACCTCTTGCTTTCCCATGCAACTTTTTATCGGTTTTTACTACATGCAATAGTGACCTAATGTTTCATGATTTTACTACTGACGGTTTTTCTAAGACTATTAAATTCATTTGAGGTCATTTTCAGACGAGAAACTTCAACTGCATGCACTGCAGCAGAAGTTTCAGAACTGATTTCAAGACATTAGGGCGTTATCGGCGACAACCAAATGTTGTCTGTTTTCATTTCACAAGTGCAGAATAAGCAGGGAATTTTGTTGTTCATTAACCAGAAGATGGCCTGAGAATCATAACTTTTAGGCGCCGGTTTAGGTTCCTTGTTTTAAATTTTGGTCACCCGCAGGTAAATCATAGGCGCCCCTGGTGACTGGGCGCCTGTTAGGCAGCAGCCTTGAAGTGGCCTTAAGAGCTGCTTGCCTGCATGTAAAAGCTGGCTGGAATTCACGTTTTTTTCATGCCCTGATACTATTCAGTAAATGGATAACATCACCTGATGAAGACCGGCAGTAAGATCGAGGTTGAAATGTTGCAATTAACAACTTAGTGTCTATTGTGAGGCAAACGACAGCACTGTGTAGAACAGTAAAATGCTATGTATTTTCTGTGACAGTAAGTTATAGAAAATTGCTGTTTTTGTTGGTTTTATAGTCCTACATACAGCTTTAGGTGAGTAATTTATTCAGTACTCAGTTATAATATTTATTGAACTGTTTTGAAATCTACTGTTTGTTGTAGAAAAACCCTGGCCAAGGAACATCAGATGGTACATTCAGGAAGAAGCGATATTTCGTGTGTGCCCTAGACTCAGGAGTTTTTGTTGCTCTTGATAAACTTACACCTTTTGAGGATTCAGACTCAAAAGTACATGTACCGGTACGTCATAGAGTTAACATTGAACGTAAAGTTAACATTGTACGTCATGAAGTTAACATTGATGAACGAGTTGTGACATTTGCTGGTGATGCTCCTGTCAGGGGAACTGTTGGTTATATTGGTGAGGACAAAGACTCAAATGGACAAATTCACACCATTGTAGCGTTAGAGCTGGCATGTTTAACAGTTAGTTGTCACATGTATGTGTACAATAGACTCTTAATGCCAATTGTGCAGTACTCGCCCCTCAAAGTAAACTACAGTACGTACATGTAGGTGTATCAGTGAAATCAAATGGAACAGTCACACCCAGACACCAGGTGAAGCTAATTAACTGCATAAATGAAGCTAGTTGATGGAGAAACAACAGGCGGGGAGGGTGGTGTCTGGATGGTATAAATGTAAACACATAAACATGAAAGAGTGTTCCTGTGTATGGAAATAGTGTGATGCCACTGAGGGCTGAGAACTAGAAATGGTTTTTAAGGTGAAACTACAGTACTGCTCAGAAGTTAAGTTACCAGTCACGAAACCAACTAAACATTTTGCAAAGTGTTACCTTCAAGACTGACGAAAACGGGCACTAGATCTTGTGTTAAGTTTCTTTCAAGAAACTTTCTTTTCGCTTGGCATTAGCACATTGTTTAATTGGAGTTTCTAAGTTTTCGGATTTGTTAGCCATTGACATTTGACACTGTTCATGACGTTTTGTTCTCTGAAATATGAAAACTACTTCTAGTTTCCTCGATTTTTTAAATGAACAAACCAACATGAGAAGATGAACCAAATATACTGCAAATAGGTAGGGATAAGTTTCTTCACCAAACAATTTGTCAGCTCTTTTGATGTGTGTAGTTATCATTCATGCGTAGTGGCAACTTTCGCCAACGATATATCTACAACTAGATGCTGGGAACTTGACAGGAGTACTGAACTCTATCGTAATGTTTGGCTCTTCGACTTCATTTGTACAGGGCATGATCCCGGTAATTAATGGATTCCTAAATGCATGTTAATGCATCTTTGATAACTGCAATAGCTATCACTACGAATCTCTTTTTCATGAAAATCCCGTGAAAATGTGTTGAAAAACCCATGAACCCTTTTTCATGGCCATGAAAACAGCGATTTTGGATTTCATGGTGCTAAACTAAGTCATGAAATTTCCATGAAATTCTTAACCAGTTATTTTCATGAACCATGAAAAGTTTACAAAGCCATGAATATGGATTTTCATGGGTCATGAAAGTCACAGATATTTTAGACTGATACATTCCATGAGCCCTGAAAAGGCAGTTACAGCCTCGCATGTATTTCATGGGTGATAAAAATTCTAATGGCCAATGAAATTCCCATGAAGGCACAATTGAAAACCCATGAAAGTGTCCAACTCACAATAGCACAAAAGTAGATGTTAATGCCTTAGATGCCTCTAATGCTCTTGCCAGATCTGTTTAAACTTAGGTCAATAAAGTTCATGTTGACAAAATACTGATGCAAAAAAAATTGGTGTGATTAAAAATAGTAACTTGTTAGTCCAATCTCTTTTAATCTCTTGTATTTTAAAGTTGCACTTTATGATTCAACACCATTTTGACTCCTAAAGAGTTAGGAAGGTAATGGTCTGGTTTTCTGAAGACTGAAGGTCTTGTTGTTCGTATTCTCTGCAGGTATTCAATGCATGCAAACCACATGCATAGTAATTTTTTAATGCATTGAAGTCATTTTGCCTAAATGTCTGTTCTCCAGTTGATTTGCCTGATCACATACAACACTCTTTTGTACACAACACGCCTTGGATTCCATAGCTGCGATTTATCTAGGAAGATCGATAGGGCCTCTGCTTGAGTTACCTATTCGCTTTCCATAATAATGAAGTCCACATGTACCTCAGCGATCGCAAAGTTAGTTTCGTAAATTCTGAGATATTTTGCGTGAAATTTTCTTATTGGAAAAAAAAGCTTTTGATCCACAAGTGTAGTAAGCAACTGGGATATTCAAAATGTCTTCTCGTACCTGAGCTAGTCCATTAACAATGTCTACAACATGTGTTTCATTGAAGCTTTGTAAGTAAGGCCATCATTTCTTGCACAAAAACAATGCGAATTTTTTCCCTTGCTGCTGACACCTCAAAAGCTTTAGATTATTTCATTCAGCTCTTATAACCACTGCTTTTTAGACTCACTAAACTCGATCACTGAACGGATTACATGTTTGATATTTGAGCTCACTAGTTTCCAGTCTCCCACAAAGTGACTCCGGTTGTCACGTCCACCTTTTGAACCAATGGAAAAGCGAAAAATGAAGTTCCGTTGGATCAGTTCAAATTCACGTGGACTTAATTTCGAGCAAGAGTTGATATATTTTTAACCCAAATCGACGTTAATTTAAAGGCGGATTGTTGATTTGTTTTGTTGTCCACATGAAGCGCGCTTCCAATCAAGTTGGAGAACGATAAGTCAGCTGGATTGTGGATTGTAAACGCATGTTTCTGCTTATTGTGTTTTCGTTGTTACTAGGCAACTGACCGCTGACCAACAACAAGAGAGTGCAATCCTTGTTGTTTACTGCATTGAATTCCTGTGATTGCATAGTAATGATAATCATTTTAAAAGCAAGTAAGATCCTGATCATTAGAGAGAAAAAAATTCAGACTTCCCCAGTTATGCCCCCAGGCCAATGTCCCAATTAGAAATAAAGATTTAGTCATACATGATTCTAGGATGTGTGATAATCCTAAAATGTCTTCCAACTGACTTCTCTAAAACACACTTTCCATGTTAAACGGAAACATTCAATGTGTTAATTAAAAAATTGAAAGAGGACATTTCCGGATTCCAAACTCTCTAACTTTCAAAATGAGGCTAACTGCCAAACCTTTCTTTTGAGAATGAGTTTTATTTGCATGAAAATTAAAGTCATTTTCACATCAATGGCTTCACACTTACAAGTAGCCTTGCTTTAAATGGAGGCTTGGGACAACTTGGAGAAGAAGTGACATACTGAGTAACACAATCTGTTTAATAGTTTTACTCAGAGGTAAGCCATGGCGGTTGGAGCAAAATAATGATTTATGTTTTCATAGCCACTCTTTTATATAATGAATCGAAAAGATTTTATGATAGTACCTAAATATGTACATGCATTTTTCACCTGCTACGTTAATATATCGTCTTTGTTTTAATTGCTGCCGCTTTGACTAATAACTAATTAATGTGATTTTTTTCTATAATGTTATTTGGAAGTGAGCCCTCTTGATGAGTTCTGTACAGTACTGCAAATGATCCCCAACCGCAAATGATCCCAAGACTGCAAATGATCCCGAAAATGGAACACAAGTATGTATTTGTTTGAGAAGTAAAATTTTGCTTTTAATCTGTCTTTTTGTGATAGTAATAATATTGACATATTGATCCGCCAACTTGAGTCCAAGCCATTCCTGTTTTTCTTT
>CALNXI010000135.1:283224-305658 GCA_942486025.1 Porites evermanni
CATTTGGCTACGTGTATGGTGTGGTAACACAGGCCAAAATAATTTGGAAAGCTTACAATATCATCGTCTGGTGTAGGTGTCCATGGCATGTACCGGTACAATCTTTCTTTCCACGCGGATTGTGTGGAAACTTTCTGTAAATGGTAAACAACCTGTGTCTTGTAGTTTTGATCGCATTGTCAGGTGGTTTCGGTTCAGTGAACACGACCTCAAATAACCTCTTGCAAGCAGATGTTGAAAATTACTTTCGGTGTTTTTTTTTCTTGTACAACTGTATTCATTTATGAATAGTGCCATCAAGACCTCTGTCTGAGATTTTCTTGTAATGGCCTCACGCTCAGTGAATAAGTGGTAAAAATGTAGGCCAATAAATAACTCAAAGGGATAGTAGGAATACGCACACAAAACAAACAAAACGAATAACGCTTGTAGAATGTTGACTGCTTTTGTTTAATCAATGTCTTATGCATTTTGTTTTAGAAGATGCTAGTCAGAGACATTGCTTAGTGTCGAGCCTCTGTAATTAGGACTTTATATAACCTGAAACATGATCTTTGGAGTCAATTCATTGTTTGTTTTCGCATTCAAGAATAAGATCACTCGTACATGCCGTAGGTTAGAAAACTGTAATAGGTTATTGCGCTTCCCTCTTTAAATAAAGTTATTGTATTGTATTGTATTGTATTGTATTGTACATGCCCATGCCAAGTTGATCCTTCTTTGTTCTGTTACTATTGTAAATGTGCATTAAATTACTTTTATTGTCTTTGCTAAATCTTTGGGTCAAAATGCCTGTAATAAAAAAAATGTTTTCTGAAAGAACACATTACTAAATGGACTTCTTCCAAAAAATTTGCATTTTGAACATAATTACATTTTTGCAGAAAGTTTAAATGAAATGTCTAAATTTCCTGGGCACACCTGTTCCGCTAATCACGAAATTTGTAGGTTCATTTGGGACATCATGAGGCACAAATTCAGAAACTGAAAAAACAGGATTTGATACATGTTTATCTCCTTCTAGGGTCGCCATCACGTGTTCTTTAATCTACTTCACAGCTCCTTTGTTTTTAGGAGAAAACTAAGACGGCGTCAAATTTGAATTCTTCAAAAAATTTTATTAAATAACATTGTGTTCAAATCGCAAACTGAAAGTGTTTTTTAAGAGGTTCTTGTAATATTTTGCTCTCAAATTGAAATTGCACTCATTAAGCCGTAGAATAACTTAATTTATTATACATGTATAAACACCAATGGAATACCAGGTGAGCTTTCACGCGAAAACGTGATATCTTCACATGTGAAAAATATCACCGTTACTATAGCTACGTAATAAATCGTGCCTAAAAATGTTAAAGTGAAATGGTTTGGTGTTTCATTGGTGTTTATATAATAATTAGAACATTACATGGCCGCTTTGAGATACAAAAATTTCTCTTCGAGTGTTGAAAAATATTTCGCTTGTTTGCTGCGCTCACTTGTGAAATATTTTTCAACACTCGAAGAGAAATTTCGTATCTCCGCGCGGCCATGTAATATCCTCTAAATGTTTCTTAATGTTACAGGAGGATGAGCAAACTGCATGTACAGATGGAACATTTAATGGACAAAGATACTTTACATGTCCTTCAGGACGAGGTTTCTTTACCCTTCTGTCACGCTGTAGATACGACTCGCGCTTCCTTCCTTATTCACCAATCAGTGACTCTGATTACCAGTCCTGCAATGGTAGTGTGTCCAAAATTGTATCCATGTAATTGCAAGTCTTTTTGTCTTTTGTTGAGTGTCACAGTACATACAGTGCAATCCTTGGTACATAGTATTTAGTTAGCTGATAGTGAGTGAATAATTATTCTCAAAACATAAGAACTCGTAACATTGAGTTTTAGTCAATTCCATGCTCAACGTAATTGACTCCTTACCCATGCCTTACAGATCTTTGATCAGTACATGAGACTGTTATGCTGTTTTTGAACCCTGATGTAAAAAACTAGAGAATTAAACGTTGGGACTCAAATTTAGAAGGATTTGTATGGAGTCATCAGAGCATAACTGGGCTAATATTTGCCCCGAAATGCTAGTTTTTGGCAAGTAGGCCTCTTGGATGTTGCTCTTTTTAGAATCTCCTGACAAATCCCATAATTTCACAAATTGACACCTTACTCTCACCATACATTATTTCTTACTACTCCTCCGCATTTGCAATTAATTCTACAACAACGACGCCGAAGTATATGCTCCATAGCGTCTTGTTGGTGCTACAAAGCAACAAAAGGCGGCCGTGTTGGTGTTCCAAACCAATCCTGGGGGAGCTGAACTCTTGTTTTATGTAAACGCTTTTTTTGTCCAAATAAATTAGCGTAGACGTTGGGAACGTGAGCATAGACTCTCTATAGCAACGTCACATCTTTGAAGGGAATAAGTCACATACAGGACCTGTGTTGTTGCATTAGTTTCTTGACGAGTAGTGCCCGAATGATTTCAAGTGCAGTATAAAGTGACTTATCCGTAGTTTGAAAACATGAGGAAACATACAAATCACTCAACTTTGCATTCTTATGCCAGTGTTTTTACTTGTGTAACAAACAAAAAGTAAGTTAAAATTTTAAAAGGCATTTTCGTTTCACAGATTCATCAGTGCCACCAGAGATTCTTGCCCGAGGACCTCGGGCTCAACGTGCTTACGAAAGGGCTTTGCAGATCGGGAAAGTCAAAGTATACCGCGGCCGCATCATGATCCTTGGTCAAGGCCGTGCGGGAAAGACAAGTCTGAAGAAATCCCTGCTTGGTTTGCCGTTTGACCCTCAAGAAAACAGCACAATAGGTGTGGAAGTTGACCCTTCCAGATGTGAACTGGACGTTGCTCAAATAAAGAACTGGGAACCTATAGAAGGGAAGAAGCTTGATGTCTCTGATTTTGCTGAGTACATGGCAAAGTTAGTCGCCAGAGATTTAAACGAAATAGTTGATCAAGAAAAGGTTTCGTCTGCGGGTCCACCTTCACAGGAGGAGGTAGTGTTCTAATTCTAAGCGAATAATGTAAAATACGCTTAAACTCCATTACGAGGTTAACTGCCAGCTTGGAGGAAGTAGCCTTAAATGAAGAGTGATTGTTAAGCGGCAAAAAAAAAAAAAAGTGTCAATTGCTTGCGACCAAGGCCCCGTCCGCACGTATCCGGATATTTTTTAATTTGACATCCCCAAAGAAATTAAGTTCGCTATGTTTAGAAGATCATCTTCGCATTCAGTGACAAACTAGATAGTAGACTTTTAAGGAACATATTTACTACGACGTACTGCAGGACTTTTCGTTATAATATATGAGAATAGAACTGTCGTTTATGACCGCGTTTTACATTTATTTTAGTTACTGCATAACAACCTGCCTACTGCTTCTGCTACTGTTGCTGCTGCAGCTGAGTCAACGTCAGATACCATCATGGTTAAGGAGGTGGAAGAGGAATCTTCTGAAGATAGTGATCTAAAATATAGCTATCAAGCTGAGCTCAATATCGGCAGCACCTCAGTCGTACCAAATGACGTTATCGAATTGGTTGTCCGGTACCTAAAGAATCTTAATTTAGAAGAAGACATCAAAGGGAAGGAAGTGGTTTTAACGCTCTGGGATTTTGCAGGTCAACACCTTTACTATGCGTCCCATTCTGTGTTTCTTTCCCGGCGAGCAATTTACATCTTAGTGTACAACCTCCAGAAGAGCATATGTGCCAAAGCAGAGCCTCGTGTTAGGCAAGGCACTCATGATGTTGTTCTGGACAACCCAAACAATGAGACCAATCTAGATCATCTTTTGTCTTGGTTGGTATCTGTGCACGCCATTGTGCCCCAAGCGGATCAAATCGGCAAAGACCTCGATAGCCAAGCGACGATTGTACCTTACCTACGTCCTCCGGTAATCATTGTGGGTACAAATGCTGATCAACCGTTTGAAGATCCCAGGGCCACGGAAAAGTACATCCAGAGGAGTGTCTCGGGCAAAACATACGAGAAGCACGTGATTAGGCCATTCTTTGCTGTTGATAACACCAAGTCGAACAAAGACTTGGGAGTTCAAGAACTGCGGCGAAAAATCATGGAAGTTTTGAATCAAGAGCCGTACATGGGAGAGGAGGTACATCTCGGGCAAAACATACGAGAAGCACGTGATTAGGCCATTCTTTGCTGTTGATAACACCAAGTCGTACAAAGACTTGGGAGTTCAAGAACTGCGGCGAAAAATCATGGAAGTTTTGAATCAAGAGCCGTACATGGGAGAGGAGGTACCGCTGAGGTAAAATGCTGCGTTAATTCTTTAAATGTCATACCAAACTGTTTTCCAAGGCCCGTTTACACCGCACAAAATCTAGTCAAAGCCATGCATTAAATTCTTCCTTATTCTGAGCTGCCAACAACAATGCGTTAATTTTAATAAATTCTTGGAGATCGATGTAGGAGCTTTCTCAAATTTAGAAAATTTGATTTAATTTCATTAACTGTCTTTAGGCACTTTACTAGAAATACCAGTTTCTTTTCCTAGTCATGTTTCTTGGAGGTAGGGGGTGCAAAATGTGTGAGAAGATGACGTGTAAACGTCTGCATGGTGCATTCCTTAGGTGGTTCAACTTTGAAAAAGTTGTAGAAGCATTAGTGGCCAAGGGAACCTACCACATGGATCTAAATGAGCTCCTGACTGTCACAAGACAGGTTTGCCGCATCTATGACGGGGATGAGTTGACAACCATGTTGAATTTCTATCACGACCTTGGCGTGATTGTTAAACACGGCCAGACTGTGGTATTGCAGGCGCAGTGGTTGATTGATCTCTTCAAACAGCTGATAACTGTGCGGCCTTTTGATGAAGTTGTAAGTTATGTCTGTTGATAACGAAATTACAATACAAACTTTAAAGTGATTCTTTGATGTTTTTGTTACACCGAAAATAATGTAACTCCATCCAGTGGTATCATTGCCAGTCGCCCCTTGAGAAACAAGAATGGAACTGGAGCCGAAATGCCTCCCGCAGTTGTTTCTGGGATCGTTGCTGGGGACTCGCCAGTCAGCTATTGGCCATTTTTCCCCTCAGTGTCCCCAGTAACATTCCCAGACGTCTTTGCGAAAGTTCGTTCGACCAAGTTTTCCTAAGCGTTAGATCCAGTCGGCCTAAACCCCCTTCGACACCTTATGAAATTTGTATAACCTATTATTCCTTATCGCTTCGGTATTCCGATTAAGGGTAAGCAACAATACTGATTAGGGTTAAGCACTGACTCCAAACGGTTACCTTCTATTAAGGGTTAGAGTTGTTGCAATATAGCTTCAAATCAAACCAACTCCTGCCAGCAAATCCTCAGGCGTATTGGCATAGGTGATGGACTACAGAGATTAAGCTGCAAGTTCGATTCTTACTCTCGCGCTTCTGGATTTTTTTTACCGTAAAAATTGAAGAGACTTTCAGGAACATTTCCTGAGCAGGAATGTCAAGGAACCTGGAAATTCCATCTAAGTGTAGTGTAGAAACAATAAAGCATAATAGATTGTGTAAACTTCATAAGGTGTCCAAGGGATTTACACTGATGGGATCAATTTAGACCTTACAGATGCTATTGTTTATCATTCCATTTACGAATGTGAAAGACAGTCAAAGAATACGCAAGAATGTTTTGTTGTATTGTTATTTAGAATGCCGTATCTTTTGCGAAATCTTCGCAAACCTTCAGCGACTAAAAAAAGGATTGTCGTTTCCTATTAATGACAACATTGTTAGCTTTTGCCCTTTCTTGTCTGAACATAGCAAGGCTAATTTTTTTAAATTTTAGGTGAGTTGTTTAAATTAAACTTCTTTTTTCTTTGTATTCAGGATCCTCTGTTTTCAGAGTGTTGGCTTGAGCTTGAGCACAGCGGCATTCTAAGGATGGCTTTGATTGATCACATTTTTGCAGAATTTATCCAGAAAGGCCTGAGTAAGCAGGATATTTTGGACATGATGGAGGTCTATGGATTGGTAACAAAATTCTTTTGTTGGTCTGCAGAAAGTGAACAGGAGCAAACTAAGTACTTTGTTCCCTCTCAGCTAAGATCATCTCCGTCAGGTCTGTGCGAATTGAAGCCTTCTGAAAGCGATCCATGTCCGTTGTACCTGCACTTTCTTGACGGCTTTGTTCCTAACGGGTTTTTCCCTCAGCTTTTGTCAAAGTGTATACACTGGTGTTCAAAACAGCGGTTAAAAGGACCACCTCAGTTATTCCAAAACGGCGCAAGGCTTCTCATCGGAGTGCATGACATTTTTGAGCTTATTCTTCTCTGCAGAAAGAGATTCATCAAGGTCTTGTTAAAGAAAAAAACCTCTTCTAATTCTTCAGCAGGAACATGTGCTACTCGATTGATGGCTAATAAGGTTCGAGACTCTATCGAAGAAACTTTGCAAAGCTTGTCTCGTGAGCTATCCTGGTTATGCAACCTTCGCTATGAACTATGTGTTTTATGCGCCTCTTGCAGTGAGCAGTGTAGAAAGCATGGCTTAGTATCCTGTGATCACGACGATTGTCAGCATCTTCTGCAGGTAACCCCTGGGGAGGAGCTGTTTTGTTTGAGGAGCTTCTGTGATAACACAGTGAAAGTTCATGGATTGGAGAAATGGTTTCATCTCACTGAGGTAAAAAACTAGCCCTTTTTGCTTATTCAGTAAAAGCCATGCATTTACCCCAAACCGAAATACGAGAAATACGGCGGTGAAAATAAATGCGCATGCACGCAGCTCCTTCTTACAATAACCAGTCAAGCGCTCGACTTCATAACGAATCATGGTTTGTTACTCCAAGTTTGTCTTGATTAGGATGGCGTTCTCTTTCGTCGAACGCAACAATGTACTCCATTGTATCTAATTTGCTTTACGAGATTGACAAGTACCATAACAAGGTACTGTAGGTCCGTATAACCTGTCTGTACCCTAAAATTGTTTTGAATTCGCAGAAGAAGAGTTTTAATTTTGCCACCGTAGGATTTTGTCTACTGTGCTCAAACTAAAGGTTTCAAGTATTGCAAGTCGCCGTAGATACTCCTAGAGTGGATGATTTAAAGGGTGGGTCTATGCTAGTACAAATGTTGAACTTCATATTGTAGAAAAAAAATCATTGGTGGGCCCGCGCCCTTATGTTCCTCCAAAGTAGACGGAAAGGAGACATAAATAAGATCATCCTGATGCGATCTGCTGTGTTCTGTTGTATCAAATGTGGAACTAATTCTGACATTCAAGCTCTCTCAATTTAGTTTCAATTTCAGCGTTTGATCTCGACGCCTGTAAGTTTCCAAGGAATGTGATTCACTGTATATAGAACCGCATTTAATTCACTGCCAGCATGCTTTTTCTGTTAAACCCTTTTCTTAAGGTGGCTGCGTAATTAATACAAGAGCATTTAGCTGTGACAAATTTTCCGTCATAACTTTTTCGATTTTAACGCGATGGCTGCGAAACTTGGCAAAAAGCAACAGATATAATTCGGCAATAATACGAAATATTCCGATTTCATTGATGGTAAATATTTCTTGAGAAATTAGCGCTTAAAAGGACCTTACTGTTCAAAGAAAATCGCCGCTAGTAAAAAATTTTGCTGATATTTTCCCCTGAAATTTCTGGTATCGGCTTTAATTGATATAATAAATATGCCAGAGGAATTTCAGAAAAATCGTTGGAGCAGAAGTCCGTAACTAAAAGTCGCTCAAAATTCGGCTGTTAAATTGTTTTGGAATTTCAAAAATAAATTACTATCAGGAAGAAGGAGACACCAGTTTCAATTTTTGGGACAAGTAAATTCAGTGTTTCCTAAGTCTGAAAACAGAAGCCGATTGCCTACCGTGCTATTCTTTAAAAGGTACTTTTCAGTTTTAGAAGCACTATAAAAGTTATGACGGAAACTTTGTCACAGCTAAATGCTCTTGTATTTATTACGGAGCCACCCTAAAATACGATGACTTGTCTTTATCACAGGCCGATGAAGCGAAAATGGACAACGGGACAGCGAAAGGTATAGTATATATACATTTGAAGTTTACTCATTCGGCTTCGAGTTGCGATTGAATAGAAGTCGATCGACCTGATTGTTTTTCGAGATACATGTAACGGTCAGGTTGCTCTACGCTGCCTATTCCTTTAAATATTGCATGGGTTCTTAGCCCTTGTTTTTAATAAGAAAGGGAGAGAATTAGGCAATGCCAGCGGCTTTACCTTCAGCCCCCAAAACACACGATCATGTGATACGAGTCAAAAGTCTTAAAACACAGCCAGCATGGTCTTACTTTGTTCAAGTCACGTCTGGCTCGTGGTCCAGCGGGGTTTTGATCCTGCGACCTACAGCTAAAGTGTCCGGCGATTTTCTTACTAAGCTAACTGGGCGGCGGTTTTTAGTTGAGGGTTCGAGGTACTGAAGGTAAAATTACAGTTAATGTATGGAATGAGCAAATTCAGTGAAAATCAATTGTGGTTCGCGCTAGCGCGAGATTTGAACAACCCAGGGTGCTTGTTACCGGCCTGTAGTCAACTGTAGTAGTAATGTAAAAAACCTTAACAAATTTCTTATTAGCTTTTATCAACTGTATGGAACAATCATAAGTATTCTAGATCAAAAAGACCTGATGGGCTTAAGCTACCATCATTTTGGACGCCCATGTGATATAAGATATGTACGATAATTTTGTGAATTAGAATGGTTGCTTTCAAATAGCTTCTCCAGTCTTGGATCCTCACATTGTTCGAAGCTTCGCAGCAAGTACCTCAGTAGAAGACGAAGTAGTCATGGATCGTGCCCCGTCTTTCAAGTCTGGCGTACCATCGTCCCGTGACCTTCTCCTCGTTGCTTCAGAGCTTGGTAGCTCCTGGAAGATGCTTGGTCGTATCCTGTGCCTTTCTGAACCTGTTTTAGAACAGATCGAGGAGGACGAGCGCAATCTGACTGAAAAGTGCTACGGTGTGTACAAAATAAATATCAGTAAGATAGTTTGATAGATCCTATTACATGAGTAAGATTACAGACTAATAGGGTAATATGAGGCTCTGTTGATGATAAATTGAAGTAAAAAGGTTTCAGTTCTCACTTTTTGTAATTATTTTGCTCCTGTGCGCAATTTTTACTTTCGCTTTGATATGGACTGTTTTCTTGCAAGGTAGCATGAATAACTCTTCGGAAGACAAAAATGAGGAAAGAAAAAAGACAGTCGATTGAACCCTTTGGAATACACGGAACTGTGCAAAAATCTCCCACTTTTTAACATTGCCAGTATAGGCAGCAGCAAGCTGCTATAGCATTATTTTCGATGTGTAGACACTTAGTGTCTAGAATCAGTTGGCCAGTTATTCGGGTCAAATTTTATCACCCAGGTATTCAACATACAGAAATCCGAAAGACATCTAAACGTACAGTCAGTAAGCTATGCATCCGTGAACGAATAGTCAGAATTTTTACCTACCGTTAGATTTTGCCAAGAAACGTTATATTTTTCTCGATCATTTCAAGCAGTCCTTTTTTGCTGTAATGCCATTACATTAAGAAAACTGTGTAGTGAACAAGACTTCTACTTTTCTCCTTATTGGTATACATTAACGCTACACAACTCTTTTCAACACACTGTCCAATTTACAGCTGTGTTACTGAAGTGGAAACAAAAAGACGGACCCGCCGCATCGTATGAGTACCTGGCTCAAGCCTTACAGCATCCTATTCTAGGAAAATCAGAATTGGCAACCAAGTATTGTCACTCATTCAGGGAGACAGGTGAGAGCAGGTTTTGTGTGACTCAATTTAATTTACTGATTATCCTAGTGTTAAACGAAGTCTATTTGAGCCACACACCTAAGGACCTTCCCGCTCAAGATGCCCGGCCTTGAAGAGACAGAGATATACAGAGTTGATAAAAGTGGAAAGCGTGCTAGACTTCTTGACCTTTGAGTATGGTGTTTAGTAAGCTGTTCGCCCCAATGCGGTTTCGCTTCCTAAACATTTACGTACATAAGTTAACAGTTCTGATTAATGATGGCAATAGGGCTGCGTAGAGTCGGTCCAATGGCATTGCGCTCAGTAGCTATCTATGGAACTGAAGCTCAGACAAACAGAAACAAATTGAAATTAATATTAGCGAATTCATCAAGTGTGTTTATGTTTTGCCTGACGAGTCACTGTGACGTCATTTATAAACTGTGCTATACGGCATTTAATCATACGAGTAATCGCGAGTTTGATTTCCTCCCCATGCCAATTGGAAGACACGAAGTTCGGTTACCAATTAATCATAACCATAACAAAAGTTCAAATATTTTGAATGAATAAAAATGTTTTACTTTTAAAAAGCTTAAATAATTAGTCCCCGAGCTAATTCTTCATAACTGTGCCGGCGCTGACCATATTTGGAAGATGCAGGCAAAATACAATCGATACGATCGCAACCTCGTTTCCAGGCAGCGGCGCGGCAGCCTAGCTGTTTATGCATTAATGAACCCAAACAAACCGGCTAAAGAGTTCACGGCTTTCCGAAGACGAATTAGCCGATTTTCTGACCAAACCTCGTCATCTTCAGAGGCACTGTTGGTCTCTTTTTGAGACTGTTAGTCACTGACTGCAAGTTCCTATATCTGATGTTAGAAAATGTCGCCACACAGAAGACTGATTCACATCTGAGCGACCCGCAGGACTCAGTCGAAATGGTAAAGAACAACAAAGAGACAGGATTGCAATGTTCCTTAAACAATGGTGACGTGAAAGACAGGGAGTCTGTGTTATCGAAGGAAGAGACTTGAAATTCAAGCGTGCAAAGTAAGTCTGTTTTAAAGGAGGATAATGTTACAAGGATGTTTCTGTTTAGGTCCGTTTTGTGCTAAAATCATTATTAGTTCCCTTGCCCATACATAAAATGCTCCTGTCGTGTCCCTTAGAGTCATAAAGAAGATGTCAAACAAATTTCAACGGCGAACACTGACCATAATATTTTTTGTTAATTTTTGCTGGCAAAGCACGACTTGAAAAAGGTACCCCAACTTTTTCAAGTTTAAATCCATCTCTATCCTTGCCATCCGTAGCAAAGACGACGGGAAAAATTTTTCGTACCTAATTACAGTCTTAAGTAACAAAATTGGAATCCAGTTGATGCGAAAAACACGTCGATGACATAGCCCCTTTAATTGTAGTAAGTACCTGCGTTCCCAAGTTCGGGAAAAAGTATGCGCGACGAGACCACAAAGCAACATGAGTAATTTGTTTAGAAAAAGTTACCAAATTCAGTCAAGAAGCAAAGTTCTCCTGCTTGTTTGTCTTCTTATTGCAAGGGAAATTTTCCCGCCTCGGATTGTTCGGTTATTTACAGTGCATAAATTTTCGCCATTGCTGATAATTCTCCATCATTGTCTCCGATTATTGGACACTGTGTTCAAAGTTAGGCCCCGTTTATTATACATGGAGAAAGGTTGACCCGCCCAACCGAACTACCCTGGGCAAGCCAACTCTTCAATAAAAAGTTGACGTTGCGAACCGTTAACATCAGAAAAAAAACGTTGGCTCGGCTAGAAGGGTGATCTGCCAAGTTGGGTTACCCTTCTGTAACGAGTAACCCTTCTGCCCGACTTTTCGACTTTTCGCAGGTCCATATAAACGGGGCCGAAGAGATGAGAAATCTGAGTTCAATAAACAACTAAACACGTCATCATGTATACGCACGGCCATGCGTGTATTAAGGGTTTTTTTATACCTTAGCGACTCAACAAGACTTATAGCGGAGCTCCACCCGCGCGCGAAGCGCGCGCGTGGGCGGAGCCCCATAGCTAAGGAAATGTGGTAATCTACTCATCCCAGAAAATTTGGTAATCACGTGACCGTACACCGAGCGAGCGAGCGACCGTCCGTCCGCACCACAGGCATACCAATGTAAAATAACTCAATCAACAGGTATGGGAAGCCAAATGCAACTCAAGGATTTATTTGGAAGGAAATCACATGGCCGCCCGGACTTTTAGAAAGAAAAAAGTCGTGTCTTTTTCGGCGTTATTTTTTATGTGTACACTAACGTGGATAACAGAGAAAGAGCTAGAGCGAGTTATTGAAAATTCGTAGGAAGAAAAACATGGAAATTCAGAGCGGCGGTGAGAAAATGAGAAATGCTAGCGGCCAGCAAGGTGAAAATGAGCGGCAGTGAAAAATAAAAGCGAACATGAACACTGGAAACAAAATATTGGGTAAGCACATACGACAATTTCTCCATAAAAATAGTGTGTAACTAGGAAGTTTGACGTTTTAGTCGTACAAAACAGCGTTGTAGTCGTGCAAAACAACGGCAAGGGAAAGACAAAAAAGCGTGCTGCACGTGCAAATTTGTTTTTTGCTAATTAGAAGAAAAAGTGTGCTGCACGTGCAATTTAATTTTTTGCTAATTAGATCTATTAGTCTTGAAGCCATTTTCATTGTCGTCCCCCGTTTAGCATAACAAGATTTATTTTTTTTAGTTTACACGTATTATTAACCAGAGCTTCGCTTTTAGCCCTGGCTAAATCTATATATTATAGGGCAAGCACCTTATAAAGCTGTGTAAAAATTGAGCTATAGTTAAAGAATCGTAAGCCACCAAAACTGCAGAAATGCAGGAAGCAAAAATCACTAAACCGTTAATTCACTGACAAATTATGAGATTTTCAGGCAAATTTTCCCAAAAAGTGCATGTTGATTGTGTGCGTGGCTGAAATTTTCAGCGATAGCTTAAACTCTGCTATGAGCTTTCAATGTTCACAGTTTCCATTTCAGTCGCTTAACCAGAGAGAGTGATGAGCATATGCCAATGTGGCAAAGCATTTGAACAAAGATACGGGCTCTCTTGTAGTTTCTTCTTCAGCACAAGAACGAATTTAATCGCCTTTGAAGGCTGCAGTTGTCACTATCGATAGCGACGGCTTCAAACACGTCTTTTAAAAAGTGAATTCGCACTGTTTCAAACTTTATCGAGCTTATTCCATCTCGTTCAATTCGTCCAATTTTGGTGATTTTTTTCTGGAGTTGAATTCTGAAAGACTTCATCGAAGTTCAGAAAAAAAGAAAAAGAAAGTCACCAAAACTGTCTTGTGTTCACGTCCCACACAAAACGTGAAATTAGAGTTTCTCTCGTCGTAGTCGTGCAGTGGCGGCAAAGAAACATACAAATGTACAAAAAAGCGTGATGCACGTGCAGAGTTGTTGTTTTGCCATTCTAAATCTATTGCTTTTAATCGGCCGTTTTCGTTGGCGTCCTCTTCGTCGTTGCTTACGCTCCCTTTTTTATCCCTATACAGGTGTTCATCTGAGATAAATCAAACTCGTTTCAGCAGCAGCTCGTTATGGCCGACCGTGTCTTTAAGCCTTTTGTTCCTCTGTTGTTTGGCAATGTCTCTGGATGGTGAGATGAGCAAGCTTGATCTTTGCCCGGCTTCCGTACATAAGGCTGACAAAAAGAATTTATTGGTTGCTTTGTTCAGAATTGTACCCACACCACAACACACAAAGGAACCTACAGTGGTTTCCGCAACACCAAGAAACACAGAAATATGCCTACAGCAATGTAGAAAAGACGTTTTGACATACAAACCTCCAAAGAACTTCTACTATTTTTTTAATTAACCTTAAGATACTTGGCATTGCCTTCATAGATATACATATATTTGTAAAAAAAAATTAATGTGAAGTAGGAATACGGTTGTAAATTCTGCTGGTGTACACCACCCGGTGCAAAAGTTAAATCTGTTTTTGTTTTTATTACTCCTTTGAACTTGGTCTTGAATCAGAATTTTCTCAAGTTAAATTATAGCAAGGTACAAAGATTAATAAGTGAGCAAATGAGATTACTTCATGATTGGTAACCGCGTACGAATTTTATTCACGAGTTGGCGTTTCGTCAGAAAGAGCGATTTTTAACTATCAGATGACGCGAACGATGATTTTTTCACTTGTGAAATGTCACTGTTGGCGTCCTTGGTTGGCTGTGAATGAAAACAGAACTATTTTCCTCCCTGTGCATTAAGGTAGTAAAGAGGTATCATGGGGGGATGCGCTTCACTCGATGGCTAGATCTAGATTCCATAACGAAAAAGGATGAACGGACACATAAGTAAAAAAACTAAGAATTAGGGAAGCCAAGTTGGTAGGAAATGAAGAGGGAAAATAGAAAATAGGGTTAAGTACTGTTTCAGGATAGATATATGTCATTAGCTTTGCACTTAGCCTCGCTTTGGGCAACTTAAAAAATGGCGTTTTACGGCAGTTAGTGCCGATTGCTACTTTAGTATAGGGTCAGACATCACAAGCGGGTTCAAGGCTTCCTTATTTTCCTTACATTCGCCTCTTTTCTTACACCCTTAATTTAAAGTAACGTTTCCTTAGGGTAGGGTTCATAAGGTATCGGAGCTTCTTCTCAGCTGTAATAACATGTTGACAAGAGAGGATAAAAGGGACAGAGAAGGCATCCCCCATACACACCCTATTCCATAGGTAATTCGTCTCGAGTTATTTTTAAGACCACAGATCCCAAGGAAGATAAGACAACAGCCAATCACATAGCGCGAATGTGTTCCGCGTGGATGACCCACGTTCAGAGCCACGCGTCCTTTGCGAATTGACGCAGAACAAAATGGCGGAAGACGCGGAGAGCGATATTTCTATTCGTTATGTCGACGAAAACTACTACAGAGAGATTTCTGCTAAAGCTGTGTCAGCGAAACGGAAATTAAAAAAGAATCGCCCTTCCTCTCTTGTATAGAGCTAACAGTACAGCAGGGAAATCCTTAACACACTGAATATTCTCTCAGGATCATCTATAATTTACAGTTCGAAGAGAGCAATTTCTGGTTTGATATTTATTCTTTTATTAGTCCTTTATTATTGAACAAAAATAACACTTGGCGTCCTATTTGCTTTATACAAACGACCGGTTTCAATCGACCGGCGAAATTTTTCATTTTATTAAAGCACTGAGGTTACGACAACTTCGAGTTAAACTGATTTCACGGGTTCTCAAAGAGTCTATCGATTCCCTTTTCCCAGGTGAGCGCTGAGTCATTTCGCGTCAATATTCAGGAATGCTCTTGATCTATTTACGCTTTCATTGCCTTTCGTCCGACATGTTTTGCACAGCGTTTAGTCATGCGAAACCTCCACGAAACATCCACGCAGCGCGCGAGGTAACTTTATCCCGATTCTAAAAATAACTCGAGACGAATTACCTATGGAATAGGGTGTGTATGAGGGATGCCTTCTCTTTCCCGTTTATCCTCTCTTGCATGTTGACTCTTCCTGGGCGATTCGCCTTTTCATCCTTCTCATGGCTCCCTGCACTCTCTATTTCACTTGTGATGGTGGCTCCTGGGCACGTAGCCTGAAAAAACAGCGCACATTTCGCGACACTACCTCTGGTTTTCTCCGTAAAATAACGTCTAAGGATTGAATGAGGGCAGAAATTCCAAACTGTTGATGTGTCACTTCCCCTATCTGGGTAATACTTGTGATTGGCTGTGCCGCATGTGAAAATTGCTTCAACCAAACAGAAGTACTAGCCAGATCTGGGTAGTGACAAGTCATCGGCGTGGAATTTCTCCGCACGTTCCTCAGACGTCATTTCGTGGGGAAACCAGTGGTGGCGTCGCGAAATGTGGGCTGTTTTCTCAGGCTACGAAAGAGCAGTGTCTGACTGTCTAGTGTCTGACTGTCTCTGGACCGTAATAGAGAGATTTAGAATCAGGTTTATGGCAAGCAGCAAACGTCAAGCTTTCCCTTACCTAGAATTTTAGGGAGCCTTTTTTCTGGCTGAAATTTTCGAAAAGGTGAGTTCTGATCCCTATAATTTTCAGATCACTTTCAGCTAGGAAATCCGAACAGATGAAAAATTTTTAGGCAAACGTGAATTTGTACCACGTGACCAAGTTTTCCATTTACTTACCGTTTACTGTTCATTGTAACTACACAAAAACTGTTAGATTCACGCTTATTCTATCGGTTCCATAACAATTGTTTTAAGCTGTTTTTATCTGCTTATTTCTCATTTTGAAACTTTCTCAACTGGAATCTCACGTTTGCCGTTCGCCGTAAACGCGATACTTAATCTATCCAATAGGCCACTAGCACTAGAAGGTCACGTGACCAATGCTTCCTTTAAACAATGTGTTGGAATCTTGCTGATGCCAAAAATTGACAGAGCACATAAAAATTATCTTACACCCGAAATTTGAAAGGAAACGCATTTAAGGGAGATATTTTATGGCACTTTGATTTGTCAACAAAGTAATATGATTTGTATTGGCCGCCATGTTGGAGGGCATACTCTTGCCCTTCAACATGGCGGCCGAAACTACTTTTTGCTTGTACCTTGTTAAACGTTTGACAATTACGCTCAGATGTACTGTAAACGTTACCACATCATCTCTTCAACATTTTCCTTGAAGTTTAAGTGCAAAATTTGTGTACGGAAAGAGGTAATTCATAATTTTAAAAATCACACGTTGGTCATGTGACCGGCTACGAACTTACTCATTTTCAAAATAGTGCGGGTTTGAAACTGAACCAAATCACTATTATTTTGTTTAAGATATGACCCACTAGTCGTTTTTCGAAGGCAAAATCATATAACTTTCGTTTTCATAAAAACGATGTCACATGTCCACTTGGTGCAAATGGCCTATGATGAAGGTTTGGTGGCGGTGAGGTATTTTCAAGACAAGAGGAAAGAGGAAAGTCAAAGACCCACATACCAATACTCTTGTCAGCGTGGCTGAAATGGTGCTGACCCTCAACACCTTGAGTGTAAGGGCGAATATTGCAAGCTCCGTGGGTGAGGTGGCAATGGGTAGCAGACTAGTAATAATGGTAATAATAGGGACTTATTACTGGAATTCTAGTAGTTTTCATTGTGGTCCATATACAAATATAAAAATATTAAAAAAGGCAAAAAAACAAAGAAACAAAAATGATAAAAACTTCAGAAAAGAGATAACAAATCAGTAATTAAAAAAAAAAAACTCTTAGGCTACGTCCAAGAGAGGATGTTGGAAGAGTAAACCAGGAGGAGGCCCGTGCTGAATAAGTGATATATGGACGACTTAGCGGGCGCAGCCTATTTTAGCGAACATGGCAAATAGCAGTTTCTGGATTTTTGCTTCGAATTACCATTCTAAGCTTGCTTAAATGTGGTCTATCTAATGCGATAAACTCCTGGACATTTACACGATTGCCCGTGAAGACCACATATCAACGTTCATCTATTACAAAGGCACTGGTGGCTATTCTTATCTCAATTTTGGGTCGTCACACCCATCAAAGGGTAAATTGTCCAGTTCTTAGATGTGCAGGCATGAAGATGATTGCCACAATGAGGCCACAACCATGCAGGCATTTTTGCGGCACGTGGGAACCCCCACGACCTAACATGTGGAGCTCGACTCCGAGCGGAAACGCGCGCGAGTAGAGCCCAATACCTAAGAAAAGTTGGTAATCCATCCATCCGAGAAATTTAGGTAATTACGTGACCGTATGCACGACCGTCCGCCGTCCGCACCACAGGCATACAATGTAAAATAACTCGATTAACAGGTATGACGCCACAGACAACTAGAGGTGTTTCTGACGGGAAATCGCATGGCCACCTGGACTTTTAAAATGGGCGGCAGTGAAAGAAAAAAACAAAAGACAACGGGAACACAAACAACAAAACTTTTGGTGAGCACTTACGACAATTCCATAAAAAAATAGTGTGTAACTAAAAAGTTTCACGTTTAAGTCGTGCAAAACGGCATTGTAGTCCTGCAAAACAACGGCAAAGTAATGTTCAAAAAAGTTTGCTGCACGTGCAAATTTGTTTTTTGGCTAATTTGATCTATTGATTTTGTTACTGTTCTCATTGACGTCGCCGTTCAGCATTACACGAAGTTTCTTTTGTTTTTAAGTACAGTCGACTCCCGATAATTCGAACCCTCTATAACTCGAACCTCCCGCTAACTCGAAGCAATTTTAATTTCCCTTCAGAACATTTTCTATATAATTTTACCCTCGACAACTCGAACTCCCGATAACTCGAACTTTTTTCTGTTTCCCTTGAAGGTTCGAATTATCGGGAGTCTACTGTACTATAAATCATAGAAAACACTCTTTTAAAAACCTTGGGTGGGACCAAATTGGTGTAAACTGTCCGCTAAAGCTGACATGGTATCAAAACTGCAACTGAACAAGAGAGATATTTACCGCATTATCACCCGGGACGGGGGGGGGGGTACTTGGTCACTTGGTCACTGGGTATGTGCCGCTTGCTTCTCAGAGCCCCTACCCCATTATAGTCTATTCGGTGACAAATTATAGACCCCATCTTAGTGACTTTTGTGCAAATATGTAATTTTCGAGATCCCATTTTAGTCACCTTCTATATATGTATCTACCTTGTATCGAATGAAGAACACTTTCACACTTCCATGGTACAAACATTCTGGTAAGTTTGCTTAAATATGAAGAACTGTCGTACCCCAAGAATCAGAAAATGTGCCCCACCATTCTAGTAACTCTATTGAAAATGCCACCCCATTATAATCATTCCAGCCGTGAAAATGCGACCCCATCCAGCGGCGCATCCCCATTAGCCTCTAATAAGGAGGTACCACCCCCCCCCCCCGGGATTATCACTAGAAGAAGGAAGTGTGTTGGCAATAGTTAACATCCCCATTATTATCTTAGATCAGTTTGAAACTTATCAGTTTATTCACTTAATATGGTTAATTTTCATGTTCCGTTACATTGCTGAATTCCCTTACGGTGATGTTACTCGAGACGATTCGCAACGACGATTTTTAGCAACACAGGGTGCAAATGTTGGAACAATGTTGCAGCCTTTCGAAACGATGTCGCAACAATGTTGTAACGCTGTGTTGCGCTAAAAATCGTCGTTGCAAATCGTCCCGTGTAACATCACCTTTAAGGGATTACTCGAGCCGAGTGATTATCGGCTTTGTCAAATACATTTGTCATAAACTTTTACCTGTCTGAACTCTATTTAGTGATTATTTCCCACTAATACGTGATCAAAGATCGTAATTCAACCATCCATTTTAAATTTATTCTTCATACACCACGATTACACCACCCGGCAACATGATGAGTGACATATATTCCCACGCAAACCTTTCTAACCCCGGCATTTTAAAGGTTGTATTTCGGTAATGCGCAAGCTCCCTGTCAGTTATATGACGCGCCCACTTTGCCCAAAGCTTGTCGATAAAAGTATGATGAAGCCAGAACTCTGGAGTGAAAGTGGCCGTCAAAATACTCTGCATACTCTCACCAATACAGTCCCGAATTTTCCAAAGGAAAACTTCACGAATTACTTCCTCAAAGACAGTAGGGGAAACCAGTGGTGGCGTCGCGAAATGTGGGCTGTTTTCTCAGGCTACGAAAGAGCAGTGTCTGACTGTCTAGTGTCTGACTGTCTCTGGACCGTAATAGAGAGATTTAGAATCAGGTTTATGGCAAGCGGCAAACGTAAATTTGTGCCACGTGTCCAAGCTTTCCCTTACTTATCGTTAACTGTGAAGGGGTACCCAACGTTACTTTTCGAAAAATATCTGTTCAGAAGACGATTTGAGATCTAGAATTTTCGAACATTTTTTGTAAAATTTCTTGCTTGCCTGCCTCTCCTAGGATTTTCGAACATCTAAAAAATGGTATAATTGCCCATTTTTAACGGATTTTTACCCTATAAAGGTCACCTAGAATTTTAGGAAGCCTTTTTTCTGGCTGAAATTTTCGAAAAGGTGAGTTCTGATCCCTATAATTTTCGGATCACTAGACTTTCAGCTAGGAAATCCGAACAGATGAAAAATTTTTAGGGGATAAAAATATGCCTATATCTACCGTAAAGTACTAAAATACGTTTAAATGTTAAAGTGGTTTTGAACTATATTCTCGTTGGGTGCCCCTGACTATGGCTCCGCTTGGTGTTAACAACGGACATCAAATGACCTTACATCGTCATTACTATTAGAGAGATTAAGCATCACATTTACGGCAAACGTGAATTTATACCACGTGACCAAGTTTTCCATTTTCTTACCGTTTACTGTTCATTATAACTACACAAAATTTATTAGATTCACGCCAATTCTATCGGTTCCATAACAATTGTTTTAAGCAGATTTTATCTACTTATTTCTCATTTTGAAACTTTCTCAACTGGAATCTCACGTTTGCCGTTTGCCGTTCGCCGTAAACGCGATCCTTAATCTATCCAATAGGCCACTAGCACTAGGAGGTCACGTGACCAATGCTTCCTTTAAACAATGTGTTGGAATCTTGCTGATGCCAAAAATTGACAGAGCACATAAAAAATTATCTTACACCCAAAATTTGAGAGGAAACGCATTTAAGGGAGATATTTTATGGCACTTTGATTTTTCAACAAAGTAATATGATTTGTATTGGCTGCCATGTTGGAGGGCATACTCTTGCCCTTCAACGTGGCGGCCGAAACTACTTTTTGCTTGTACCTTGTTAAACGTTTGACAATGACGCTCAGATGCGCTGTAAACGTTACCACATCATCTTTTCAACATTTTCCTTGAAGTTTAAGTGCAAAATTTGTGTACAGAAAGAGGTAATTCATAATTTTAAAAATCACATTTTGGTCATGTGACCGGCTACGAACTTACTCATTTTCAAAAATGGTGCGGGTTTGAAACTGAACAAAATCACTATTATTTTGTTTAAGATATGACCCATTAGTCGTTTTTCGAAGGCAAAATCATATAACTTTCGTTTTCATAAAAACGATGTCACATGACCACTTGGTGCAAATGGCCTATGATGAAGGTTTGGTGGCGGTGAGGTATTTTCAAGACAAGAGGAAAGAGGAAAGACCCACATACCAATACTCTTGTCGGCATGGCTGAAATGGTGCTGACCCTCAACACCTTGAGTGTAAGGGCGAATATTGCAAGCTCCGTGGGTGGCGTGGCAATGGGTAGCAGACTAGTAATAATGATAATAACAAGGACTTATTACTGGAATTCTAGTAGTTTTCATTGTGGTCCATATACAAATATGAAAATATTAAAAAGTGCAAAAAACAAACAAACAAAAATGATAAAAACTTCAGAAAAGAGATAACAATTCAGTAATTAAAAAAAAAAAACTCTTAGGCTACGTGGAAGAGAGGATGTTGGAAGAGTAAACCAGGAGGAGGCTCGTGCTGAATAAGTGATATATGGACGACTTAGCGGGCGCAGCCTATTTTAGCGAACATGGCAAATAGCAGTTTCTGGATTTTTGCTTCGAATTACCATTCTAAGCTTGCTTAAATGTGGTCTATCTCATGCGATGAACTCCTGGACATTTACATGATTGCCCGTGAAGACCACATATCAACGTTCATCTATTACAAAGGCACTGGTGGCTATTCTAATCTCAATTTTGGGTCGTCACACCCATCAAAGGGTAAATTGTCCAGTTCTTACCGCCTCGAAAGATCTGTAGGCATGAAGATGATTGCCACAATGAGGCCACAACCATGCAGGCATTTTTGCGGCACGTGGGAACCCCCACGACCTAACATTTGGAGCTCGACTACGAGCGGAAACGCGCGCGAGTAGAGCCCCATACCTAAGGAAATTTGGTAATCCATCCTTCCGAGAAATTTTGGTAATTACGTGACCGTACGAACGACCGTCCGCCGTCCGCACCACACACATACAGTGTAAAATAACTCGATTAACAGGTATGACGCCACAGACAACTAGAGGTGTTTCTGGCGGGAAATCGCATGGCCACCTGGACTTTTAGAGAAAAAAAAAAACAATAAGAAAGTCGAGTCTTTTTCGACGTTATTTTTGATGTCTACATTCACGTGGATAACAGAGAAAGAGCTAGAGCGAGTGATTAAAAACAAAGGAGATGAATTTCGTTGGAAGAAAAACATGAGAATTTCATAGCTGTGGTGAGAAAATGAGAAATGCCAGCGGCCAGCAACGCGGTAAAAATGGGCGGCAGTGAAAGAAAAAAAAACAAAAGACAACGAAAACACAAACAACAAAACTTTTCGTGAGCACTTACGACAATTCCATAAAAAAATAGTGTGTAACTAAAAAGTTTCACGTTTAAGTCGTACAAAACGGCATTGTAGTCCTGCAAAACAACGGCAAAGGAATGTTCAAAAAAGTTTGCTGCTCGTGCAAATTTGTTTTTTAGCTAATTTGATCTATCGATTTTGTTACTGTTCTCATTGCCGTCGCCGTTCAGCATTACACGAAGTTTTTTTTGTTTTTAAGTACATACTATAAATCATTGAAAACACTCTTTCAAAAACCTTGGGTGCGACCAAATTGGTGTAAACTGTCCGCTAAAGCTGACATGGTATCAAAACTGCAACTGAACAAGAGAGATATTTACCGCATTATCACCGGGGGGGGGGGGGGGG
>CALNXI010000135.1:307197-331260 GCA_942486025.1 Porites evermanni
AAAAAATACACAGGCACGTTATTCTCAATATCCGTGTTTCAAATTCCCTCCGTGAGGACGCGGCTTTGAAGGAGACGGGGGCCCGGGATCCAATGGAAAAGTATACGACTGGTCAACCGAGAACTAGTTAGTTTAGTTAAAATGGATGTCCCATACTAAGTTAGCTCATGACTTCCTCCTTCTCTACCACTGTCTATTACAATGTAACCTGCGATGTAGACATGACACTGGTTAACAGATACCCTATGCTGACAGCTGTCTGTAAGTCACAAAATTTTTCAACATTTTAACCGCTGGAACTGACACCACATTGATTAAAACATAAAAAAACTCAAAACATTAAAAGAAGGAATAAATAACAGAGCAAATCCAAAAAAGGCATGGATGGACAAACTTGAACAAGACTTACACGGATTGCAATTGTGGGTTTCTGAATACGTGTTAGCCTAATAGTTTTTCAAAGTTCAGTTTCTGTTCATTTTTTTTTCCATTGTAACGTTTAATATAATGCTTAGGGGGTATACTTGTTAGGACGAGAAGTTGTGATTTTGTCATTTAAAAGTAATTTCTTCTCTTATATTAAGTTCCATAGCGCATAACGAAAAGCTGAAAATAGAACAAAAAGAAACTAGACAACCATGACACAGTTCCTTTAATAGGGAGCTTAAGCAACGAGGACGTCGGCGTCAAATGCAACGAGAACGGCAAAATAGCAATTGGTTTAGATTGGCAAACAACAACTTCGCACGTGAATCACGCTTTTTTGTACATTTCTTTACCGTCAGTTCGAGTCAGTGCACGACTACGATGTGAAACTGCCTAATTTCACGTTTTTCGGCGGACGTGAACATATGTCAACGACTTCCTCTTGCTTTTACTGAACTTTAATGCAGTCTTTTAGAATTCAACTCCAGAAAAAATTGCCAACATTTGACGAAATGGACGAGATGGAATAAGGGCGATAAAGAATGAAGCAGAGCTACTTCACTTTTTAAGTGACGTTTTCGTAGCCGTCGCCGTCGTTGTTGCTTAAGCTCCCCATTATGAACGTCCAAAATACCCTTAATACCAAGAGAAATGCTGGTTGCCCAAGGCACCTCTTTCTAGAGCTCTCCTTCCCCTCGCCTAGAGTTTCTACGGACATAAAAAGACGATGTATGAACAGCGCAAAAGATGCCACTTCATACTCTACAAAAATGGGCTCCAGGTGGGCAAGTTCCGCAAGAAGATTAGGAATTTGATGGGTCAATTAATACTCGAACTTACTTTTAACAGTAACTGAGTGATTTTTCGTGTGCTGATTGGTGGAGAGCTATGAAGGACAAGAGTGTATACAAAGTAGTAAATGCTACAAGCGCTGTGATTGGTCGTTGCCCATGATCTATTAGAGGTCATACAATTTAGTTAATCCTACGAGCGCTGTGATTGTTCGTCTTGATCAGAGTTTATACAATGTAGTTAATGCTACGCGCTGTAGCGACTGAGCTAGACCTGCCTCTGTCAGATTAATTACCCTACACTGCTAAACACCACGCCCTGCTAGCTTATGAAACCTTAAACCTCATCCATCGAATATTCTTTTGATTTATCTCACTCACAAAAGAAGTCAACAACCAACCTCGTTCCCAGGCTTTCAACAACATACCTTTCACATAACGCTCTAACATTTTTACGTCAAGTTTGTGACAGGAATGTGAACTTTTCTTCAGGGTGGTTGCTGTCATTAAAACCAAGTAGCGAAATCCTTGCAATAGGTTGCCAGTGCAACGAGGGACAGATATACAATCAATGGTGGCCTGTAAAGGAAGTAAACACAAACAAAATAGACAAACTTTAGCCGTCAAACAGACTCCCAAGAAGAGCGGGGCGAAAAAAAAAATCGGAGAGCGAACCGAGCTGAGCGTGGCCTGGGGTAGAAAAAAAGGCGGGGTAGCCTGAAGTCTTGGTTTCGCCCGCTTGCACTTATCCTGGAGCAAGTATGTCAATAAAATGTCAAGAAGGTAATTAGGCCTGTCAAATTATGATGTTTTTACGCTTGAATGTGTGCAAGAAATATTCTTGTTTTTTTTTCTCTTTACTTCGGTGTGAAAGGCACCATCCGGTCTGGGAGGAGGTTAAGAGTATTCAAAAGACTCTCGCTGGTTCTACAGTAAGAGCCTGTTAACAGGGAGCTGAGGGACCCCAGGCAGGTGAGGTAACCCTCTTGGGTAGGGTAAACCGCCTGTCCATATAATCTCTCGTTTTAATTTGATCACGTTTACGTGATAGATGGGGTGACCATTGCGGATTACCTCACCTGTACAAGGGGTCCCCACCTCCATGTAAACAGGCCCTAAGATAAAGAAGCTGTTCCAGGGGCGGATCGAGAAAAGAAATGAATACTTAATTGTTCTCTCCCCTTATGGGGCTTTTCAGGGATAGTGAGCCAATAATTCAAATGAAACATAACATGGCTAAGAATCCCAACTGTTGGAGGCGAACGAGTGAATGTTTACATGCGTGGCCGGAGATTTGAACACGGCACTACCAAGAACAAACCCAGCTAGCGGTCAGGGAGGGTAGCCTGTGTTGCAGACGTAATTTAACCTCGGTAAAAGTAACGTCTGCGAAGCAGCGCCGAGATCCTTGTACTGTGTTCCCCCAAAGGACTCAACGAACTGCCAAACAGACCTATCATGGCGCGTACTCAAATCCTGGTTCATAGGTAAGGGTCAGGAACAAGGATATCAGCGCTGTTGCGCAGACGCACTTAACTGGAGTTTAGTATCGTCTGTAACGCAGGTTATCAGGGAGGGACTTGAACTGGGGGCCTGCGGATTACTAGTCTGCTACACAGCCGTTTTTAGGGTCGTCACGCAACGCTCCGGTGAGGGGCGTTGCGTGACGACACTAAAAACGACTGTGTAGCAGACTAGCGGATTACAAGTCCGGCGTTCTAACCGCTCGGCTACGCTGCCTCCACAAAAACGTTCAAAATGTAGGGGCCAATCCTTAATCAGCCCATGAAATTCATTTTACCTCGCCTCCACTCGTTCATCTCCATAAAAAAAAGCCATTGATTAAAAAAAAATCTCTGCTGGCGTTTTTCCTAGAGAAGGAAATTTGACCCAAAAAAGTTGACTAAGGTAAACTCAGTAATTTGTCTTGGTTTTGCTCACATCGCCCAGAACTACACCACATATCTGGGAACTTTAAGCGCACTCCGAGCGCCAAATTTGAAACCCATGATGATCATCAGCGAACCGAGGCCGAAACAAAGAAAGAAACAACCCAAACTTTCAGAGTGGCTCACGCTTTTCACGTTTTCGCTCTAATTGTATAAGAATATTTAGAGTATGAATTTTGTAGAAGAGACGTCAATAAAAAAAAACACAAAACCACTGCTGACTTTGTAGACCTTGTAGACGTTCCGACTTTTTCACTTTGAAAATTGGCTACTTTAGTCACTATTTTATATGGGAGGTCACGTTTGAGGCTAAATATTTGTTTTCGGCAAGTCACTTTATTCATGTGTCATCATATGGTTATGTTAGTTTGACAAATAAGGAAGACTCTCTGAAAGTTTGGTACGATTACGTTGTTTGGAAGTTCTGGCTTTTTGACATGATTATCTCACACAATGTTCGGGTTCGCAAATTTTTCTGTGCAGCCAACGAATAATGTAGTCCCCGTGGGTAGCTGAAAAAAAGTCATTTTATTGACAAGTTTCCTCGTTTATAACGGATCTTTAAAGATTCGAACTCTTTTCGATTTTTATTCTGGATAACCGTTCCGTTCGTCTAAAATATTCGAAGGTTTTCTGAGGTTGTGGTATTCACATTTTTATACCAAGATATTGCGATTATTGTTTAAAAAGGTCCCTAAAATTTTCGGTTAAAAGACAAAACGTCCCGTATAATTTTCTAATGAAAGCAAGGCTACTTCATGCCCTAGAACTTTCGACTGGACCCATAAGGGTAGCTAACACTTTCGGATGAAACGAAAAAGCCACCTAAAACTTTCGTGACGACCAAAGCCCCCCTAAGGCATCCGAACAGATAAATAGTTTTTGGGGCAACTCAGGCTTCTAAAGCACAGAGAAAACCATCTGAGACACTTCTGGCGTATTTAGAAACACTCGGTTGTTGGGTGCCCCTGTTTACACGATAACCGACGAGGGATGTCAAAGGGAAATGTCATATACCTTGCATTTACTTCACTTACATCGTCATAAATATAGGAAAAAAAAACTTTGTTATTTTTAAATCCGCGACCAACGCATGGAGTGCACAAACCAATCGAGTACAAAAGCGTGCCTTTAATATGAGCTGCTTTGACCGGTTTATTTATCGAAACTGAAACACAATGATGAACCAAAAGCAGGTGTTCCGCTCATTTTTTTTGCTATTAGACAACGCTTTGAGTGAAACTGATTGGCCGTCGCGCGCAGTCAGATCAGTCAAATCAGTCTTAGGGCCTGTTTACATGGAGGTGAGGGACCCCAGATAGGTGAGGTAACACATGTGGCGGGTCACCTATCATGTAAGCATGATCAAATTAAAATGGGAGATTATATGGTGGACAGGGTGGTTACCTCACCTACCTGGGGTACCCCACCTTCATGTAAACAGGCCCTAAAGGTATGATGAAAAACGTTGCACTCGAATAAATTCTTTGTAAAGCGGAGCCCGCCTTTAATAAGTGTGCAATTACTCACTTTCACACCGTCCAAGAGATTTACAATTGAAATGAAATGGTAGAAATATCACTTTGCGTTTTTCCAGGATTGTGTTATGTTATACCCGAAATGCGTTTGCACTTTTTCATTCGAGAGGATTAAACAACGTGTACCAAACTAGTAATAACTTTCATCATAGCGACAGACAGTCAGAAAGATCAAAATGGCGATATTTTTCTATTTTGTTTTTAATAAATTGACAGGTCTTTTCCTTTGCACGTCTATCACAACTCAGTATTTCTTTATACATTGGCTATATTCGTAGAGCAGTCTCGTTTTTACCGTTTTTTCAACGTATTGCGGGAGGAGCCGGAGCTTTTGAGTAGTACTTATTTTTTGTTGAATGTATTGATGACAGATCAACTTGGGTTGTCTAAGCCAGTATCACTGACCTCGGTCATTTATTACAGCCGCAAACACAGAAGTGTTAACACAGCTGTGACTATGTTGTTAGGCAAACAATAAAGAATAATATTTAAAGAATAATGTAATAATAATAATAATAATAATAATAATAGTAAATACCTAACTAAGGCACTCCCCTCATGGGTTTCAGGGATAATGAAACAGTAATTCAAATAGAACATAATAAGTTTAAGAAACCCAACTGGCAGCAGGCAAACCAGTTAGCTTTTTACAGCGTGGCAGAGGATTTGAACTCAGCTAAGACTTCCAAGAACCAATCCAGCCAGCGCTCTAACCACTTTGCCATGCTGTATCCACAGCGTGGCACAAAAACCTGTTTGGGTTGTTTTATTTGAATAAAAGAGAATTAAGGAAGATTCAACTAAAATTCAACCCCAAGATTACGTCGCCTGGACAACCGACCTGTGAGTAAGAAATTAACAATCTCTATGCCCTGTGTCTTACAACCGGTTCATTTCCTGGTACCAGGTGACCACCCGTCTCCTTTGGTATCCATTACTTTTCTTATAATTCTTGCTGTTCCCAGTAAACAAGCTTTCTTTGATGGCTGCTTTCTTCCGTCAAGTCCTGCTTTCTTTCGATACAGATGGAATCTTTTGCTGACTGTTCCGAGGGCAACAATAACGATCGGTACAGGCACAACTTTTTAACAGTTCCACAGACGCTTCACCTCTTTACCTTGGTAGCGAATGGGTAGGCTATATCTATTATCAGAGGTGATCTTAACAGCTTGTCGAGGACAACAAGTCTGGATCTTAAGATCCCACGAAATCTTAGTCATACCATTTTGCCCTCCGCCCGTTCTTCTTTCGAATCCAAAAACTCTCACAGACTGAACTTCCCGTGAATGAGAAGTGGCGCTTTTGGCCAGCATACTCTGTAACTACCTTATTATACAGTATGCTTCGAGTAGACTAATGGAGCTGGATTAAGTGGTCTTAAACATTTATTGCTACTCATGATTAGAGTTTCATGCTTCTTGCAACGCAATCATCAGGCAGCTGCCAAAAGCAACGGTTAAAATCAAAGATATAGAGAAAACAGAACAATGAATACTAGGCGTGGCGCGCCATTTCGTTTATTAAGTGATGCTCACAAAGGTCTAGTTGTGGCCGAGCTATTTACACACTCTTTTTTGTAGCAGGAAATTTGGTTAATTTTTTTGTTTTTCTATCTGTGCAATGTCTTCCAAATTCAGATTTAAACCTTAAATATATAAGCAAAGTTACTGGTATCTTCAGTCAGTCAGTTTAGTAAAAATGAAATTTTTATCTTTAAGGTTTCGAGTCTGACTCTGCTTCGACTGCCAGTGAGTTTAAGTTCAAGAGAAGCAGGTGATTTTATTTCTAGGCTACGTTATGTCCTAGAGTTTTCCCGCAAACGAAAATTCATTAAAGCGAGTATACAGACGAGTGAAGAAAAGGAAGATTTTACCACGGATGAAGTCTGAACAACACTCCACGCAGTGGAAAAACCTTTTCAGTATATCTGTTAATAAAAAGGAGAAATTTTACAAGATGTTCTCGTTCGGCTTTGCTGCTGCGTATGTTTTTAAATTAATTCGATTTTCCAACAAGTCCCGAAAACACCATTGTTACACTAAAATTAAGCTAGTTTATATGTAAATTTCTATATTTTTGCTAAGTACTGAATAAAAACTTTCTATAGTTTCATTTGAGGGCAAGTTTACTTACTTGCAGCGAGTCACACTCTTCCTTCAACGGTCGCCCACTTCCACTTTCGATAGCTTTCAAAAGCCCCTTCGAATGTTCTGAACATTCTTCAATCACTTTCGTTTGACAAAAATCTATAGAATCTGCTTCTAAATCGTCAAACTGACACTTTGCTTTGTTGAATATCAAAAGCATGAAAACAACTTTTAATAACTGCATGCTGGTCCCTGAACAGTTCTGCCTTTACTTAACTTCCCGAGACAGTGGTTACCCATGCATCCTTTAAACCGGCAGGCTTCTACTTTATCTAAAAAAGAGTTGCTTGGTTATTAAAAACTTTTCATCGATTCCGAGGGATCGTATTGGACAAAATTAATATCTGTGTAAGATTAGGACCAATGAAACGTCTTATTGCTGCTGACGTCATTGCACTTTAGCTTAGTCATAATAAGTGATTCGTATTTTTTTCCTCTTTTCAAGTAATTCACCTCAGGGAAGGCGGAGGAAGTGGGGCTGGGTTGGCTTAAGCCCCGTTACCTGTTGATATGATCAAAAAAAATTTGCCTGATGTATTTGTAAGTTCATCACCCGTTCCTGTAATTTAAAAACAACCATGCTGACCTTTGAATGCAAAACTTTATACTTTACATGAGACTTTTGAGGGTTTCTTTCGACGGCAAAACCTACAGACGTCAGTTTCTTTAAAGTCCTGTTGCTGAGAGAATAGTTAGACTTTAAAATTTTTGCTATAGAATAGTAATAATTCCTTTGATTATCAACATTTAATGGTTTTGGATCACATTTTATCCGTTATTATGTTTTGTTCATTTGTGTCACCGGGGCATGGCGTTTATTTTTTTATGAATACTGCCTGCTTGCTGTCTTTCATTAACGCTGCTTTTTGCAATAAATAGTTGAAAAGGTTAAGCGTAACTATGATTTCAAAGAACCAAAAATTAAAGAACGAAAACATGAATTAGAACCAAAAGGACAAAATATTTAGAAAATTTTAATATGATACATGTCTGAAACTGAAACAGGAGAGACACAACCTATCGATGAAGGCAGAGGCTATTCTTCGGGTATGGCCTACAATTCATTCAATTCTGGATGCATTTTTTGATTGACACAATTTTACTATTTGACCTTTTCCAATTGATAGGAACACCGGTCCTCTATTCCCAGTTTCACAGGCTAAATCGTGGATACACAATAAGTCGAAAAAATTATTGCATAGCACAATAAATTTGGGTACAATGTACACTTCTAGTTATTTCATTGCCGGTATTGCGGCACTTTCCAAACTCTCCTCTTTGGACCGTTTTCCCGCCAATTAGCATAATACAAACAAAAAAGTATTATATTTTCAATTATGTCTGCGAAAATTCTTCTAATTGGGTGTAATGAAGATAAGTTCTGTCTTGGCGTATGCGCATACAGTAAGCCAATTTTCCCTCTTTTTTTAGCAATTTTATCTCTCTGGATTTGTTAAAACGTGGCTAAAGAAATTTCAAGTGCATTTTAGCTATTTGACATCTAAGTGGAATCGGGGAAGCAGTTAAAAGTCACTGGCAATAGACAGTAAAGTTCTCTCGCAAAAGTGACAGGATTTTACGATGAAATAAACAACGTTTGAAACGTCGAGAAATTGTAATATTTCAGTCAGTCAAACCGTGAGGTCCACAGCTCAGTGTCGGCCGAAAACAGACTAAGAATCCACAATCTCTGAGCACAGGCTTTCTAAGACAAAATCACCTGAACTAAACACTCACGAAGCGTTTTTATGCTTGACACAAAGTATATTCTAGTAACACGAGCTCAAACGCACATACCTGAGATTTGTCTGTCAACACTATCGGTAACTGATCAAACAATAAATGACTTTCGCGGCAATCACAACAGTTCCCAAAACCACACATTATATTTCCACACTTAACCCGGCCGAAACATCGTCAAATTACTCCGTAAAACTCTCGCTTTCTCCACATAAATCGTCACATGGAACTTTTCTCGACTCACTGACAGTCGATTTATTCAAGATCCCGGATGTAAACCAGCGTTTGAAAAGGAGACATACAGCCCCCGCCTTCCACACAGGTCTTTGGCCTGGTCAGAAATCAGCATGAATTTCCATCTTGCCTAATAGATTTCAACCCTAGAACCTACTTTGTGAGGCCAAAGACTTGTTACTGCCAACAACAAAGTTCGCAATATCCAATCTTTCCGTCTCAAGCCCGGGATCAGTCTTTCACCCGTGTAGCCCGAGATGAGACGAAATACTAGAATATTGGACGCAGCAGACTTTGCCAGACGTGAGAATTGGAGGGTTGTCCAATACTCACAAATTGAATCCATTAGTGTTAGTGGTGATAGTAAGGGTCTCCATTGGTACCAATGGTACGATTGCTACCAATAGAAAAGCACCCTATTCCAATGGTTCTTTTGTTCCTATAAGGCTTGATAGACCTATTCGGCTAACTCAATGTTGTACCCAATTCAAACCCTTTGGGACTAAAACTTTTTGTTTCAGGAATTTCCATGCATTTAAATGAGAATGCTACATTATAATGCAAATACGATACACAAAGAATCTTAACCCTGGGAGATTTGAATTGGGTACAACATTGAGTTAGCCGAATAGGTCTATGATGCGGAAAACTTTACTAAATGCACCTAAATAAAAAACTAAGACAACCCACTATGAGAGCCGAGTTCAGTCTAATTCGCGCGCTGATTTCAAACTGACATACAGAGAGAATTACGGGAAGTTATGAAAAACATTTTTTTGAGGGGGGGGGGGTGGGTAATAGGTTAATAGCCAGCGAGAAACTCATCAAAGTCTATCTACTGTGGCCTATCCGGTACCGATTAAATAAATAAAAAACTATGAAAAGAAAAAAAAACATGGTCCACTACAAGGCTCAGTCATAGGGTATACAAGAGAGATTTCTGTAGCCATGTTTTTGCAAATCCAGACAGATATATGTGTGTGATTTTGCTAAAAGGGACCCGCTAAGTTTTTGCTTCCTTGAACACTTGCATCGTCAGTGTAGCCGGAAAAAAAAACCCAGGGGGTTTGGCGTCTTGCTGCTTGGCTGGAGTCTTTTTGTCAAAAATAGGGGGGCAGGGAGAGGAGATTTTGTCACTTTGATTAAAGGAGCTGTGTCACGAAATTCAGCCAAATTAGGAAATTACAAAATGCCCGTTAAATTAAGCGAAACATGAAAAATAACCTCTCAAAGCTTTAAAGGAAGGTTAAAATAACATAACAGAAACAACAGATGCCACGGATGGGCAAAACTGAAAAAGATTGAAACGGATTGAAATTAGGGTTTTTGAAAACTGTTCAGCCTAACAGTTTTTCAAAGTTGATCCCTGCTGCTTGCAACTTCAAAAAAAAAAATGTGCAGGAGACATATTTGTTTGTCTCAGATATCTGATTTTGCATTTACATGTAATTTCTTTGCTTACTTTAAGTTCCATAGCGATTGAGGGTGAGTAATTGGCAAAATTAAACCAAATGTACTGGACTGCCGTGACACAGCCCCTTTAAAGTTTCAAGTCAGAACCATGTAAGAACTCAGTGCAGGCGGTCGGTACTTTATGTAAGCCTTACGTAAAATGTCCTGAGACATATAAGTCCCCACATGTCTAAGTTGTGACAGATACGATACTATTACACTGATTATAGATAGTTACCGTTGTTAATACAGCTCCTGTAGTTGCTGTGGTTATTGTAGTTCTTGTAGTTGCTGTAGTTGTTGTAGTTGTGTAGTTATTGTAGTTCTTGTAGTTACTGTAGTTGTGTAGTTATTGTAGTTCTTGTAGTTACTGTAGTTGGGTAGTTATTGTAGTTGTGTAGTTCCTGTAGTTGTTGTAGTTGTGTAGTTTCTGTAGTTGTTGTAGTTACCGTACTTCCTGTAGTTGTGTAGTTGCTGTAGTTGCTGTAGTTGTTGTAGTTGTGTAGTTGCTGTAGTTGTTGTAGTTGTGTAGTTCCTTTAGTTGTTGTAGTTGCTGTAGTTGCTGTAGTTGTGTAGTTATTGTAGTTCTTGTAGTTCTTGTAGTTGTGTAGTTATTGTAGTTCTTATAGTTACTGTAGTTGTTGTAGTTGCTGTAGTTGTGTAGTTGCTAGAGTTGTGTAGTTCCTGTAGTTGTGTAGTTATTGTAGTTGCTGTAGTTTCTGTAGTTGTTGTAGTTGCTGTAGTTGTGTAGTTATTGTAGTTGTTGTAGTTGCTGTAGTTGCTGTAGTTGTTGTAGTTGTGTAGTTGCTGTAGTTGTTGTAGTTGTGTAGTTCCTTTAGTTGTTGTAGTTGCTGTAGTTGCTGTAGTTGTGTAGTTATTGTAGTTCTTGTAGTTCTTGTAGTTGTGTAGTTATTGTAGTTCTTATAGTTACTGTAGTTGTTGTAGTTGCTGTAGTTGTGTAGTTGCTAGAGTTGTGTAGTTCCTGTAGTTGTGTAGTTATTGTAGTTGCTGTAGTTTCTGTAGTTGTTGTAGTTGCTGTAGTTGTGTAGTTATTGTAGTTGTTGTAGTTGCTGTAGTTGCTGTAGTTGTTGTAGTTGTGTAGTTGCTGTAGTTGTTGTAGTTGTGTAGTTCCTTTAGTTGTTGTAGTTGCTGTAGTTCCTGTAGTTGTGTAGTTATTGTAGTTCTGGTAGTTGTTGTAGTTGTGTAGTTATTGTAGTTCTTGTAGTTACTGTAGTTGTTGTAGTTGCTGTAGTTGTGTAGTTGCTGTAGTTGTGTAGTTCCTGTAGTTGTGTAGTTATTGTAGTTGCTGTAGTTTCTGTAGTTGTTGTAGTTGCTGTAGTTGTGTAGTTATTGTAGTTGTTGTAGTTGCTGTAGTTGTGTAGTTGCTGTAGTTGTGTAGTTATTGTAGTTGTTGTCGTTGCTGTCATAGCTTCTGTAGTTGTTGTAGTTGCTGTAGTTGCTGTAGTTGTTGTAGTTGCAAGTTTTGAGGACTCAAATTGTTTTCCCATAATCATTTCCCTGAAAAATACTTGAAATATGCCCAAATAAATAGCGACAGTACCCCTTTGTGCTCCTATAGACAGTTACTTTGAGGGAATCAAGGCCAAAAGTGTCCAAAAAATGCAATTTTGCTATGTCCGCAGAGAGGGTGGGTATAGAAGGTTACGGTATATTTGTGCTTTTCGCCTTATACTGTGGAAACTAATCAATCCAATGTCTCGGGAAGGACCTAAACTAAAGTCCTCCATGATCATTTCTCACTGCAGGTCAGTTTTGTTGCTTTTAACTACAGTGAACTGGTGTCCTTTTTTTTTTTTTAAACTTCCGTTACCGATCTGAGGGCAGATCACAAATGGCCTAGAAAGAAGTATTGCGAATGATTTACATCGGATAAATATTACTTAAGTTTGCTCTTTTTGATACGCAATACATAAAATGAACAGCAAAAGCCTGTGGAAAGAAATTGCATCTCACAATAGCAGGATTTAGGGTGAACAGTTAAGGTTGTAACTTCCGTTACTAAGATTACAGTAGGAAAAAATGAAAAGTGGGTCGTGCTGATTTTTGTGGTGACGGAGGAGCTAGTGAGGATTATTATGGAGTATGTTTGGTTTTTCCGAGTTATTAATTTCACTTCAAGATGTAACAGAAAAGGTAGAATTTTAACTTCCGTTACTGTAACTTCCGTTACCAAGAATTTGTCCGGTCTCTAAAACATGGGATAAACGTCAGGTAAATTTCGGGAAATGCTGTCACACGATTGCCCCATCAAACAACTCAACCCTTGATGACATCTGGTGAAGATTTCGTCATAAGTACACCCTCATACGTGATCCATTGGTGAGATACCTCTCTGTCAAGTGTGATAAGGGAATTTTAGCTGATTTTATGGTTCGCGGAGTTTTTTTGCATAGTTTGAAAAAGTTTATTTTTCTTTGAAGTATTTCTAGGCAATTTAGGAATATAAGATGAAAATGGGACAGGTATCTTGATCATTTTAATTTTTTTTTTAAAGTAACGGAGGTTACACGAAACAGGAAGTGGATTATCTCAAGCTGTTTCGCTAGTTAAACCCTCTTTTCTGTGAATGGACTTTACAATATTCATGTATTAAAATTCTTGTACGAATTCTAACAGATTACCATGTATCTATTTTTTTTTCTTTCAATTCAATTTATTTTGCTCATTTTGTTGCTTTTAACCTCATTCCACCCAAAATTCCAAAATTTCATCCAAAATTGTTTAGCATTAATTCAATTCAATAGAATAACTCATATGTATTGTTATTTAAGATGGTCTGTAATCCCAAAAGTAAGTATTTGGAAGAAAAATGAAATATGAACTTCCTTCTGTAACTTCCGTTACCGAAATTTATTTGATAATCACTCGTTTTCTACTAGATCACATGTTTCCAAACTATAATAAAGGTGAACAACACTTTCTTTCCTTCACATTTAGCAAAATAATGTTTAGTCTGACGGCTTTTTTAAAGAAAAAACATTAAAAAAAACACAGCAATTTTAAATTCTCAATATTTTGTTACGTTAGACCAAAGTACACCATCGCAGAACAACTAGACTTTTTCATTCTTTGAGCCACTGACTTGACTAAAATGTAAAACTCAGACCTTAGCCTGCCACGGACCTCATTTTAAACATTTTAAAGTACGCTAAAATTAAAAAGACATAGATATAATGCAACACTGTGCTGTTTCAAGCCATACAAAATATCACACTACATGCTATTAAATAACAGGCTATAACTTTTTATAGATAAAAGATATGTTGACCAAATTTTGGTTTCTCACCCTTCAGTAATATATCTTTCGGTTAAACTAACTACTTGTCTGATTTGTTGACCTAGGATTTTTCGAAAATCCTTGGCACATTTTACCCACTTAGCGTGGAATGAGTGTGTAACTTCTGTGGTTGTTGTAGTTGCTGTAGTTGCTATAGTTGCTGTAGTTGCTGTAGTTGTTGTAGTTCCTGTAGCTGTGTAGTTATTGTAGTTCTTGTAGTTACTGTAGTTGTTGTAGTTGTGTAGTTCCTGTAGTTATTGTAGCTCCTGTAGTTCCTGTAGTTGTGTAATTATTGTAGTTCTTGTAGTTGTTGTAGTTGTGTAGTTATTGTAGTTATTGTAGTTACTGTAGTTGCTGTAGTTGTTGTAGTTCCTGTAGTTGTGTAGTTATTGTAGTTCTTGTAGTTGCTGTAGTTGTTGTAGTTGTGTAGTTCCTGTAGTTGTGTAGTTATTGTAGTTCTTGTAGTTACTGTAGTTGTTGTAGTTGCTGTAGTTGTATAGTTCCTGTAGTTGTGTAGTTATTGTAGTTCTTGTAGTTCTTGTAGTTGTGTAGTTATTGTAGTTCTTGTAGTTACTGTAGTTGCTGTAGTTGCTGTAGTTGAGTAGTTCCTGTAGTTATGTAGTTGCTGTAGTTGTGTAGTTGCTGTAGTTAAGTAGTTGCTGTAGTTGTGTAGTTGCTGTAGTTGTGTAGTTGCTGTAGTTGAGTAGTTCCTGTAGTTATGTAGTTGCTGTAGTTGTGTAGTTGCTATAGTTGAGTAGTTGCTGTAGTTGTGTAGTTGCTGTAGTTGAGTAGTTGTTGTAGTTATGTAGTTGCTGTAGTTGTTGTAGTTGCTGTAGTTGTTGTAGTTGCTGTAGTTGTGTAGTTGCTGTAGTTATGTAGTTGCTGTAGTTGCTGTAGTTATTGTAGTTGCTGTAGTTGTGTAGTTGCTGTAGTTGTGTAGTTGCTGTAGTTGAGTAGTTGCTGTAGTTGTGTAGTTGCTGTAGTTGTGTAGTTGCTGTAGTTGAGTAGTTGCTGTAGTTGTGTAGTTATTGTAGTTCTTGTGGTTATTGTAGTTGTTGTAGTTGCTGTAGTTGTGTAGTTGCTGTAGGTGTGTTGCTGCTGTAGTTTTTCTAGTTCCTGTAGTTGTTGTACTTACGTGGCCTTTGTAGTTGCGTAGTTGTTGTAGCTGATGTAGTTACTGTAGTTACTTTAGTTTTTTTAGTGATTGTGGTTGCTTTGATTTCCTTTACGTTTATTTCTATTATTTCCCCCTCCAATTAACCCGAATTAAGTAACGCCCTTCTGGACTCCAAATAATCTTGTTTTTCCAACTCAACAGGTTGCTTTCACGTTTATGGACGATATGTTGGGCGTATTTATATTCTTTGTTTTTTTAATCTATTAACTCGGTTGAAAGGAACTTATTTTTTAAGTGTAGCATTTTTTATATTGGCCCGGTGTCCCAGTGTATAAATTTGATTAAGAGACACAGATGGGTTTTAAAAAAGCACAGCGCTGCATTATTGGGTTCGGTACAACTACAGCAACTACAGGAACTACAGCAACTACAACAACTACACAACTACAGCAACTACATAACTACAGCAACTACAACAACTACAATAACTACACAACTACAGCAACTACAACAACTACAGGAACTACGGTAACTACAACAACTACAGAAACTACACAACTACAACAACTACAGCAACTACACAACTACAGGAACTACACAACTACAATAACTACCCAACTACAGTAACTACAAGAACTACAATAACTACACAACTACAGTAACTACAAGAACTACAATAACTACACAACTACAGGAACTACACAACTACAACAACTACAGCAACTACAAGAACTACAATAACTACAGCAACTACAGGAATTGTATTGACAACGGTAACTAACTATAATCAGTGTAATAGTATCGTATCTGTCACAACTTAGACATGTGGGGCCTTGTATGTCTCAGGACATTATATGTAAGGCTTACATGAAGTACCGACCGTGCAGGCCGTTGATGTTTTGTCCGAGGGAGACTGGTCACTACTGCTTGAGGCTGCTTTCATTCACTGGCTTTGTTACTGGTGTAACTGGCGTCTGTCTTGATTGAGAGCGCTGAACTCTTATTACTTAAGGTAAGAAAAGGTTTTTAGTACATTGTATACACATATTAAAATGATTTAAAGCGCTGGGATTGATCGAGTCGAAAGAAGAAACTTTTAAGAGCAGAGTTTTATCAGAGCAGGAGTCATACTACAAGAGGTCGAGTCGAAGTTCAATTTTTCTAAACTTTGGTCTAGTTTGTTACTTGTCTTTTTGGTTTAATCGCTATCTAAAAATAACGTACTATACTGAAGGAGGTACAACAACAGCAAGATTTGACTGTTTTTTTCACTGCATATTGCGAGAGCGGTTAATAATAAGAAGAAGTAACCTAATTAGTTTGTAAAGGTACTTCAAGCTCGAAATATGAACATATTGTTGCGTAACCTTGGAAAATGTGTTAGGGTTTATCGCGATCCAAGTGTCTCTTTTCATTGCGTTTTAGACCGCGATATCAACCGATACTGTCTTGTCAAAATAACGGTGTTTGATTGATTGAATAGTTCCTGCGCTAATTTACTGGCTTGCACGTATAAAATGTTCATTTTCCCACAGGTGTCCCAAACTCACGTTACGAGTGTGTTATGTAAATGAGAGGGGGTGTCGATTTACAAGCAACCGTTAAGACTTTGTATGAGGAAGAAAATACTGAGGTCTGAGGTCTGCAAACGGCATATATTATCATTCTTACTTATTTTTCTATAAAATAAATAGGGGAGACTTACCGTGGATGTATTCCTGTGTTTTTTGGTGTGAATTCGTCAATTTAGTCGTTTTTCTTTGGCTGTTATTGTTTGACCCCTGTCACTCTCTTCATAATAGGAAGTAATGGCAGCACAGAAAAACAACTGGCGGTCTGGACTTTGTCTACTCGAAGGCGGTTTGCAGCCCGGAAACCCATCAAATCACAGATTTTTTAAACCAGAGGCAAACTTCCATCATCACTGCACATCACGAAATGTTTAAAAGCGTAATATCCCCATGCGTGTTGCTGGAAATGAACATTTCCTTGAGCCATGTCCAAGATACCTTCTTTCTCCAGACTCTGTGATATGGCAACTGGACATGGGGCTTTGGCTTCGAGGTCAAATGTCCCTCAACTGAGGATAGCTCAGTCAAATTAATTGAGATTTCACTTTTCTTTAACATTTGATTGAAATTTAGCAATTAAATTGAAATTTAACTTTAGCTCATTTTCATGTGAGAATGATCATTCTTTGGGTTTATAATTTTAACAGGTAAAACTGTTATTGATATCCAAACTACAACAACAACAGGAAACATTTGTTGCGGGTTTTCTTTGTTGACTGAGCTACCCTCGGTCAAGGAAAATTTGACCTCGGAGCCAACGCCCTGTGTCCAGTTGCCGTATCACAGAGTCCAGAGAAAGAAGGTATTTTGGACATGGCAATTGGCTTAAGGAAATGTTCATTTCCAGCAACATGCGTGGGGATATTGCGCTTTTAAACGTTTACTGCAGTGCAGCGATGATGGAAGTTTGCTCTGGTCAAAAAAATCTGCGATTCGATGGTTTTTCTGGCTGAACCCGTTTTCGAGTACACAAGGTCCCGACCCCCGGCTGTTTTTCTGTGCTGCCTTTACTTCCTATAATTTATGAAGAGAGTGACAGGGGTCAAAAAATAACATCCAAAAAAAAACAACTTAATCGTCGAATTCACACCAAAAAACACAGGAATACATCCAAGGTAAGTCTCCTTCACTCATTTTATAGAAAAATAAGTAAGAATAATGATATTTAGCATTCGTAGAGCTCAGTATGGGAGAAAACATATTATCTCTTGCTTCCTGGTTCCGCCCAATACAGGAATATATATTATTTTCTCCCAACAAGCTGTCAATATAAAGCTGTAATGCCGTCTCAAAATTGAATTAACCGAGTTATTCATGCAGTTACATATGTCTTACTCCTTGTGTGTTTCTTGAGCTGATTTTTAGCCATTTAATGGTTGTTTTTTGAACTGGTTTTATCTCCCTCGTAAGGGGAATTTCTCATGTTCCATGTCAAACCTAAAGGACAATTATTTTATTTTTGTGACAATAACATTATTATTATGGTCATATATATATAAAATGAAAAGGGTGTCTCTAACTTGATTCATGACTTAATCAAACTTGACTCAGGCTCGAACTTGAGAACACGATACTCTTTTCAGTAGATTTGGGTAAAACTATAATAATACGTCAAGGTGTATAAAGTTAAATCCCCTTCAAATTGACTAGGATCTTTAAATTTAAAAGTACCCAACCCTCCCAGTTTCATCCGATCCAAAATGGACTGATAGCGGCAGCCAGTGGCACCTTTAATAAGCTGACGTCCAAGCCTACTTCGCACATGTAAAGTGGACACTTCTGTTGTTTCTTTTAACATGATAGTCATTGTCATTATCATCAGTCTTCAACACACTATTAAGGCCCTTAGTTTCTTTTTATGTAAAACCTTATAACAATACCTGTATGGGTCTGTTTTAGTTGGTGTTGCAATTAGGGGTGGGGGGGGGGAGGGTTGGGGTATTATGGTTTGATGTACTGCATTGTAACTAGCCTGCGTGGCAAGCTTTTGACTGGGAAAGGAAAAGGAAGAATTAAGACACAGGAGTACATAAAGGATGAGGGAGGAGGGAAGAAAACCCCTGCAAAAACTTTATTATGATATATGAATTTCATATATTCATAACTTCATCATCATCTTTTCATGGGTTTATAATGAACCAATTCAATGACCTGCTCCCAGTTGGCTTGTTAGCTTAATTGGTAGAGCGCTGCACCTGTATCGCAGAGCTCAAGAGTATGAATCCGGTACAAGCCTGAATTTTTTTTTCAGCCTTTCTTTTTGCAACTGCAAAAGTTGCGTATATAACTGCGATGATCTTCCTTTATATAATTCTTTACTCCACAGTTCACATAGATGATTTTCATATATTCATAACTTCAAAAACTCTATTGTTATCACCATCCCACCCCTCGTTGAATCCACAAATTTAATAACTATCTGTGTAAATTATGCCTAGTGGTCACATATCATCCAATCAAAACCTTCAGTTTCTTTGTGGAAATATTACAGCATACAAACCACATCTCGTATTTCATGTACCTTCTTGACAGAAATGAGAAAAGCAAAACCACTTTCGTTGGCTTAAAAACATAACAATATTACCATTATCGTCAACCTACAGTAAGAGCCCAAATGGAACAAACAAGGGATTCAAATAAAAGAAAACTTACAGAAAAATGATTACTTATACAATGTCTGAGGCTTTCCGATTTTTCTTTTTGACACCACCAGTATTTTAAGCTGTGCTCCTAACAGTTTTTAGCTGTGCACCCAGAAATTTACACCTGGTAGCACAGTTGCTCCCAAAGCGAAAAATAAACTTTGGGCCCTGCATATTAGTAACAATATATTAATCTAGGAACAGCAAAAGTAACAACTTTAGGTCTGAAGTACTTTGCATAGCTTTTGCAATCGTCTCTTGTTTTGCCGTGGCCTGGTTGGCAGGAATTTGAATGAATTTACAACCCCAAGTGAGGTGAGCCCCAAGGTTAAGATTGGACGTTATGTAACAACTGTAGGCTTTACACAGATAGCTAAATTTGTGGATTCAATAATAGGCTGAATGGCAAAAACAATAGAGTTTTTGCAGGCATTTCCTTCCCTCCTCCCTCATTCTTCATGTATTTCTGTACCTTAATTCCTCCTTTTCCATTTCCAGTCAAAAGCTTGCCATGCAGGCTATTTGTACCGCAGTATGTCAAACCCCAATACCACAACCTCTCCATTGCAACATCGCCTAAAACAAATAAACTCCCTTAGAAGATTCATGAATCAGTAAGATTTACCCGCAGCATTTTTCATTTTTTTAGGATTATTTGACTGTGGCGAAACCTGAATAGCCTAACCCCTGGTGGGAGGGCACCATATGAAAAAGACGGAGATTCATATCACCTCAATTGGGGGTGTGGATTTTGTTTAATTCCTTTTTGGTCTCACATAAACTTTTCAGGACAGAAATCCAATATTTTTACCCATAAAGGTATTGTTAGGGTTTTACATAAAAAGGTATTTATACAAAACAAACTAAGGGATTTAATACATTTGTACTGTGTTGAAGACTGCATTCAATGCCCGCATCTCTAGCACTGATTTTTAACACCAACACTAGTTCTTATTTTGGTTATGACTTATTTTATTATAGACTTATTTAGGTGTGAAATAAAGCTTGAGTGATATTCAGATTGGTCTCTTTAGGGGTTTAATTCTAATATTCTGACTTCACACATCCCTGTCTTTGTCATATTGAAGTCCATCCCCCGCCCTAAACCCCATCACCGCTGCAACATGGCCTGAACCAGCGTAAAGAAAATAATGTCCGATAGCCCGGAGCTAGTGGATTTTGCTATTGGGCTAGTGAATTTTGTTCTTAACTTGCCCAACAGGCAATTGAAGTTTATTGAGGAATTCAAAACACAGAAGAACTGCAAAAACCAATTCTGCTAATCAAAATGTTTTCGGCTAGTTGAAATATGACATTTGGGGCAGTATATGCTAGCTTCAGCTTGCCCGAATGGCATGCTTTTAAAATGACTTTCTTTGCACCCTGCTAAACCAAACTTCAAAAGACTGATAAATTATAGTTTTTGTGAAATATGATTGTCCAGGTGATTGTAGTTTAATTAATGAGACAATTATTCCTCCAGCACGAATTGGCTCCGAGTCAATAGCCCATGAGGCCGAAGGCAGAGGGGCTATTGACTAAGAGGCCATGAGGGCGAGAGGAATAATTTTTTTTAGTAAAATCCAACTAGTTGGTCAAAAATATCGAGATAAAACAACTTTAGCTAGTTAAAGCTAGACTTTAATCCTTTTTTGCAGCCAAAAAGCGGACGCTTTTCGCTACTAGTAGGCTATAACATATAGCCTAGTAGTAGTTAACCAATCAGAACGCAGCATTGATAATAGTTGACTATTAGTAATGATTAGTACTGTTGGTGACAGTGACTGGCGTTCCGACAACCTGTGTGAAAGTGGTCTTCAGAGTCACGAACAGTCCCATTCAGGACAACACTCACTGACATGACTCCTGGGTTCAATTATTTCACAATGTTTCTGATAAATCAGTAATCCACTGAATTTTTAAATTTCTAGGATCATCAAAATTTCTCCTAAATTTAAACTCTGTGGATCTGCACAATTAAAACGGGTTGGAATGAGTTTTCTTGCAGCATGAGTCAAGTTCGAGCCCGAGTCAATTTTTAGTCTCTAGTCAAGTTTGAGACAACCTGGTCGCAGAGGTTTTTCTTGATTTTTTTTTCTCTGTATGAGAGAGCCGAGAATCGGCAAACGTGACTCGTGACGCTCTCGCGACTCTCTCTTGTAGAGAAAAATATCAAGAAAAACCTCTGGGACCAGTTTAGTTCGAGAAATCTTTTTTCGTTTCATTTTGGACACCCTTTTCATTTTAAATATATCTTATAACCATAATAATATTGGCTATAAATTGGCTCAGGAACCACATAAAGAGCAAAATACATGTTACCGCCGGAAGTAAGTAAGTCCCCAGGGGTGGGGGGGAAGGGAGAGCTTGCTAGCAGGCTAGACAATACGTGACCAATCAGAAGGAGGGAGCGCTCCTAATCGTGGGTAAAACATCAGACATCCTTTTGTTAACCGGAAATTATATTCGAGCAAGTCAGAACAGTTTTACCGTTTTCGGAGTTAGATTTGCTCAGCAAACGCGACATTTGAATAAACAAGACTATGGTCTTGCCTGAATAGCGGTCGTAGAAACAGAACACTCCTAGTCTGAGAAGCGAATTATGGAATTTTCATTATTACCAGTCGACGTTATCGGATCAGTGGGGAAATGGTGGGCGTTATGCAAAAACACCGGCTCTTAGGGCAGGCGTCCCTTAAAATACGTCATCTTTTCCTTCGACCCAGAGAACTATCAACGCGGCCGTTCTGCTCAAACTCATAGATTTGGTATTTTTTAGACGATCATGGAGACCGCTGGTTTTATCTGATTCACGCAAATTGTACCTGACTCGTTTTAAAGCTGAAAGCGCGTGGAATTCGTCAAAATTGTACTAAATTTGTGGTGATATGCACTTAAATACCCCTAAATACGCGATCACGAGCGACTGGGGACGAGGTGGTCTCTTAGGTTTTGTTAAATTTTTTAGTGAGGTCTTTTTTTCTTTTGCACTAGTAGCGGTAACCTCGTGACAGTGGCCATTTTATGTAGCTGGACTTTTTCTTTTTAAAGTAAAGCGTTTAAATAAAAAAGAAACACTGTTTTTATTTCATGACAATAGGATTTATGAAAGGCAGTTGCACTCTATGTCCTTAAAGTGCAAACAGTGTAGCAAGTGTTTTACACGAGAAGAAAGTTGCAGGATTCATGAAATGTAAACAGTGTGGCAAGTGTTTTAGCCAGGCAGGAAACCTACGGAAACATGAAAGAGTTCACACTAGGGGAAAGCCTTACGAATGTAAACATTGTGGCAAGTGTTTTAGCCAGGCAGGACACCTAAGGATTCATGAAAGAGTTCACACAGGGGAAAAGCCTCATGAATGTAAACAGTGTGGCAAATGTTTTAGTCAAGCAGGAAGCCTCAGGGTTCATGAAAGAGTTCACACTGGGGAAAAGCCTTACGAATGTAAACAATGTGGTAAGTGTTTTAGAGAGGCAGGACACCTAAGGATTCATGAAAGAGTTCACACTGGGGAAAAGCCGTATGAATGCAAACAGTGTGGTAAGTGTTTTAGCGAAGCAGGAAGCCTCAAGGTTCATGAAAGAGTTCACACTGGGGAAAAGCCTTACGAATGTAAACAATGTGGCAAGTGTTTTAGAGAGGCAGGACACCTAAGGATTCATGAAAGAGTTCACACTGGGGAAAAGCCGTATGAATGCAAACAGTGTGGCAAGTGTTTTAGCGCACCAGGGCACCTAAGGATTCATGAAAGAGCTCACACTGGGGAAAAGCCGTATGAATGTAAACAATGTGGTAAGTGTTTTAGAGAGGCAGGACACCTAAGGATTCATGAAAGAGTTCACACTGGGGAAAAGCCTTATGAATGTAGACAGTGTGGCAAGTGTTTTACTCAAGCAAAATACCTAAGGATTCATGAAAGAGTTCACACTAAAGAGAAGCCTTATAAATGTAAACAATGTGGGAAGTATTTTAGTCAAGCAGGAAGCCTCAATATTCATGAAAGACTTCACACTGGGGAAAAGCCTTATAAATGTAAACAGTGTGGCAAGTGTTTTAGCCGAGCTCACCACCTGAGGGCACATGAAAGAGTTCACAGTGGGGAAAAGCCTTTCGAATGTAAACAGTGCGGAAAGAGTTATAGCCAAGCAGGAGGGCTAAGGATTCATGAAAGAGTTCACACTAGAGAGAAGCCTTATGCATGTCAACATTGTGGCAAGTGTTTTAGTGAGGCAGCAAACGTTAGGAAATGCGGAAGAGTCCACGCTAAAGAAAGGTCGCAAAAACCTAACAGTAATAAATGTCCGTCTAAACGTTTGCTTTGTAAGCGTAAGAAAGCAGGAAGTAAAAGACTTGATATTAGTGCAGGATTTACAAAGAACCTACTAACACAGAGCGAGACTGGGAACAGTGGTATTACTGAGAATCACAGCTGTTGGATTTGTCAAGAGGAGATGAGTAGTGAGGCTCTTCTTCTTGAGCACTATGAAAATCATATGAGACGTGTTGATGAAAACGACTTGTAAAGTTTAAGAATGCATCGGTTCTTTTTAAGGTTTCGTTTCAGTTCTTGAAGGTTTTGTTTAATGCAAGTATCGTTACGTTTCGTGGACTACTTGCAAAATAAGACATCACGTCTTTACCACATTCGACGCACTTATAAGAAATGTAGCATGTAAAAATAAAAATGTTTTAGAAGTTTTAAAATCCTCGAAATATATTTCGCTCTTCGAGCCTTGTAAGTCAATAAAATTTTTATTGACTGACGAAAAACAAAATTTATTGACCGACGAGGCTCGAAGAACGAAATATATTTCGAGGATTTTGAAACTTCTAGAACGTTTTTATTTTTAAATTTTACATTTCTTATATGTGCGTTTGAATGTGGGAAAGACGTGATGTCTTATTTTGCAAGTAGTTCAAGTTATTCGAACACATTCCTAGTCTCGCATTTACAATTTCTCAAAAACGTTACGTTTCGTTTTTTTTTTTTTTTTAATATAAGCGTCATTGCGTTTTGCTACTTATCATTAGCATGTTGTATTTTCAGCACAGTTTTGTGTTTTGTTCGGATTATGCTACTTCTGTTAGAAAACGTAAAGGGTTTGCGCTCATTTTGTGAATTAAATATACTCATAAAATCACTTGTTTTGCCATTTT
>CALNXI010000135.1:332207-349627 GCA_942486025.1 Porites evermanni
AAAGGGGGGGGGGGGGGGGGGGGGGGGGAGAAGGGTAAGGTGGACCAATTGGAAAAGTGCCAGGCGGGCTAACCAATATGACCACACCAACACAACAACACCAACAGCAAATGACGCAGTTATCTTAACTGAGTCTCAGTCTTCACCACAGCCAACATAGTCATGATTTTACTGATTGTTGTCTTTGGTTTTTGTTCCGCAGGAGGGTGTTTGAACCCGCAACCTTTCGCTCCGCCTACCTGGCCTTTACTATCGGAGCTAATAGATGATGCGATTTCAAATCGGCCGTTTAACACTGGTGGCTTTTTTGCGATTTCACAGTAGTTTTGTGACCATTTTATATCCATTTCCCAATCTTCATCCAGCGGTTACCGTTCGGGTGATCGTGAAAGAGAAAATGACAGCTTTGTTTTACAGAGGAAATCTTTGTGGTCTCCTTGCGTTGTAAGAGATGGATAATTATATTGAGAGAATATGAGATACGGATACATGAAGTAATAGAAAAGATCGCCCTGTTCTCTTCAGAGAGAGTTCTTTACTGCTTAAATTTTCTTTACGCTTTAAGAAAGCTTGCTGATAACTATAGGCCTAAATTAATTAACCCTAGTCTTTTATTCTGAAAGGTGTCTCGAATTTGGGAAAGGAAAGTTTGACCATGCTTAAAAAGACGTAAGGTGGCCCGAGACTTTTTACGTATTTGCAAGTGGTTAAGGTTTTGAATTGCGTTTTTCGGCACCAAAAATTTAACCGATTTCTATTATTTTTGGCATCCTTAATCAGTAATAACTGGTGGAACTTTATGGAAATGTTATTGATTTCTTTGTATGTGTATAAACATTGTAAATAAATTGTAAATAATTTTAAATCCCTCAACAGATTTTCCATAAAACTAGCGAGCTGTTTGGGTTATTTGCTGAAGTTATGGCAAGATAAACATCTTATTTATAACAACTTCTAGTGTTACAAGGAATAATATGCATACATCAATTGAAAACCGTAGTGTGCGCTACATGTTCTTACTGACATTGCTCTCAACGTCACCATCACATTGCAAAATGGCGATTTTTCTTTTCTCTTATTTCTTTCAAGGCCATTTCCACAGGATTCCAAAACCCTCACTTTCAAAGCGAGGCCAAGTGCGGAGCCTTTCATGTCTGAAAATGAGTTTAATTTGCAAGAAAAAAAGAACTATTTAATATCAATGTCTTGTGAGTTCATACTTACAGTAACCTGTCTTAAAAAAGGAGGCTAAAATATAAAGGAACTTGGGAAGTGCAATCTCGGGAAAATAACCATATTGCAAGCAAGAACACACCATGTAAATAAAGTAAGGCGTTTTTTTTTTCTATTGAAAACCTCTGCAAGTATTTATCTTCTTGACTCTATTACCGGGATTCCCATACAAATCGATCCTTAGTTTATAATCACGGCCATTCTAAGATCACTCAAAATTGTACCACACGTAATTGCCAACGAGCAACCTCTCGAAGACGCGAGGCTGCGAGGCGGCAGCCTCATAGAGCCGTGCGTGATTGTTCCAGGGGCAGAAAAATCTCGAATCGATGTGACATAGAGTAAGGTAAGGCAACACTTATGACGTAATGCAGAACAGAGAACGTATTGTTTTCGAGCGAACACGTGATACAGAACAGAGAATCCACTAGCCGTGTGCATGCTTGTGAGTCCCGTGTTCATCCAGCATTTGCATTTGCAGCATAGTGGTATGGCTGCGCATTTGCCTGCTGGAATTTTCTATTACATGCCGCTAAGAAAAATAATAATGCCACGAAATTTGTTGTGTCTTTGAAGCAAAATAATTCGGAAGCTTCATAGGCGCACCATAAAAAGAGACCAAATATAAGTGTCTACGTTGAATATTCGCGGACTTTAATATCATTTTTTGCGGACTTTAAGTGTGCTTAAGACCAATAGATTTTACACAAAATGACAAATTTACACAAAATGACTTGTGCGCAACTTCGGAGAAAAACACGAACTTCAATATCTCGAAAAATTTGCTATGTAAAGACGGGATTTCAAATTCTTTATGCAGTAGAGCAGTTTATTCACCTTTTCCAAAAGACAAACTTAAAGCAAGGGGTACACATACACCAACCCATGATCCGCCTTCCCCGCGCACGTCGTGGGAGAACTGCCGTGCTGTTCCCAGCCAGCAGCTCCCACATGTGTTGTGTGGAGCTGGTACTTAAAGGACTCGCCTCGGTGGGAAAGGGTATTTTTTACACGGGTTTTCTCCGTTCACTGACCGACGGCTATGCCATGCTGATGATCCCCATTAAGAACGAAACAGCTGTCCATGGTTGTCACTGCTCACGTGATATGGCTGTGCGCATGCGTGAGGTAATGGCTAGGCCGTTGGTTGGTGTATGTGTGCCCCTTGCTTCAATTTACTGGTAACTCGTGATCCACTTTCCCCGCCCATGTCGTGGTAGAACTGCTGTGCTGTTCCCAGACCACAGTACCCACATGTGTTGTGTGGAGCCGGCGCTTGATAATCTGCTCTGCACTCACCTCGGCAGTAAAGGGTTTTTGAGACGTGGGTCTACCCCGTTCAATAATCCAACGGCTTTGCCCATCCTCGAAGACCCAGGGGCAGATAGTGGGGGCGAGGGAAAGTCTGAACGAGCGGAAAGAACGGCGAGAAGAGCCCCTGGGGACAATGTCTTACCAGACCAGTTCCAAACGGTCGCCGCCGGTTTGCCTTCTAATTGGGCAGAAAAACACAAAAGTTTTCTGGCACCAATCAGAAGTCAGAAAGGCGGCGACCGTTTGGAACTGGTCAGGTAAGACACTGTCCCCAGGGGCTCTTCTCCCCATTCTTTACTTTTCTTCGTGCCATATTTTTCCGCCCGTTTAGACTTTCCCTTGCCCCCACTGTCTGCCCCAGGGTCTCCGAGGATGCGGCTTTGCCATGCTGGTGAACCCTAATAAGGGTGAAACAGTTGTCTGTGGTTGCCACTACCCGCGTGATGTGGTTGTGCGCATGCGTGAGGTATTGGCCCGGCCGTGGGTTGGTGTAATCAGTTTGCACTATTTTCAAGGTAATTTTCGCTAATGCAGTCGAATTAAGTTCAATCTATTTTTCATCAATTATTGTATTTCATGTCATTTCTAAACAAAATCAACAGCGCTCGCGTATAGGTAAAATATTTGCTCGTTGGCACTTAGTGATAGCTATAACTAGTTGCGTTCGAGGTACGAGAACGCAACCCCTAATTTCTGTTGGGTGTTATGTGCATCATTGGGTTTCCTGTGCAATTAATAAGCGAGCTTTTTTGAGATTGCATTTGTGTCGACACACATTTGCCTCGCGTTGAGGCGCTTGCCTCACTTTGACGCACTAACTCACATGGTGATTTGTGTGTCCACGGCGTTCATCTTTCGAACGTTTTCTGAGGTCTGCTGTTCTGTATTCGTAAAGCGTCCATCTTTTAAAGGTTTGCTGAATCTTCGTAAAACGTACATATTTCATGAGTTTGCTGAAGGTCTACTATCGATCTTGTGTTTGCTGAATCTTCCAAAACGCTCATCTTTTAAAAGTTTTTGTGAGCGTTGTGCCACAAAGTAAATCTACCGAGTTGTGTAGCTCGGCGGCCGTTGTGCCACAAAGTAAATCTACAGAGTTGTGTAGCTCGGCGGCGCCATTTCATCATGACTTGTGATATTTTTGGCACAAACGAACATTTTAGGTCTATGTTATTTATTCGGAAAAACTTATAAACAGCCCACAGTAGCTGCACTCAAGTCACTGAAATCAACACACTCGACCAAATTACTGCACTTGTTGAGAGGGACCATACGATATCACTAGCCTTCAAGGCTTTCCTCATAATGATACACAGTTTAAATAGAGGTTTCGCCGAAAGCAATCGTACGTTTAAAATATGCCATGATCAAATTAAAGCCCGGTTTCCACATGATCGCTACCATCGCTGTGATCGCTGCGATCGCTGAGAAAAAAAAACTTCAGCGATCGCAGCGATCATAGCGATCATATGGAAACCACTCTTCAGCGATCGCAACAATCGCAGCGATAACGATCGCTGAGATATAAAAAGTTCTATCTCAGCGATCGTTGTCGCTGCGATCGCTGGAGAGTGGTTTCCATATGATCTCTGAACTCAGCGATCGCAGCGATTACAGCAATCGTAGCGATCATATGGAAACCGGGCTTAATCTATCGCAATAACCATCCACCGTTCCTCCTCCGCTGCTACCTGTACGCCTTACAAATTAAACATATCGAACGCACTCTCCTAAGCTCCGATTACTCCTAGTAATATCAATTAATACTAAGAAATGTAAGATCATGCGAATAACCAGGTTCTCATGGAACCAACGTGTATATAAAATAATTGCAAAGGCTAATAGGGTTTTAGGGCTGGTTAAAAGGACTTGTAGGGACTTAAAGGACATTGATACTATGAAAAAACTTTACCGTAGTTCTGTGAGAACTTTATTAGAATATTTATACGAAACTTGGAACCCTCATACTAAATGTACCACAGATAAATTAGAGGCTGTACAGCAAAGAGCAACCAGATGGATTACAAAGTCTGATGATGATTATGATACTAGGCCGGATCTAAGTTAAGATTGTTGTTATTATTCAATAAGAGGTGTATTAGAGATGTTAGTATAGGTAATAGCATGATTTGTAGTGATATTTGGCATAAATACCACGAGTGATATTTCGAAATTGTTATACGTAATTTCACGAGCTGTTAGGCGAGTGAAATTTGAGACAATTTTGAAATATCACGAGTGGTATTTATGCCATATATCACGTACAAATCATGCTATTATTTGTTTATACTACTACCCACAAAAGGTTTGTAATTTTCACATGTAGGTATTTCAAATTAAGCTGAAATACCACTGCTCTAAGCCAATCAGATTGCAGAAATTTCTCATGTAGTAGTATAACGCAATTAATGGGCATTATGATATTGACATTTGAAACAAGTTCATACCCTTTTAAGGACGGAAAGACAGGTTATAACTTGGCTAAAAATGGCACACAGGACCTTGCTCCAAATTTTAGAACTAAAGGTTTTAAATATAACTTTTTTAACCGTATTATTAACGAATGGAATGGTTTACCTAATCATATACCTAATTACATAGAATAAAAAGTGTTTCACTTTTTAAAAGCAATGTGTTAAGTTTTATTAAAAATAATTAGAACATCTATTTCTATATTTGTGTAAATTATACGTTTCTTATAACTTAATGATTGGGGGCATCCGGTATCATTAGCGCTGGTTGTCTCCTTCTCCATAACGTTTCTTTAAAGTAGTGATTAATTTATTTAATTTATAATCTGTTTGTAATTTAGTGGAGTGAATCTGAAATAAATCCACAATACAAAACAACAAGAATTTTATCGCTCACTAGCACTAAGGGAACGAAAAGATACTCTAAAGTAAGTCTACGTCACACTAGCACGTTTCAAGTGTAACGTAGATTTTCTAGAGCCTAAGGACTCTGCATGTACTGATTATTGCGTTTTACAGTGGTTTTACCAAATTTGTGGTGTAATAAATGTTAAAGCATCAGTCTCGGTAATTAGTTGTAGGGATAAAAGACTAAAAATATCAGTCTCGAAAAAGAAAAAAAAAACGAACATTAAGTACGCCCATTTTGTTTCATCAATAAGATCTAATCAAACTGCATGTCGACAAGAACATTTAGTCAAAGAATATCAGCATTCATATTATTGAGGCAGAGTATAAGACATTCTCCTTAGGGAAACTCCATAACACATTTTGGCGTTTTGCTATTTCACGTTGAATGATTTCTTCTTCTGACGGCATCTATGATAAAGGCAACTACGCCCTTCCAAATTTTAGGGTTTTGCCAATGTGCAAACGGCTTTTTAGGTGAGTTTGTAAATGCGAAAAAGAAACGTTACTTAGTTTACTTTGCAAAATGTTACTTTAATTGTTTTTCTGCTATTATTATTTTCAAAAATATCATGGCCCTGAGAAAACATAGTAAGCGCATCTGGCCATTCCTTCATTTCTAAAACTAAAGGTCTGATTCATTGACTCCTGTCAACAACTTTAATGAAAGGATCTTTTAGCCTGCGCACTTAAATGGTCTTTGTAGAAATTGACACATTTTCACAACGTGATATACTTTTTTGTGGTTGGGGAACGTTTACGTTGCATTTCTTCGATCAAAACAATTTTAGTGCCGAATTTCTTTACCTTGTCAAAAATGCTACAACGGTCGTTTCTTTTCTCAAGTGTCTTGGCAAGAAATATAGCACCGCGGGAAGACTGATCCCTAAAAATCTTGTTTCCTACCATGATTTTTCTTTTCTGCCCTCCCAAGGCCATGATTTGGAGTAATCAAAATTTAATGGGTGATCTTCTTGGGAAAAAAAATTGACATACTTCAATTTCCATCTCCTCAAGACAGCCAAGTTAAGAAGTGTGAGACCCATTTTAGAATATGCCGTGTAGGTGTGGCAAGAAATTCCTGGCTCTCTGTCAGATAGAGTCCGTGCAAAAACGAGCACTTAAAATCATAGATCCTAACAGTTCGTACCGTCAAGCACTGTCGCTAGCTAACGAAACTGCACTTTCCAACAGACGCGAGCTCTTATGTCATAAATTTATGTCTGAGATGACAGACACCCATGACCACCCATTATCGTCCTTGGTGTCCACTGCTCTACAAAGAACTAATCCTTATAACCTTATAGACCTGGTTTTCCTCAGACTTTTCGATAAGTTCATGAGAACTAAGAGATCAGAGAACTCTTTTACTTTTAAGTATTCGTCATTTTAGTCCGTCATGATTATCATTTAAAGTAGTTTTTTTAAGTAGTATAATTAATACATTAGCTTTAACGTAGCATTATTCAGCAATTAATGAATTCGGCTTTCGTAGGATATGAAGAATTAAGCAGATCGAGGAGGGTGTTATCGGACGAGGTGGATAACACCCTCTGCGGTCTGCTTTATTATTCAATCAAAATAATTCTTTGTTTAAAAACATAGCTAAAACATTCTTGCCTGTATGGATGTTAAGTTCATCTTCGAGAGTGTACGTTTAGGTAACTTCCACAACGACATCTGCAAATCAGTACAAAAATGAAATAAATAAAGCTTAAAGCAGGCTCAGAAAACTACTAATATATTCGAGAAACATAAAGAAATCAGAAAATAAATAAAGCAAACAGCAAATATATAAACCTTAGAGAAATATGGAAAAATAATAATCAGAAAATTAAGCGGCATTATTTGCTTACAGCTGCACCAGTTCTTTTTGTAGATCATGTTTTCTATTAGTTTGACTTCATATTGTGCCTAAAAGAATTTGACATGTTTGGTTCTTTTAAAAAGCCCCACGGTTAGTTCCTGCTGGAGGCAAATGATACGATTGATTTGATGCATTTCTTGTATAAATTAATTATGAACTATGAACGTTTGCTACTGAACTTGCGTTCAGTAGTGATGGTACTGACAAACCTGTCCATATAAGACATAAGTGTATTTGTATCTTCGTCGCTCTTGTTCTTTTCCGGGTGTGATGTTTACTCCGGACGTTGGCATATTAGAACCGCACAGAAACATTGACAAAATAGAAAAGACTACATGAAGGATCATCCGTGGACACACCGCTACTTTATGGGATCCTCCTAGAGACACCGCTACCATAGGAGTCAGGCCCGTAGCCAGGTTCTTTACGGGGAGGTGCGATCCAAGGAGGAGGCGGACCAAACGATACCGGAAGAGCCAGTGTCTGGGGGTGGGGACTAGGTTGCCTGGGACTGAATTACGAGAGTTTCAAAAAACATGGATATTTCTCAAATTTTGGAACTTTAAAATTGAATTCTGTTAGACCGTACAGTGGATCTTTATAAGAGCCAGTGAAGAGAGCCTCTCTTGTGCCGCGAGTATTACGTTTTTGCCACAGAAAACAGCAAATATTTTAAACTCTGTTCAGAAAGAAAGGGCTACTGAAAAAACGAACAATACTCCTTGTAGTATCCTGCGTAACTTCGCATGCATTCTGTACCTACATCACGTGACGTTGCCATTAAACACGGTTCCAATTATCATGGCTGTGTGCTCGTAGTGACGAGAAAGACGAATACACGCTGCAAGAAGAAAAAAATCGACAGAAGATCAAAGAAAAACAAAAGTAGAAGAGACGAGGAAGCCAATAGTGAGAATACTAGTATTGCAACATTAGAGCATCGGACATCATAGACCTCGTGTTAGAGAAAAAAATTATGCCAAACGAAGGAACCAACAGCACTGTGACAAGCAACCCAACAGAAATTCTAGTCTCAACTTTAGGAAAATCACTTAGAATAAACTCGTTCAAGCTTCCAGACAACCCCGTAGAAACTGGCCGAGCGTGGCAAGAAGAGGCCAGGCCTTAGTCGTACGCGTGCTCTGATTGGCCGAGAGGCGTGTGTGCATGAGAATATGTAAACACAGTTTTAACGTCAATGGGCTTTGCTGAGCGCCCCCTAATCACGCTACCACAAATTTGGAAAAGATTTTGAGTTGATATGGTTAATTCATTTACCCATTTCCTCCGGCCGTCGCTGGACATTTTAAGCGAGAAAAATTCGTATTTCCGAAAGCATCTTTTTCCAAAACAAAAACTGATAATGCGACGTATAAAATGTAATGTACAGCACTTTGCAACTGGTAAATTGAATCCTCTAAAAGAAACACTAAAAGAAGAGTTAAGAAAGAGACGTCTTCCTAAGTCTGGCAACACGGATGCATTGATTAACCGACTGACAGAATGGCTTCGTAATTCCCGCCAAATTCTTGACCTTCGGTGACTCCAGACCCAACTCAACCTGTTTGCGTCGATCTTGATGCTGCTCTCTGCGACACTAGTAGTCCCACTTTTTATCATAATGCCTTCCGTGTGAATAAAGGTGACATCCGTAATACTTGGCTTGTTATGAATGAAGTCACATCGCGGAAAACGGTTAATTCTCTTATCAAAGAAATTAAAATCAATGGGGCTTCGATCACTGACGCACGCAATTTGGCTGCCACTTTCAATTTTCACTTTTTAACTATAGGTGCTGACTTAGCTTATGAAATTCCTTCACAAAATTATTTATCGCATCTTGACTACATAACTAAATCAAACAATACCTTTAAGCTGAAAACAACCAATCATACAGATGTGTCTTCTTTGTTAACTAAGTGGAGTAAATCAAAGGCCACGGGGTCCAGCTAGACTTATAAAGGAATGCTCGGATCAAATTGCATCCTCAATCTGTGACATTTTCAACAGGTCTATTGATTCTGGTATCTTTCCTGAGGAGTGGAAATGCTCAAAAGTGAGTTTTTTTCCACTGTTTAAACAAGGAGAACGCTCAGATTTGAATAATTATCGCCCAATTTCTGTCACGCCTATTATGGCAAAAGTCTTTGAGAGAATCATTTACAATCAACTGCACGATTATTTAACTCAGAATGATCTGATATCCAGTCATCAATGCGGATTTCGATCTCTTCATTCCAAGGTCACTGTCTTACTCCATGCCACTGACAACTGGGCATTCAATATAGACAGGGGAAATGTCAATGCCGTGGTATTTCTTGATCTAAAAATAGCATTCGATACCGTTGACCACTCCATTCTTTTGTCTAAATTGGACGCCTATGGTGTTTCTGGCTCTGCCTATAAGTGGTTTGAATCCTATCTTTTCTTCCGTATAGTACTCAAAAATGTTTTGTAAATGGTTTTCTCTCGGGTAGCAAATCCTCCTCCTTAGGTATACCTCAGACAACTATTCTAGGCCCACTTTTATTCATACTGTACATAAACGATCTGCCACACTGCCTAGAATTCTCTGTTCCTCAGATGTATGCTGGCGACACACACTTGACTTTTGCCGGTAGAGACCCTGATCTTATAGAGTGCAATCTAAACCATGACCTTTCCAATATTAGCGATTGGTTAGTGGCCAACAACCTGACACTAAACAAATCCAAAACTGAATTCATGGTGATTGGGCCTCGACAAAGGTTAAGGACTCTTGACCGAACTCCTACTCTTGCGATTGATAATTCCTCAATCTCTCAAGTTGCCTCTACCAAATCTCTTGGGGTCCACGTCGACGCGCATCTCTCTTGGAATACACTGTACACACATCACTAAAATCTCTAAAAAAAAGTTGCTTCGGGCATTGGTGCCCTAAAGCGCTTTCGTCCTTTCGTTCCTCCGAAACCTTAATTTGAGTGTACAATTGGATAATCCAACCACACTTTGATAATTGTGACATGGTGTAGAATTATTGCGGGGCAACTAATGCCATAAAGCTGCAGAAGATCCAAAATCACGCTGCCAGGATTTTGACTTACTCTGATAAGACGCTGGAGTCGAGCCACTTTATCAACAGTTAAATTGGACTCAACTTGCTCGTCTTCGTGAAGTCCACACAATAAACATGGTTTACAAATGTACTCACGGTTTAGCGTCTGAATATTTACAGGATAGATTTGTAAACCATGTTTCGAAAATAGTTTTCGTTATAGCGGGCGGTCTTAGTATGGAACGGTTTGCCTTCAACTCTTCGGCAAGCAGAATCCATACACAGTTTTAAATCTGGCTGCAAGGAATTCTTCAAATAATATACACTCGGCATCGATCCATGGAAAGCAGGCTAACGTAATTTATATACTATTTATTATTTATTATATTTATTTTTACTATTATAGGTACATCTGCTCAAGCATGTTAAGGCATGGCTTAATTTTTGCTCTCGACCCCCCGCGAAGATAAAGCTATTTTTCCTCTACGGCCATGCATTTTAATTCTAAAAGTTTCAAACAACTTTCGAGAAACTTTCTTCCGTGATGTAGTCACGTGAAACGTGACGTCATTATGATATAAAAAAAGAAATTCAAAATGGGGTAGGAATGGTTGATTACGACTAAGTTTGAACCTAAAATTAATGTTTGTTTTACCGTACGGATTTTTTCCGTGGCCGGAACGGTGAGAATTTTTAATTACTTAAAAAGGTATTAACAGGTGAAAGGTGTCACGTGAACTATTTTGCTAAAATACTTACTAATTAAATAAAAACGTGAGTCAACCATTCCGGCCAGATTCAGGCAAGAAATGATGATACAATAACAAAAATACTGTATTTAATATATACTGTGTGGCATCTCGCCACCCCATTTTTAGTTTTCTTTTCTTTCCTGGATTCAATCATAAGTGATCACGTGACACAGATATCTGATTTCTTACGTTACAGGAAAATTAAGGTTACCGATTTTTCCGAGGTTGCCAAATTTTGGAAAATTCTGATAAATTATCTCAAAGTTATGATTATTATAAGATTTTATGCAAATTAGCCTCAGGCCATGCCTAAACATGTTTGAGTGTTTTATATTCTATTTATTATCATATTATTATATAGGTTACTTCATAGGTTATATGTATACATTTTATAAGAATAGCTTAGAATTTTATAATAGATATGCCTGATATTTTTACCGAGTTTAAATAAAGTTACTTGACTCTTGACTTGTAAGAATTTATCTTTTAGTCAGTGCCATAAACAGCGATTTTTTTTCTTTTTTTTTTTTTCTGTCCGGAAAGTTATTTTATAAAAGCAATAGAAAAATCTTGACTGAGTATGCATAGCCTGATATAAACACTCGAAGATAGGGAAAATTCTCGAAAGCTATGCAATCGCTTTCCACCACAGGAGAGCAAACGAACGTACCAATTTTTAAATTTCATACCTTCTGAGAGGCTTGGAAGAATAAAACAAAAGAAATCATCTTGAGGCTCAGCAATGAATAGTACATTTCTTTTGTTTCATTCCGCGAGGCCTTGGAGCCAAGTATGAATTTAAATATATCGAAATTGGTCTAGTAAACTATGGGCGCTTTCCATTCAACTCAAAATTCCGGAAATTTCGGTTGGTACATCAATTGGAACAGACCATTTCGGTTTGATCCGACCGGAATACTCGGGAACAGCTTTGAAGGTGCTTCACTTTGACCGGTCTGGTTATCTCGGTGGGTCGGCCCGAAATAACCCGTTCCATTTGTCAAAATTGTTGTCCCCAGTACCGCTCTTTTGTATCCTGCTTACCAGAACAATAACCAAAATCGTGGTGGCTTGGTTCGGGTCTGTGCAACCGGAATGTACCGTTCCATTGGGTACGTGGAATTTCCGAAATTTCTTTAAACGGGAAAGCGAAAGCGCCCCTTGTTGAAGACTCAAGACCTTAAAAACCACGCCCTGTTCAGCTGCACCCACTTAGGCCATACACGGGAGTGTCCCTTTTTCCCATTAGGAATAAGAGAATATGGATACCACAGCATTGTCTTTAGACGAAGGCTTTGGCGTATGTTTTCTTGGAAATAGTTAACATGTTACTATTATTTAGGTCAGTTTAACTCTGTCAGTGTATTCACTTTGTATGGTCATCTTTATTGTTCATTGCATTTACATTAATTTTACATTACATTTCTGTCTGCATTGGCAAAACGCATTTCATTTTAACTGACGTAGAAGTCCCCTAATAGTCCCTTTGCCACTTGAGTAAACTTTAATCTATATATCTATCTGTTGATAATTTCGAGCTAACATACATGATCAACGGCCGTTGTTAAATTCACTCTTCATACTTTACGGATACGTCGCCAGGTAACACCGTGCCAATTGCATATTCCCACGGAAACTTATCAAACCCCGGAAGTTTAAAAGTCAAATGTCGGTAATATTCCAAATCTGAGGAGCCCGTGCCCTTCCACTGCATCCAAACTTTGTCGATAAAAGCATGGTGAAGCCAGAACTCTGGGGTGTACGTGGATGTCAAAGTACTATCCATACTCCCACCAACACATTCTTGAAAGCTACTGTGGATTACTTCACGGGTTGATTTCTCAAAGGTTAAAAACTCCTGGTGTTGTAGAGCTTTGACGTACTCTGTGTTTGGTAAGTTGCAAGATTGACTAAAGTCTCTTTTCAAGCAACCTCCCTTAGCATACCATGGTATGGAGAATTCACCCTCTTTAAAAGGACCATCCATTACGCACATGTCGGGGAAGATGCCATTGCCACCCAGACCGCTGGAGCCTGAATTCAACACATCTTCGATCTCAGAACCTCGGTTCCAGTGCGCCGCGTCTTTACTCCAATCCCAGTAAGGAATTGTTATCCGGCAATCGATCTGGCGAAGCATGTTCTCAAGTTCTAACAGGTACCCTCTGTACCATGGTAAGAATACTGAGGTATCTTGGTTGATGATATCCTTTGGTATATTCGAATACATTGTTGTTAGTTTCCGATAGTCGTCTTTGTAGCGTGGATCAGTCGAAACCAGCTTGAAAGCTTTTATGAAGCGTGTTCGTTCTTCAAGGCTCATTTTAGTAAACTCTTTCCGTACTCTGGCGCAAGTGACTAGGTCGCCGTTCAGACATACACAATTCCTATCACATGTGTCTTTTATATTTTCCTTTTCTACGCAGGCAATACTGAGACCTAAAAGAAAGAAATTTAAGTACAGTCGCGTGATTCTCAACCAATCAAATACGATATGATACTCGTACTTTAAATTCCCTGTCAAAGATGTTCATGTAAAGATTACATGACTACAGCCTACAGCCCCAGGTCAAGTAAAAAAGTGTATGACTGGTCAGCAGCGAGCTTTACTCGATGAGTTATATGTTGCCCTGAGCCCGTGATATCAGCAAGACAGGAAAATTTGTTTATTATATGAACTGCAGTGTTTTACAAGGATTTCTAGCACCGAGAAATGTGGTATCTGAACACACGTAAAAATACGATATTTTTACATGTGAAATTATTGATATTTGATAGTTTGAGAACATTTTAACCATTTATCTTGTCTTTTATATTTGGAACAAGATACCGGACATTTTTAATATTTGTATTTATTTTTTACTGTACTTTGTAGAGCTCCGAGTTTACACTGGAGTATTTTAAACAATGAATTACATTTGTCGGGTTCTCGACTATATGGCATGGGTTTGGTTTATGGAATGGCTGATTCTTGTTTATACAATAAACTGAATAATACATGGACGCTTGGAGATATGGAATTTATCTTCTCGTGTTCACATTCGATATCTCACTCGTTCGCTGGGCTCACTCGTTTGATATCGATGTGAACACTCGAAGATAAATTCCATATCTCCGCGCGACCATGTATTATTCTCTATATAACCTACTTGGTGTCAATTTCGATAACACATTGACACAATAAGTGTGGTCACGTTAGCGATTTTACCCACGAGCAAATGGCTGATTCCCGATGGGGAAGCAACTTTTTGTGTTTGAGCGATTTCCCAAGGTGAAATTGCCTCGGGGAAATTTCTATGGAGACGTCAAAGAGACCAAAGAGTTAACCCAAGACAAAAAATCACTTGGACTCAAAGTTTAAAAACATAGCAGGATGTCTTTACGTTTACGAAATTCAAAAGCACCTTAAAACAACCACAAGTTTTCTTTACATCAGTGTCCATGAATTCTTTCCTTATGATGCCGTTGGAACCATTCAGTTTGTAAACCCGTACTTTTGATTGTTGAGCGAGAATTTGCCTTTCTTTTAAGCGTGAATGAAGTCGACGAATTCGCTTTTAATTAGTCTCAAAATTGAGGCCTGAATCGCTCTTCCTGAACTTAATTGAAGTGGAGGTCTTATTTAAAGGGTAAAATAGTCGAAAACGTTTACGATTTATGTCAGCCGTCAATGTTTTATAGTGACGTTTTCCTGCGAAACCGGATTCAACTTTTTTCTTACCCTTGGGCAATTTATCGCTGTGTTACCGCAAACTGAAATCCATCAAAACCCAGAGTGGACCTAGCCTCCCACGCAGGCGTTTTTAGGGGAGCTGGTTTTTCATCCCTCCCCGCAAACGCCTGCTCAACCGAAAACAACATTCCTTTCCCATTGTTTTTTTGCTTGGTAAGTGACCAATCAACAGTTGTGCAAGAAAGTTTTTGACAGGCTAAACACAACAAAAACGTGACCCTAGAGTTACCGTTTTCCTTCTTTTCTTTCCTTCGCTAAGGTTATGCACTGCACGGAGTTTATTAAAATTTGACTAAATCTTATTTTTGCTGCTCTGAATCTAACATTTATCAGAGGTCAGAAAGCTTTCCCCGTGTTTCATGCAGGTCGAGTCATTATCAGATTACCTTGCGGTCAAGGTTAACTTTCCAGAATTTGGAAAGTACAATGTGACTGGCTAACCTTGGGAAAGGAATGTTGTCTTCGGTTGAGCAGGCGTTTGTGGGGAGGGATGAAAAACGAGCTCCCCTAAAAACGCCTGCGTGGGAGGCTAGAGTGGACCCAACCCAAGCTATTTCCCCATGTGGAGCCTTGGGGAAGACGTCTAGTATGACCTCACCTACAATGTATCATTAATTATATGAACCCACTTTTCCTGATAACCTGATCATAAAGAACGTTTACATCTTTGTTTGAGGAATCGCGCTGTTTTGGAGGCTGTGTCACGAAATTTATCAAAATTCACCAAATTTAGTAAAAAATAGAAATAACCGATCTGGACATTAGAGAAGGTATAAATAACAATTAGGCAAACACAAATGGACGGATGGACAGTTTTTCAAAGTTGGTTTTCGTTAGTTTGTAAGACTCTCGTAACGTTTGAGATCACAGACGCGTAGAAGGCATATTTGTTGGACGAGAAACTGTAATTTCGTCATTTACAAGTAAATTTTTTTCTAGACTATCGTTAATTTTCATGGCGCATAAGGACATGTAATTGGCAATATTAACAAAATGAACTAGACAGCCGTCCTCCCCGTCCCTTAGAGTCTATACGGACGAACGACGACGATGCACGGACAGCCAAATACTTGGTATTTTATAGAAAACGGAACCCTGGCGCACGAGGTCTGCTATAAAAATGAAATTTCACCTGCCAAATATAGTGGAATCTATTGTAGCAAAATATTCAATAATAAGAAGCCTTTCAACTGAGAATTTTGATTTTAAATATGTTTCTTGAACTAATAGAAAGGAAGCATTAGAGATGACTGAACGATCAAAGCGTTGAAGATTAGTTCGGAACCAGAGACACTATCCTTCACCTGTTTCATATCCCGCTAACCGATTGTTTTTCCTAGTCTTACCGCTTGAGAGAGTGACCCTGTTTTCATCAAAAAGGTCAAGATTTAGTGGTCGCTCATGCCGAGGGGGCTGGCCGCCTACAGAAGTCAATCCGCAGGGCTCTCTTCTGTATACTGTTCACAGTCCCCTATTTTTCCGTAAGATCGTGGAGATTGAATGAACACTTTGCGTTACGGGCCGCTAACTTGGATGAGTGTCATATTTGGATAAGGGCCATTGCACATGAATTTTTTTTCTGTTTATCCTCTTTTAGGTACTAGGTAGTCGCAACGAGACCTGGTGGCTAATGATGTGTGGTTGCTCATGGATAGTTGACTATGGGACAGAATTTCCCATACATTCAAGAGCTCATGACGGACTTGACTTTTGAAAATGATACATGCATGTAAATGTTTAGGTTGAATAGTCTCCAAGGAAAATCTGCACTAGTTGTTAAAATACATCACTTAAGTGCATGCGCTGAAGGCATATGAAACCTAAGCTGCATCCATCTTCCGTTGAGCTTTTGCAGTTGACTCCCGATAACTCGAACCTTCTCGGGAAATCGATAAAAGTTCTAGTTATCGGGAGTTGGAAGCATTTAATCGGAAATAGGGAAATAAGCTGATGGATGGGGAGGGAATGCAATTAATCAACAGAGCTTGATTAACGTACAGGGTATCTACACTGAATTTTAACTGGAGTGACAAAAAAGTAAAGATAAAGAATTGACACGGTTGTTTTGAAATAAATTCAAAGTTTCGGACTTTAGTACACGTTTTTTTTCCGAATTGTCACGCCCTTATAGCATGGTTTGAGTTATCGAGGGTAAATTATATATAAATGATCTGAAAGGAAACAAAGATTACTTCGATGTGGCGGGAGGTTCGAGTTATGGAGAGTTCGAGTTACCGAGGGTAAAATTACAGTATATTTTTGACGGAAATCCAGGGGATATCGATCGACTATGGTTCGAGTTAGCGCGAGGTTCCTTTTAGGGAGGATTCGGGTTATCGGGAGTCAACTTTGACCAAAATTCTAAGCCAACAACATACCTTTCACATAACGCTCTAACATTGAGACGTTAAGTTTGCTACAGGAAGTTGACGTTTTCTTAATCTTCTGAAGGGATTTTGCTGTCGTTAGAACTATGTAGCGAAATGCTTGCATGAGGTTTCCAGCACAACGAGGGACAGCAATGCAATCTATGGTGGCCTGTGAATGAAATAAATGCGGACAAAATAAACAAAGTCTTGTAAGAAATATTCCTTAGTTCTCTTTGGGT
>CALNXI010000135.1:369854-379854 GCA_942486025.1 Porites evermanni
TTTTAATTCCAGGGGGATTGAAATGGAAAGTCTTGCCAAGACCAAAGGACAAACCGCCCAGGAGTTTTCCCGTGTTTCTTCGAGTAAAGCCGCCCACGGAAATACCCTTTCCCCCCCCGGCCGGGGGCCCCTGTGTTCTTGCGGGGGCCCCCCCCCCCCCCCCACCCCACCCTTAGCAGTATGTCGAAGGTGCCCATTTATACAGCTGGGGGAAGAGAGACAAAGTGGGGTAGAATTCCTTGTTTAAGGAAACAACCTCAATGGGCGAGACTTGAAGCCCGGACCCTCAGATCCGAAGTTCGAAGAGTTAACCGCTCGGCCACACTCGCCCTCACATTTCCCAAGGAGCCTACAAGTCCTGTACGAGAAGAAACTCGTCTAGACTTTCTTTTTAAAGTCGTTTAAAATTTCGACTTCGTCGCTCGCTCGGTCGCTGCGCGACCTCGTTGAAGCTTGCTTCGCTCGATAAAGAACTTATGAGAGGTCGACTTGTAGCAAGTACCAGCAAGTCTAAAACTCGTCATGAATTGTTCTCATTCTTTTTTCACTGTCAAGAAGAACCACCTTCAGGTTGCTTACCCCAAGAGGCATGTAGTATGTTGTCCAAGACATTCAGAATGGAATGTTCATTTAACCATTTTAGTTCCAAACAATAAAAATAAAATGGAACTTTATTTGTGTTTTTGAATGTACAATTGTAAATCTCGCTACGTATAGGCAATTTACAAATGCTGTTTGAGATTGGATTATTAAAAAAACAAAACAAAAACAAAAACAAAAAAAAATCAAAATTGCATCAAGTCTGGGCTATCCCAGTTCCAATTTCTACAACAAAAGATGAAATATGTTGCTCTAATAGCCTGCAGTGCAGGCGTTTTCTTTGAGCGCGAAATTTGCTCGCGAAAGTGCCAAAGTGTGTTGAAACTTCCCGAAGAGAGGAAGAGATGGGGCGAGTCGAAGGGAGCGGGGAGGGGGCGGGGAGAGAGAAGAGAAAACGGCGTATTTTTTTTCTCCCCTCCCCCTCCCCCCTTTCCTTCTTTCGCCCTCGCACCTACCGTAAGGGTTACTATTTCTACTCTCCCCAATCTTCCACTGTCATGAAATCAAGGATGGCGGCTACAACAATATTACGAACACGAACAAGGTTTCGCCCACCCAAACTACGCCTTCACTGCGGGCTAATCAACAATTTGATTATAATTTAAGCAACAACTGATTGTTTGTGATTTTTAATTTTTTTTAGAATCATGTTTAAAATGTCAAATTACCAGTGATTACCTGTACCAGGCTCTCAGATAGTATAGTGGGGACGTATTTACAACGAGCAAAGCGAAAATAAGAAGCGCGCATATCCCATCACTCCCACTCGGAAGGGAGGTTAGCCTTGCGTGATGAAACAGGAAACGAGTGTAAAAGACCCTAGGGTTCATCTAAGGGAGTCACCTGGTTTGGCGGATGATAAACAGATGCTAAAAAAAGTTAAGTGTACTTAGGAATGTAATCCGCCACCTCAGAACAAAACAGCAGTTAAGCAGACTCCGAGAGAGAGAGAGAAATTAAACCCTACCTTGTGCCATTACGTAAACAAATGAAACGTGAGCCAAAACGTCTCACTGGTACCCAGGGTAGAAAAAGCCAAATCAAGTCAGTCTTTCGACTACGAGTTTGTTATTTTATTTTATTATTTTTATTGACTTGATAGTTCGTTTTGTAAAGTTCTTTAAGTCTTTTACCACCGAGGGAATATACAGTATACTTAGCATGATCTCGCATATCATTTCGTGACTTAAGCCGATGGTTGATGATACAAGGGACCAGGGAGAGTATGAACGTAAGTGGATGTTTTGTTCGATTCTCGTATTTCATGCACGTGACATCTTGTCGTCTGGCCTTGTCTCAGACATTTAGACCTTGTTTTAGATGGTGTTAGAGTGTTTGCGAGTGGTTGTAGATGTTTTTGAGGTGGTTGAAGATGGTTGTAGGTGGTTGTTCAGTTTTTTGATGGGGTTTTAGGTGGTTTCAGGTCGTTCCATGTTCCCCACCTCATCTCAATTCGACACCGGCGGCTTTGAAAAACCAGTTGCATTTGGTAAAGTGAGTGGAAATCCGAAGTTACACTGTGAGTTACGGTATTTTCATTTTACGGGATCGCTTTCGGTGTCATGTCAAGAACGTTTTCAGAGGTTGTTGCGGGTAGCCCAGGCTCACCGGTGGAGGAGTCTTGGCTTCGCAAATTTCAAGAAAAAGACGAGGCAGAGGCTCTTGAAAAGGCGGTCAAGTTGAGCAAGGTACGGTCGAGTATTCAGTATTGCAGTGATATAATTTCAGGTTTTGCGGCAGATCGTTGTTAATGGAAGGAGTTTATTTTTCTGGGGCGGGTCGGGCGATAGCATCAACCATGTAATAGACTCTTTTTTTATAAGAATGTTGTTTTTTCGGCCCAGGCTGAATATTCTTATTTTTCTGCCGATTTTAGGCTGAAAATATTCTTGTATTATTCTTAAATAAAGCCTAGTGCTGTTTTTGTTTTCGCTAGGTTTTCTTATTTAAAAAGGAAAGAATTTGTCATAATATGTTTTTGCGGTTTAGTTTATGTCTTTTGTGCTGAACACTGTACATATGTATTACATGTACCGTTCATCGAACTGTCATTAGCGTTGAACATTTTGCTATAGCTAGTGCAGGTTTTTTCGTTTTGTTGGCTAGTTTCGCCGTTCAGAGAAAGGAATAATTTTATACGGTTAAGTTAAAAACATAAAATTGTATTGTATTTACAGATGTTTCAAAACACAAAATTATATCTGTCCTTTTGAAAATCTCAGCCTCGGCTTTATTCTTAAAATATTCTTAAAATTTCGCAAATTTCAGCCTCGATATTCTTATAAAATATATTCTTATAAAAAAAAAGAGTGTATCACTCTACGCACCTACGTACCTAGGTCACGATTTCCGGTGTCGGTTATTATCGATGACTTGTCTTTTAGAATTTCGTGGTGCGTTTCTGCTTCATTGAAAGCAGGACAATTCGGTCGCATACAGTGGAATAGCTTAAAAAACAAGAATCGGTGAAATATACATATTCAAACTACCGCACTGAATAGCCATGCAAGGCAGAGAAGAGGCAGACGTGACTGAAATATAAGCCTAAGGTCTATGATATTTTTTTAGGCACGACCTGTCTACCTTCACAGGGAGGGAAAAGGTTCTTTGCCTTTCGACCCTCGACAAAAAGATAGACTACAAGAAACAGGTCATGTTTTTGTTATTACGTAACATCCACTCCTGCTATTTTTTTCAACTTTCAAGTGAAACGTGACGGTCGTGAGTCAAATAGAGCGACCAATCTAAGCCCCCAACCCAGACCAAAATGACAGACATAAAACAAAACCAACAAACAACAGCGAAGAGTAAAGTCTATGTAATACTACCCTCCTTCCCCCCACCCCCCCCCCCCAAAAAAAAAAAGAAGAAAAAATATAGCCTGCTGGGGAAAGGTTAAAAACGTGATCTTTTTACGGACTAGAAAAAAATAATGCACCCCCCCTAGCCTCAAAAAAAATTACCCCCCTAAAAAAACCAGTCCAGTCCAGTCCAGTCCAGTCCAGTCCAGTCTAGAGTCCAGTCCAGGCTTTCCATCTGGCCGTAGGGAGGGATTTGTTGATGTAGCGGATGGTAAAATTGTAAATGTTCTTGGGTAGATGAGACTGGGCCTCTGACCAAATAGAATTTTTTATTATGACAATGAGTACTTGATAACATTTGAGAAGAAGAAACCTTGAGATGCTAGGTGGTGTTGCAGTTTATCCTCTTGATTAGAACGGAAATCTTTAAGAACTTCCTTAGTGGATTTGTACACATCATATTGAATATTAGCGTGACAGCTTGACGATTTCCAGAGATCTTTTAAGGAATCATTTGGTGACTCTTCTAATGAATTTCGGAGAACTGTTTGGCACTGACTAAATTTAATAGAGGGAGGACAAATATTAAGACCAAATTTATTGCGTTCTAGGAAAACATTGCTCAGTGTTTCAGATATATCAAGCCATTTTCGAATATAGCCATTCACTACAGGGTCAAGATGTTCCGTTATCCAGGTTTTGGATATATTAGCTATAGAGAAATGCCAGGACAATTTAGATAGGACATAGCGGGTGTACAGAAGAAGTTTGTGTTTAGGATGTAGTGGCTTTATATCAATGTCATAATAATAATAATAATAATAATAATAATAATAATAATAAATTAAAAAATTCTATTGCGCTGTTTCCAGATATGATCAAAAGTGCTTTACAAAAATTTCGTATAATTAAATACAAATATATCTTGAATGGAGAAAAAAATAAAAAATCAAATTTACAGTGATTCGTTAAAAAGAAAGGTCTTGATTGATTTCTTAAAACTATTTCGGTAAACAATGGCTCAGTTCGTGAAATGAAAGGGTTTTACGGGTGTTTCGTGGGCAAATTTGCCAGTCATCTGTTCCCGTTCACTGTGAGCTAGATATTTTGGGCACCTCGAATGACGGTAAACTGTTTCTTGATAAGACAAGTCATGCCTATTAAGTAACAGGACTGAAGAATTTTGTTCTACAGGAAGTCCAATGGAAGAAAACTGAAGAACAAGATGTCAAAAAGGAGAAATCGGTGGAACTACAGGGTGTGGAAAATAAGGAGCTAGATGATGAACCTAAGGAGAAGGATGCAACTTTTGCAGATGATAGGCCACCTTGGACCAAAGGTGAGAGCCTCAGCCAATTAAAAAAGCTCCTATAATTAGTTGTCCCAGGCCGTGAATTATAAATCCAAAAGTCCTGAAAGTCTTTCGTGTATTTTTAAAATCAGATTTATGGCTCTGAAGAGGTACTAGCTGCTTTACTTACACAACCTCTTATGGACCATTTCCTGATAGTTTGTGTTGGAAACCTGGTGTATTTGATAGCACGAATAACACATACAGATACAACACAGAGAAAAACTTTTTTAGGAAAAAGTGTAAGAAATATTCTCTCAAAAATTTTATTACGCAACACTAGCACGCAGCGTGTAGACCGTGCATGGCTAACCTGTACGTTTCTGTGTGTTGTTGGCTTCTTCTATAAGGTAATTCTCTATTCCCAATATTCGTTTTTTTGTTGTAATGCACTTTTCTCGCATGCTCATCCCACCTTTCCACAGCGACGAACTTGCTCTCTACCATTGGTTCGTCGCTCCTACTACCTCGGGCTTAGTCTCCCATATCTTATTCACATTCAGGAATTGTTTGCGGATGACGCCAGGAGAATACATTATTGTTGTTCTCAAACTCATGTGGGTTTGGAAATCAGATAAAAATTTCCTCATTTTTGCGTTCTTTTATTTTTTCCTTCTAAAGCCATTTTGTTTGAGACGTTTTACAAATGATCGGCACACTATTTCATCAAAATATCAAACAGCTCGAACTTTTTCAAAAATATTCCGCGTCGTGTAATTTTTTTTACTCTCTACTTAGTGCTTGATGTTGTTCTGAAACACTTTGTCTATTAAAGTTTGATATATTACTTCAACTTCTTTTCACCAGAAAAAAAGGCTTCCTCTAACAAAGCCAAGAAGATTGGAGCTGCTGCAGCCGTGGGGGTGGCTGCTACTGCTGTGGGTGTACTAGCTGCCCCAGTGGTTGCTGGTGCTGCTTTGGGTGCGGCTGGATTCACTTCCGCTGGAGTAGCTGCTGGTTCTATCGCGACTGCAGTACAGTCAGTTGTTTATGGTGGAGCTACCGGAGGTCTGTTTGCTCTTTGTCAGAGTGCGGGTGCAACTGGATTGATTGGCCCAGCGGCGACTGCTGCCATTAGTGGTGGTACTGGATTAACTGGGATTGCTGCAACTCTGACGGGTTTTAGGCTATTTGTACGTCACAATTAGATCTTTCGTCCGTTTCCTCAAAAACAAACTGTCATGTGGACATTTAAACCCCCAGTTTCCGTAATATTTGCGCGCTTAATTGTTTGAGCCTGATCGCATCTATCGCAAACGTGAATTTGCTTAGAAAGTACAGGTGTATAAAAATTTACCTCTGCAAGTTGACAAAATATCTGTGACAAAGAATTCTGGCTATCGGTCTATTTAGCGGCGCTAAGCAGCACTTAAAAAATTTGTTGGTGACTTACCCTTTCGGCTTCTTGCTTTTAATTTATATTATAAAAAATATATGGTGGAACGCGATGGTATAAAAATGTAGTCTTTTTTGAATTCATTTATTTGAAAGTACTTGAAAGGTCAGAATAACCGGCCAACTGAAAGTTTGTCCGGACAAGTGGTCATCTTGGTCGGTCGTTGTCCGTTGACTGGCTGCTATTTTGAGCCTTGTCATGACACACAACACTTTTACTTTACTGACTTTATGGAACACGGTCGAGCCTTTGATATAACTTGTCAAATGAGGAAAAAAATCGTACCAAATTTGGTAATATTTTGAAAAAATCTGGATCCGACTTCTAAACTTATTTCAACCGTTAATGTTTCATGAAAGCGAGTTATGGACAAAATCGATAACAAATGAAAACGGCTTCGCTAAAAATTACTTTTGATATCGACTGATTTAGTCAAAAGAAAGAAACACGCTCGACATGAACTTAACTACAATTGTGCAGTAGCAAAAAGTTTTAACTACAGTCGACTCCCGATAACTCGAACCCTCGCTAACTCGAACCTCACGCTAACTCGGTCCAAGACCTGAATTTCCCTCATACATTTACTGTAATTTTACCCTTGGTAACTGGAACCTCCCGCTAACTCGAAGTAGTTTTTGTTTCCCCTCAAGATCATTTCTATATAATTTTACACTCGATAACTCGAACCATATTTTGAGCCCTTAAAAGTCGGGAAAAAACAGTCTACTTGCGTCCCAAACATTGAATTTTGATTTTCCCATTGACTTGTTGTAGGTAAATAGTTTACTATTGGAGGCTGATGGTGTTTGTCACGAATCGAACGTGAAACAGCTTTACTTCTCAAAACAGAAAAACGCATGCCCTATTTAGGCAGTGGTTTGTTACATTACGTTCTGATTTATAATCTGGAAGTATCCTTTAATTTTCACTTGACATTTCTACAATTAAATGTGATTAAAATGTTCTCTATGCAGTAAAAACCGTTTTTTCTTTACTCCCGGCTATCTTCTTGGAGCTCCCGATAACTCGAACCTTTTTCGATTTCCCTTGAAGGTTCGAGTTATCAGGAGTCGATTGAAACATGCCTTTTTTGAAAAGAATATCTAATGTTTAACTTCATTAGTGTGAATTTTATTTTATTCGCGTTGTTCAAGTTAATCAGAACATTAATCAGAACATCAATCAAGAACATTAATCAAGTTAATCAGAACATGGGATGCCAGATCGAGGGAATACGTTCGCTGAAATGTACGCTCTGATTTCTTCCTTTTCATTAAATTCATATAGGGAGGGAAGACAGACACTTTGAGGCTGGTGATTTGTGGAAGTGGAGATGGAGCACATGTGTTTGCTTGTATTGCATCTTCTCGGAAGTATACTGACATTCGAGTGCTTAGTTTACATGACGATGAGGCAAAGCGCTGGGAAATTGCAATGCAGCAAAAGCAACTTGAGGTAGCATTAAATTTTCAAGGGGAGAAGACATCTGGTATTGTATCCAAACCAGCTCTGGTGACAAAGAACCCAGAAGACGCCATGCGAGATGCTGAGATGGTAGTATTTATGGCGCATGCATCCTGTCATCAAGTTTATTTAGAGACTTTGGCACCTCACATTAAACCGGGCACCATTATAATTAGTTTACCGGGAAACCCAGAGTTTGAGTCTCAAGTTCGTCACGTGCTCGGGGAGAAAGCGCAGCAATGCACCATCATGAAGTTTGAGTCATTACCTTGGACGTGTCAAGAGACTGAATCTGGAGTTGCATGCAATGTTGTTCATACCATGGACACATTGCTGGGGAACATGATGGTAACTCATTTGTTAATGTGATTGTTTCTCTCGCTCAGTTAGCATGATAGCTGTTCATCAGATTTTCCGATAGAATAATTCTGAGCACAATATCCTTAATAGCACTGGAGGTTTTTGAACTGCGTCTCGCATTCTCGCGGCAGGTTTTCCATGTGCATCGTGGCTTTAGAATCAGTGGAAGCGGATGAATTGTTCAGACACATTGGACAAAAGCAGCGAGGTTATACGCAACAGAAAAAGCCTAAATTTAACCAACAGAAAGGAGCGATGACGTAGTAATATAGTTTTTCATATAGTTATAATGATCAAACAGCATTCAATAATTGTAGAAGCCGAAAAATGTTTCTCTTTGTCCGTAAAAGCAAGTTTCCGTTGTCGAGTGTTTGCTTTTTGTGTTTGCGTCAGTAATTTGTTGCCGGAAATTCTGCTGCTCTAGATGTTATCAGCGTGTTTGAAATTAGCCTGCGCCACAAAAGGAACTTAACTTCTGAATAGTCTAACCGTGATTAGATTTCATGCGCGACGCAGGCTACAAGTAGTTTGAAATCAGGGCCCAGTTGCTCGAAGCATGGTTAGCGTTAACCAGCGTTTAATACCTTGACAACGTATTGGTTTTGATACTGCTTAACCAATGGTTAAAGCTAACCATGCTTTGAGCAACTCAGCCCAGAGCGATAAGTACGCAAGGCAAGAAAGGATGTCGTTTTCACCCCCTTTTTAGGTTTTAGTTATTCGCTTACTGTAAATATATTGCAGCCACTTTCTAATTAACTGTTTTGTCCTTATCATTTATTTTTAAACAGAAAGGAAGTGTGCCACCAAAGAAGGACCCAGTGGCCGCACTGCAGTACCTCCTGGGACCCCTCCCTGAACTGAAAGTGTCAGACCGGACTGACCATGATTGATAATCTGTTGTAAAACCTGTCTGTATATATGCTTCTGGACCTCTACAGGCTCTGACTGTGCCAAGTGGCCTGAGACTAGACTACATATGTTTTCTTTTTGGAACGTTCTACAGCTGTCGGGTATAACAGATTTCCCAGGAACAAATCAAACTATCCGTAATAACGAGGTGTCCGTATTAAGCGGGTGTCCTTAAGCGGGGTTTGACTGTGCTTCGTCTTGTAATAGGTAAGGGGATGAAAAGAGAAGAAATATGCGTATTCACGTATCATTGCAGCTGTATTGTGTCCATTTAGGTAATGTAGGTTTGTGTTGCAAAATGATTCTGCTAAATGGATATTATGCTCAAGTAAATCACATTTTCTATTCTCTGACGTTTTTATGTCCTTAAAATACAGTAAATAAAGAAAAAATTGTGTTAACGCTTTATTTGCTGTACACACTCATCACGTGTCAATACAATCCAAGTGAGTCCTTTAAGATAATTTAGTTTTGTGGTGCAAAAGAATTTTGAGAAATAGTCACTATGCTCAAAGTGATCATATTTTTAAGTGTCTTTCCGAATGTTGTATCAAAACTCTTTCAGACATATAGACTATGTATAAAATAAATAACTTAAGGTTCTATATGCCTTTCAATAATTATTTTTTTCTTGTTTTTGTTTTTTCTACGTCTGGAAGATGTTTTGTGGCGTTTTCAATAACTGTTGAAAAAACAGCACCAAACACAAAAACAAAAGAAAAAAAAAAGAAAAAACCAGGTGGGGGAGGGGGGGTGTCTCTAAGGGAATCAGCGATTTAGTCTTCGAGACAGTATGACGTCACCTTTCGCGTCAGTGACTTTTGAAATGGCCAGCACTCGCAAAGTTTTCGTTGAAGAGAGAAGGATGAAAATTTCGAATTTCTCACGGGTATACTTTTCCGATTTCTTACATTTGACGATGCTAAGATCCAAATTGTCATGGAAAACCAGAGTTTGGGCCTTTTTTTCGGATGAAACGTCCAGTGGTGTAATGCGTTTTAAAGATTTCTTTCTATCGTCGAGCAAATCTTCCGAGCTTCATATCGCAGGTGACACTTTTGAGGGCTGGTGGACGTCAAAATTCAGGAATTTAGACACAGCAATCGTAGGTTCATC
>CALNXI010000135.1:394798-432277 GCA_942486025.1 Porites evermanni
GTTTTTTTTTGTTTTTTTTTTTTTTTTTTTGTGCACATTTCTCACATATCCATCCCACCTCCACACAGCGACGAACTTGCTCTTTACTAGGAGGTCCTCGCTCCTACCGCCTCAGGCTGAGTCTCCCAAATATTATTCACATTCAGGAATCGGTTTTCGAATGGCTCCAAGATAATGGTGCTTGATGTTGTTGTGAAATACTTTCTCTAAAGTTTGATATATTACTTCAACTTATTTCACCAGGAAAGAAGCCTCTTTCAAACACATCCAAGAAGATTGCAGCAACTGCAGCCGTGGGGGTGGCTGCTACTACTGTGGGTGTACTAGCTGCTCCAGTGATTGCTGGTGCTGCTTTGGGTGCGGCTGGATTCACTTCCGCTGGAGTAGCTGCTGGTTCTATTGCAGCAGGTGTACAGTCAGCTGTTTATGGTGGATCTGTAGCTGCCGGAAGTCTGTTTGCTCTATGTCAGAGTGCAGGTGCCACCGGAGTTATTGGCTCAGCGGCGACTGCTGCCATCGGTGGTGGTACTGGATTAACTGGGATTGCTGCAACTCTAGGGGGTTTTAGGCTATTTGTACGTCACAGTTACATTTTCTCAATAACAAGTGGCATCTTTACTAACTGTAATGCAGGGTTTAAAATAATTTTCGGACATTTTACCGTGAAAAGAAAAATTCTTTCCGTTATGTGTGCGCGCTTAATAGTTTGAGCCTGATCATATCTATCGCGAACATGAAAATTTTGTTTATAAAGTAGAGGTGTATAAACACTGACTCCTGCAAGTTGACAAAATATCTCTGACAAAGAATTCTGGCTATCGGTCTATTTAGCGGCGCTAAGCTGCACTTAAAAAATCTGTTTGTGACTTATCTATGCGGCTTCTTGCTTTTCATTTGTGTTATTGAAGTGAAAAAAATATGATGTAACGTAATGGTAAAAATGAAGCCTTTTTTAATTCATTTAGTTGAAAGACATGTACTTGAAAGGTTGGCCCCTCTGCAGAATAACCCGCCAACTGAAAGTTTGTCAGGACAAGTGGTCATCTCGGTTGGTCGTTGTCCGTTAACCAGCTGTTATTTTGAGCCCTGTCATAACACACAACACTTTTACGTTACTGACTTACTGACTTTATTAAACATGGTCGAGCCTTTTAAATGACCTGCCAAATGAGGGAAAAAAAACATACTAAATTTGGCAATATTTTTTTTAAAAAATCTGGATTCGACTTCCAAGCTTATTTGAAGCGTTAATGTTTCATAAAATCGACTTATGGACAAAACCGATAACAAATTAAAACGGCATCGCTGGAAATTAGTTTTGATATTGAATTTAGTCAATAGAAAGAGTCTTCCTTAACATGAACTTTACTACAGTGAAAAGTTTCAACTATGTTCGATTGAAACATGCCTTGTTTAGGAAGAATATTTGATGTTTGAATTCATTAGTGTGAATTTTTTATATTCGCGTCACACAGACCGTCTGGAAATTTCAGAAGAATTGTTCAAGTTAATCAGAACATGGGATGCCGGATCGAGGGAATACGGTCGCTGAAATGTAAGCTCTGATTTCTTCCTTTTCATTAAATTCATATAGGGAAGGAAGACAGACACTTTGAGGCTGGTGATTTGTGGAAGTGGAGATGGAGCACACGTGTTTGCTTGTATTGCATCATCTCGGAAGGATACCGACGTTCGGGTGCTTAGTTTGGATGACGATGAGGCAAAGCGCTGGGAAATTGCAATGCAGCAAAAGCAACTTGAGGTAGCATTTCTTTTTCAAGGGGAGAAGACATCTGGTATTGTATCCAAACCAGATCTGGTGACAAAGAATCCCGAAGACGCCATGCGAGATGCTGAGATGGTGGTATTTATGATGCATGCGTCCTGTCATCAAGTTTATTTAGAGGCTTTAGCACCCCACATTAAACCGGGCACCATTATAATTGGTTTTCCGGGAAACCCAGAGTTTGAGTGTCAAGTTCGTCACGTGCTCGGGGAGAAAGCGCAGCAATGCGCCATCATGAATTTTGAGTCATTACCCTGGACGTGTCAAACTACTGAATCTGGAGTCACATGTGAGGTTGTTCATACCATGGACACATTGCTGGGAAACATAATGGTAACTGATTTGTTAATGTGATTGTTTTCTCGCTCAGATACCATAGTAGCTGTTTATCAGATTTTCTTTTCTGGGCACTAAGATATCCTTAATAACACTGGAGTTGTTTTGAACTGCGTCTCGCGGCAGGTTTTCCATGTTGATCGTGGCTTTAGCATCCATCTAAACGAAGGAATTGTATAGACACCTTGGGCAAAAGCAGCGAGTTTATACACAACAGAACAAGCCTAGATTTAATCAACAAAAAGGAGCAATGACTAGCAATATGGTTTGTTATATAGTTATAACGATCAAACTGTATTGTAGAACCCGAAAAATATCTCGGTTTGTCCGTAATAGCATGATTGGTTTGCTCTTTCTGTTTGCTTCCGTAATTTTTTGGCGCGAATTCCGCTGCTCTATGTGTTTTCGGCGTCATTGAAATTGGCTTGCGCCGCACACGACTTAACTTCTGAAAAGGCTAACCGTGATTAGATTTCATTTGCGACGAAGGCTATGAAATTAGAGCGAGACGTACGCAAGGCAAGAAAGGATATCGTTTTCAGTTTTAGTTATTATTATTATTAGTAGTAGTAGTGGTAGTATTATTATAATAATTATTATTGCAGCCACTTTCTAATTAACTGTTTTGTCCTCATCATTTATTTTTAAACAGAAAGGAAGTGTTTCACCAAAGAAGGACCCAGTGGCCGCACTGCAGTACCTTCTGGGACCCCTCCCTGAACTGAAAGTGTCAGACCGGACTGACCATGATTGATAATCTGTTGTAAGACCTGTCTGTATATATGCTTCTGGACCTCTACAGGCTCTGACTGTGCCAAGTGGCCTGAGACTAGACTACATATGTTTGCTTTTGGAACATTCTACAGCTGTCGGGTATATAACAGATTTCCCAGGAACAAAGCAAACTATCCGTAATAAAGAGGTGTCCGTATTAAGCGGGTGTCCTTAAGCGGGGTTTGACTGTACTTCGTCTTGTAATAGGTAAGGGGATGAAAAGAGAAGAAATATGCGTATTCACGTATCAGTACAGCTGTTGTGTGCACATTTAGGTAATGTAGGTTTGTGTTGCAAAATGATTCTGCCAAATGGATATTATTCTCAAGTAAATCGCATTTTCTATTCTCTGACGTTTTTATGTCCATAAAATACAATAAATAAAGAAAAAAATTGTGTTAACGCTTTATTTGCTGTACACACTCATCACGTGTCAATACAATCCAAGTGAGTCCTTTAAGATAATTTAGTTTTGTGGTGCAAAAGAATTTTGAGAAATAGTCACTATGCTCAAAGTGAATTACTTAAGAGTGGCTTTCCGTAAATATCGACCCACGGTCGGCACAAGTTGAAAATTTGATTTCGCTCATATTTGGTTCATCGATAACCCTTAATGAGTAATGAAACACGCTGTAGTTAGTTTTCCCAAATAACGAATTCTTTTGTTAAAATTCGAGAAAACTCATTTTGCCCGTTCGGAGCTCAAAATCCACTTCCGGTAAAGCGAAATTTTACACACAAATTCTATTGACTCGTACGTCAAACCACAACGATTTGGCAGCCTTTGAAGAACACGAATAGTTTTTATGACCCTTTCTTTATTATAAGGCGATAAATTTGTGAAAGCTGTAATAATTTTGTGGCCAAAAAGGTATTGTTAAAAATAGGCACTATTGACAATTTCTGCCGTTCAAAATTATAGGGATAAAATAATGCAAATTTTTACAATGCGCTATAACTTAAAATTCCGCAAATTGCCTTTCTACTGCTTAACTAGGCCCCAATCTATCAGAAAATCGAAACAAATCTCTGGGCAAACAATTTTAAGTAGCCCGCAAGACGTTGAGTTCTACCCTAATTTTGCCAAAAAAACGCGACATTGCCGTGGTTTAAAATAGCGTTACACGGCCCGTCACGCCAGTGTTACCGATAGATATGCTTTAAACAATTTACTTAAAGGCAGATTAAAAGCCAGTTCGAAATTAAATCTTTCGGTAAACCTATTATTCTCATTGATTGAAGCATTTTCTTCAGATACAACATTTAGGGTCCCTGGGATAGCGTCACACACTTTCATGTTCAGTTTCAGACTGGCGATTTCCCTCAAAAAATGGTATATAAACAGAACAAAATCTAAAAACTAAAACTGATTACTGAATGAATTTTTGCATTGAGAGATATTTGGGAATTAAATCATCGCCAATCAATGCCATTTGGTTTATAAAAACTATAATTTCCTTGAAGCAATTTTAAAGCCTAAAAATATTTTAGACTAAGTATTGGTGGAATAGTTCTTTTCGACGTTTTTACCCTTGCGGGCTCTCAAAACTGAAAAAAACTTATTTTCGGGTTGCTTTCCACGTTTCAGTGGAAAATTCCCGAAACAAACGAACGTCTGAAAAGGCAATCGCCTATTTTCTTGGTTGGAAACTTCCAGGCGGAAGTTCGGATTTCATGTCTTCAAACCTTTTTTGAATATTAGTTTCAGGCTTTCGCGGCCGTTTTTCATTAAACGAAACTGACTTAGGAAAATGGTAAACGCGATTAGCGAACGGAATCAAAATTAATTAGTCCTGAATTCTCCTCACCAACTGCCCAAACCGTGAAGCGACCGGTTTACCAATGTAAATAGTAGAAAAGCCTTGATGCCAAGAGCCTGCGATAAAGCTTCCTCTCATCGCTATTTGTCGCCAGAGACATTTCGTCAAAGAGCAGTGAGAGGCGGGTGTATCGCAGACTATGCGTCATATATCTTAAGTACTTTGAGGGGCCTTGTTAAGTGCATAATAGATCGTAGCAAGGGCAGATCGTTGCAATATCTCTAATTACTTATTAAGAGACACCAACAGAAAACTCGCTATTCCTCTACCCCAGACAAATGTTAAGAAAAATAGTTTTTTTGGAGCAATTCTTTGGAAAAGCCTTCCTACATATTGACCAGCAGCAGGCGAAGTCTCTTGGGGTTTTTGAGGGCCGGCTGCAAATAATTCTTCCGTCGGGTTTTCAGTCTTCTAGTATTCGGTTTGTGATAAAGACAAAGGTAAGGTTTTGGAGGCCTGCTTGGGCGTCTAAGTTTCATGGACTAATTAGGTTACGGAGGATGAGGAAAGTCCTCAAGTCTGTCTTTCCTTTTTAGGCGTTCCCATTCGTTCGTTACAAGGTTCTTCTTAGGTTTAGTATTATACTCTATTTTGTTTCCCTATTTTTATTTTTGTTGTTGTTGTTGTTTTATTTTTTTGCGGAAAAGACGATGTTCTCTTTCCAAACGCTGTTGAAAGGAACTTTCAGTCTTTTAACCTGTCATCTGCAGTTCAGTATTACAGCTAGAGTTTCCATGACACTAAAACGTCAATCAGTGCAAAGTCTTTCAGGCCACAAAGCAGCCCGTACTTTTTGCGTAAGCCAAGAAGGCGGAATAGTCGAGGTAATGGTCTAGACCAAAACAAAATGGTCGTTCCTTCTTGTCTGGAGCAGAAGGGGCACGGCGGGGGAGGAGAGAGGTGAGTGAGACTGGGGAGAGAATCGAAAAATAAGTCTAAAAAATACAATAGAGAATGACAGAGAAAGAACAAAAGAAAGAAACAAGAAAAAAAAAAGTTTCGCAGTCTAAAAGCAGTAAAAAAGTTAGTACTACCAAATCCGTTCCTGCTGATCAATAACGAGCGCCAAAAGTGCTCGACGCTCAAGTTGAATACCGCATTTCTTCGAATAAGCGCCCAACCTCGAATTAGCGCCAACCTCGAATAAGCGCCCATCCTAAAGGCAGCAAAGTTAATAAGCGCCCACCCCCACCCCACTCCCTCCCACACAAACTCTAATAAGAGATAATAAGTAATAAAGAGACCCTCCCGAAGACGGAGTTTTCTTCAGAGCATTTAACAGAAACCTTGCTTTGTTACATCTCCGCTTTTTGTTATTACCATTTATTGTTTTGTTGCAAAACTAACATACTACACTTGCTGAGAATGGCGAAAATTTAATAAGCGCCCAGCCTCGAATAAGCACCCACCTCGAATAAGCGCCCACTCTCAAGGTCCAAAAATTTAATAAGTGCCCAGGGTGGTTAATCGAATAAATACGGTATATAACATAAAAATTTGTAAATGAAGGACGTAGTTAACCTGTAACTGGCCTTAAGGTAGTTGGGAAAACGCAAAGAAAAGTGGGCTAGAAAAAATGGCGAAGGGGCGGGGTTAGGGAGAGAGGGCGAAAGGTCCTCCTACTCTCTCCCTCTTACTCTCTTCCACGTTTGTTTTCCTCCGTTCCCCATTTCGCGCCACTGTCATCCACTATCCACTATCCACTGTCCACTACGCCTGGAATAGGTTAGTTCATAGTGGGCCAGAGAGTTTTTTTTCCAATGGTGATGCAAGGGATCTATAGATGTCCATTTAGGAGCATTTGCCATTTTTAAATGCTCATGATCTCGCTGCAACTATTCCTGCTTTAGCATTAGTAAAACGACACTTTTTTTTCTATTTTCCGTTTTGCTGTAGAGGAAAGTTTTTGGTGATTTCTTTTTGATGATGGTGTTTCATCGTCGATCGAAACGAGTTAAAATGTTTTCTGAAACGTTCGTTACAATGTAACTTTATAAGCGTGATAGTAATACATCGAAACGTACATTTATACTTATACATAATTACTTGAAAGAGAAAACTCGCAAGAAAAAAAAAAGAGTTCTAATTAGTTAATATTGGTTATCCCCGTCTTAAATTTAACGTATTTATGCCTTTTGACGCATGTTTAAATTAATAAAGCACACCACTGTACTTGTTTAAAGTTTGTTTTCGTTGGGCTCCGGTCGTCGAAGTCTTGCCGACGTCGCTCAAAAAAGCCGACTTTTGGGCAATTCTACACTATATATTGTATCCAAACAAAATAAGATAAGTGTATTGAAAGATGTAATATAGATTGTATGCTGGAATTTGGCATGTGATCAGCGTTGAATAGAATGTTGAAAGTGAATCTGTCGTTAACACCGCTGGCGTGACGGACCGTGTCACGCTATTTTTAACCACTGGAATGTCGCGATTTTTCGCAAAATTAGGGTTGAACTCGGCGTCTTGCGGGCTACTTAAAATCGTTTGCCCAGAGATTTGTTTCGATTTTCTGATATATTGGGGCCTAGTTAAGCAGTAGAAAGTCAATTTGCGAAATTCTAAGTTATAGCGCATTGTAAAAATTTACATTATTTTAACCCTATAATTTTGAACGTTAGAAATTGCCAATAGGGCCTATTTTTAACAATACCTTTTTGGCCACAAACTTATTACAGCTTTCAAAAATTTATCGTCTTATAAGAAAGAAGGGGTCATAAAAACTATTCGTCTTCTACCAAGGCTGCCAAATCGTTGTGGTTTGACGTACGAGTCAATGGAATTTGTGTAAAATTTTGCTTTACCGGAAGTGGGTTTTGAGCTCCGAACGGGCAAAATGAGTTTTCTCGAATTTTAACAAAAGAATTCCTTATTTGGGAAAACTAACTACAGCATGTTTCATTACTCACTAAGGGTTATCGATTAGCCAAAAATGAGCGAAATTCGAATTTTGAACTTGTGCCACAAAGAGTCGATTTTGGTCGATATTTACAGACAGTCGCTCTTAAAGTTTTTTATACTCTTTTTTTTTACGTTTTATCGTTTTGTCCGAATAGTAGATCTTTATCGTCGTTTTCACTAGCACTGCAAAAAACCAACAACAACAACAAAAGAAAAAAGAAAAAACCAGGCGGGAGGTGTCTCTAAGGGAATCAGCGATTTAGTCTTCGAGACAGTATGACGTCAACTTTCGCGTCAGTGACTTTTAAAATGGCCAACACTCGCAAAGTTTTCGTTGAAGAGAGAAGGATGAAAATTTCGAATTTCTCACGGATATACTTTTCCGATTTCTTACATTTGACGATGCTAAGATCCCTATTGTCATGGAAAACCAGTGTTTGGGCCTTTTTTTCGGATGAAACGTCCAGTGGTGTAATGCGTTTTAAAGATTTCTTTCTATCGTCGAGCAAATCTTCCGAGCAGTCAGATCGTAGGTCACACTTTTGAGGGCCGGTGGACGTCAAAATTCAGGAATTTAGACACAGCAATCGTAGGTTCATCAAAAGACATACTAGGCTTCAACTAAGTGAGCTTAGTTCAGCCCTTTAGAGCCAATGGATCTCCATATCAATCCCTTCAAAGTTCACTTCGTGCACTTCGAACAACGTAAACGCTCACAAACAAACCACACAAGAATCCAAGGTTACTAGGAAAACGTTATCGTCAAGAGTCTCGAGAGCCTGTAAAGGGTCAGCAGTAAGAATAAAGGGAAACTAGCCAATGAGAAAAATAGGATTAAAAAACAACAGAGGAAAAGAAAATAGCTTCACCGGAAGTCGAACCTGGTTCATCTGCACATGACTTTTAGACCACTGCGCCACGGTATCCGGTGTTCATTTTTGGGTGAAGTAGATTTAAATTTTTCTCTGCCATAGACGGGGTGTGAAAGGGGTGGAGCTGTATTTATCGTGAATTCAAAGATACATTCTGAAGAAAATTAGCTTGTGCATTATTTTGGGTTCATCGGGCCGATCGATCTAGATAAGAGAGTTAGCAAAGACACTGACTCAGAGACAAAGAAATCGATCACACTAGTTGTGGTGATGGAGAATTAAAAAATCAACAGAGGTCCACACTCGCACGGATTGATACTAATAAAGTGCGGTCGATTTAATCAGCGAAAGAATATTTGGAATATAAACGATTGTAAATAATCTGTGAATAGAACCTCCCATTCTGGAGACTAGACGTTGCCTATTTTAAAGGTAAATAAAAAACGAAGTAGTTTTTGATGACTTTCCAAGTCCCGTAAAGAAGATGGCGATCCCTCAACACGGCCCGCAATACAACTCAGAAAAATGACACAATTACAGACAAAATATCAAGACAGTTTACTGAAGTAGATAAAAGCAACAACAAAGCTCACACATGATAAAGTTAGCGATCCATAGATACATTTGACTTGCGTTTGATCTTTTACTCGACCTCTCTTCTTCAAATGACTTTGGTGACCCTTGCTAATTAGCACGAGCGACTGGAAGCTCTCCCGTGTAACGATGTAAGGTCACAATGTCTCGTGCAGTGTGTCAAGTAACGTAGTTAGAAAACAATAGAGTCATCTCCGCCCAACCCCCTGTAAAAAAAAGTAACATAGTTACAGCACAAAGTTAAATACGAAAAAATACGTTAAAAGTAGTCCGATAACATTAATTTGTCTTTACTATTTAGCAGTCAAATTGTGGAATTCAATTCCGAATCATACATAACCACCATCACGTCAGCAAATGGGCTGTCCGATAATAATCATTGTATAACTGCATTTCAAGGATGATTGGTCTTCTTTTGTATTGCAGCGTTCGAAAACATTCGGTCAATATGTAATACCGTAAAATTCCGAAAATAGGCCCCGGGGCTTATATTTTGCAAAGGCCCTTTTTGAGGGGCTTATACTTGGAGGGGTTTATCTATGGAGGGAAATTTGCATTTCAAAATCGATTGGGCTAGCCATATTATTATATAGTTGGAAGGAAATTTACGGTTTTTGCTTTTTTTTTACTTTGTATTTCAGGGCAATTTCCAAGTACAAGCCTCCCGGGGGGCTTATATTTGGAGGGGCGATTTAAGGGAGGGTTTTTGCGTTACGAGTTTGGGAAGCTTATACATGGAGGGACTTATTTTCGGAATTTTACGGTATTATGCTATTCTACAAGGTCAAAAAATTCCTTGCTTCAAGTGTTCAGGTAGTGAGGAGCGGGAAACGTGACGGAGAGCTTTCCGACGACAAAACCGAAACGAAACTCATAGAAGTAACTATCCCGAATCATTTTCCCTCAATTACCCTCGCCCCAACCCGACCTTACGCTCACTTCTCTTTTTCGCGCCGTCAACAAATACCTTAACGCCTTGACAGACCAAGGTCGCTTTCCATTTGTCAGAAATGAACGGCCGGCCCATTCCTAGTCTCCCTCGCAGCCTTTTTTTTGGATGTCACGCAAAAAACGGCTGCGAGGGAGACTAGCCCATTCCCATCTTAATACGAATTTCTCTTTAAACCAAAACTAACCATCTAGATGAGTCAAACCCTAAATATTATAGACAAAGGAGCAAAGGAGATGTTTTTTCAGCAAAACCTCTTGGAAAAAGCCTATTTCATTGCCAAAATGTCTGGTCTAGCCACGGTCCTGCCGGCCAGTTCTGACTTTTGGAAAGGGCCCTAACTGTAATAATCAGCATATATCTTCTGATCTCAACCTATTTCGTAACTTTACATACGGGCACTCCTAACTGTCCTCACTAGACACGTAATTTTTAACGAGTGGTCGATTTTGAACTCTCGCTACCCTCCGGCAGCTTGTTTGCATATACACGTAAACGTACAGAGAAAATCTTTAGCATCATCCAGAACTCGGCTTCGTTCTAGGATTTCTATAATGTAGAGACGCCATCGTACGAAGTATATCCATTTCTTGTGGTTCGTGCCTTCCCGGCTTTACCTGCTCCTTTCAACCTGTAAAAAGATTTCATCAATCGTTTCATTTCAAAATACTCTACAGTACCTATTTACCTAATTGTTTTGCGACTGAAAAGAAGCATAGTAAGGAGCTCTCGTCTCACTGGGCGAAGTTTTCCTGTAGTGGTGTCTCAGCTTTGTTCCAGGGTGTCTTTCTACATTCTAGGAAAAGCTAAAGGGGAAATGAGTGCTGAGAAGGGATGAAAATTGCGTCAGCAGAAAATATTTAAGTTTCCTGACACTGACATTGAAAAAACTACAAAAAATTTTCCGTAACTGTTTTAGTACGCCTTGGCAAACTGTAAATCAGCATAAACACCCACTCACACCTATACAGCAGACTGTAAAAAAGAAGTCGTATTTTTGTAATCCGGGTACTTACTTGTGATGGAAATACACCCCAGTAATGATTAATGCCAGCAAGGAAACAGCTAATGCTCCAATACAAGTCAAGAAGAGAATGCGTAACAGTTCTGGAAGAAGAATTGATTTGAAGTTGAGCTTCAGGCCACTAGCTGTCTTTTTGATGGACTGTTGGTAGACTCTTTTCTGTAGTAAGTGACTGAATTGCCATCCAAACCTTTAGGGGGCTTAAGTGCAGGCATTTTTGAGCGACGCATGTCAACCGGAAGTGAAGCCTTTTCTTTTAACATGCCTTGATGCTACGCTAAGTGTCTTTACTCCTGAACGGAAGATTTGCGCGTGAAATTTGGTTAAAAACCACCGCCCAAGAATTCAAAATACCCACTTCGGGTTGATGTGCGTCGCTCAACTGAACGTTTTTGCTTAAGCTCTCTGATAATTCTTTACTATCCACGTCATCCAACGCCCAGATAATAAATACACTAAAAACTGACAAGTCTATAAAAGGACATGATATCTTCCTAGCTGTTTCACACTGTCGGATTCTTATGCATGTCCAGTAATAATCGAAGCAGTGAATGAGACGATCACATATTACTGTAATTACTTTTAATGGGCCTTGCAAGTGACACTTTCTGAAGAGGTCTTAGAAGTTGCAGCTTTAAAGGGGCACCCCAGGCAGGTGAGGTAACCCGATTAGGTGGGGTAACCTGGCTGTCCATATAATCTCTCATATGATCTCTTCACCTATCATGTAAACGTGATGAAATAAAAATGAGCGATTATATGGACAGGCGGATTACCTCACCTACCTGAGGTTCCCCAACTCCATGAAAACAGGCCGGCCCTTAAGTGGCACTTTTAAAGGGCTTATAAAAGCGGCACTATTAGAAGATGTCATAAGCTAAACTTTTAGCGACTCGTACTAGGGGGGGGGGGGGGGTTAACTTTTTTAGACTCGATGTCAAAGTATGGGGGATACTAGAAACACTATACATGGTCTTACAGCTCCGTGACATACTTTTGTCATTATCTCCAGTTGCAGCCGAGGCTGAAAGTGAAAAAGAAATACGTATAATTTAGTACAACATGCAAAGAAAACATAAGGATGCATTTTTAGTGCGAAAAAGAGAAGTGCAATTTCTTCGTTGACATGGAATTATCATCAGTACTTAATTATCAGAGTATTGTTAAAGTTGCTATGTCAAACATGATACTTTATATGAGCAGTAGCCTAGTGAATGACTGCTGTCCGTGCATCTTTCCGAAGCTTGGAGAATAGAGCGCCCGACTTACCCTTTGTCTAGAATGATAAGGACTCACCTCTTGTCGAGAACTCGAGATTTCATTCCTTGTCCGACGCTCGCGAATAGAATGTGATAACATCCTAACATCGTTTATATTAACGGACAAACCTTTCAACTTTTTCACATGTATCTGGAAAAGGGTTTAGGCCACAGCTGTCTAGTATTTGTTCCCACATTTGGCAATGACTACGAGGTTTGGCAAATCCAAAGAGGAAAACACTACAGAAAGCTACTTTAAAAAGCCAAGATGAAACTTACCAGTTGAACAGTCTTTTCCTTCAAAACCTTCTGAACACTTGCAAGAATAGTCGTTTACTTTATCTGTGCACTGGCCACGGTTTTTGCAAGGTGAGACGCTACATTCATCAATATCTGAAGCAAAAAGAGGAAGGCTTTTACCCATAACGTGCCCCAATGGAATAGTAACCTTTCATATCACTCAACTCCGGTGGATCATGCTTCTATCCTTGTTTGAGAGCCTTGAGAAGTACGTGTGTTTTGTTACAAGCAAATTTAAGTTTATTTCCTCACTAGGAAAGAGTAGCATTAAACATATATTTACCAATTCATTATTTACCAATTAAGCAAACCCCTCAAAAAGAGGATTATTAGCCGGTATTTATTTTAATTACAAATAAATTCAGTACTGAAGAGAATTGAATCACAGTCAAAATAGCCATTCATAATATGATTTTATATTCCTTATATCTGAATCACAAGAGCCCTTACCGACACTAAAATTCTTTCCATGCAAAAAGCAAATGAATAGCCAACACATACTAAGATTTGCGCTTAATGATTTTGTGGTTGTTTTCAAATATATTTACTGTCAGGTGTTCACAATTTGATTCTTTGTCAACGCTAAAAGAGTGACATCGATATTTTCAGTTTCAGAAAAATCCTTTTTCTGATACTTCCTTTCTTTTTCTTGGGACATTACTTGTATAAAATGTTTTAATTAGGTCAAGTTCCTTACCAACACTACAATTCTTTCCGGTGTAACCTGCAGAACAGCTACAGCGGTAGTCGTGCACAAGGTCAATACATGAACCATTCTTTTGGCATGGGTTCTCTACACAGTCGTCAATGTCTGTTAACGGGAGAAGACAAACTTTACTATAAAGTTTGTGTAGACTTTTTCAAGAACCACCAAAACATTAACGACAGATAAAAGGGTAGATAAACTGTAGAAAAAAATGGGAGTATATAAACCAAGTTTTTAAGTAATCTTGGATCTTTTACAGAAGTTATCTAGTTAATATCTTAAACTTTCAATTCGGAGCCATTTCCCAAACATAACCGGCCAAAACCAATAAAAATTGAAAACAGAGGTGCGGCAGTTTACTTTAGAAAACGTATTGAGCCAGAAAATAAAGAATAATTTTTCATAAAACAACGATCTTTACTCACTGATGCTGCAGTTCCTTCCCGTGAAACCCAAGATACATGTACAGCTGTAATTCAGCGGTAGATCTGTGCATGTAGCACCATTCTGGCATGGCACGAGAGCGCATTCATCGATATCTGAAAGAAATTTTTAATGGCTGATTGAATCAAATAAGAAAAATAACTGTTCTTGTAGCCACCAGACAATCCACACTTTATCTACAAGGCTCATGTCCAAGTCTCTCAGTTATTTCAAGGCTGTAACATTTTGCTTGTTACATTTCACGTTAAAAATATTTTTTCATTTTGCGGCAAAAAGTTTTTACATTTCGCGTTAAAAAGTTGTTACATTTCGCGTTAATGTTACATTTTGCGTCAATTGTTACATTTTGCGGCGTAACAACGTCTCATCAGTTCAATTGACAGACATTGATTTTTTTCGTTACCACAAAAGTTAAAAATTTTTGTGCGTTTGAGAAAAGATTAACTGATTGACGTGATTTTTCACTGATTGGTTGATTTTGAATGGGACTTATCTCTTTATATTTTTTCATTAGCTGCTTCAAATTCATTGATAGATATGTCTCCTCCTGGGGTTTACTAAAACATTAACATTGAAAACACATCTAATGACAAAAGCCGAGCTCTGTTTACTGGAGTGCTTTAAATGTACACGAGACAGTACTATTTTTGGTCCTTAGATAAGTTTAATCAACATTTCTGAACTTTCGCAATGTGTCTCAAAAAAAATTCTTGGATTTTGGAACTCAAAAATACTGTTTTTTCCTCCTCAGAAATGTCGCTATCAGCGAGTAAAGTATCAAAGAAAGGCTGATGACGTCACGTGACGTTAGTCAATTTGCACAGGCTTCTCTTCGATTCCGGTCATTGCTTTATGCTTTGAGTTATTAAGCGATGTATCTGACTGTAACAAGGTATAGCGAGGTAAATGAAGATTTTCAAATTGATTGGGGAATTACCAAAAATGACCATCCTGGTATTTGCCGCCATGTTGTTAATTTATTCTACATTCTTGCAAATCATTCTACGTCATACTTGTCAATTTGTCCCCACGATAGGGTAGACACTGTATTTTGGAGGTAAATTCGCCTGTTTTGAAGAGAAAAATAGGTTCTGTGCACCCTTTATAATACTTTTCATATCTTTTCTTTATTTCATTAAGGGCCGCAGGGTAATAAGTCAATGTAACTGTCACGTGTTTGTTACAAACACTTCCGCATTGTATTTTTGCTGTATTATAGTGATGCCACTGAGCTGTTAGTAACTTTTTTGTAACCTCAAGATTTAATACTGTATATGATTATCTTTGACACGTTTTCTCCTAGTTGTTTCTACACATACCATTATCTTGAATAACAACGGTCGTGAAGCCAGTGGTTATTGTAGTGACATCGTCTGACGTAGTAAGTGTGAGATAAAAAGCCTCGTTGTTTTCGGGTAAAAAATCATTTAGAATGTTCACAGGGATACCAGCATACACCTCTCCAGGCTTAAAGATAATTTCCTGATTTAACCGATGATCAAAATCCACATTTATTTCAGCATCGCCATCGCTGGAATTAAATCTAAATAAATACATTACAATTAGGGTCAACAAAAAAAGGTAAGATTTTTTTTTCCTGAAGAAGGACAGAAAATGTGAGGAAGCCTCAAGTCACTTTTGTCCTTACCGTCTTGTTATTAATGTTTACAATAATGTCCTTGGATAAAGCAGTAGGATTTGGATATCGTCAGATTATATAAATAGTTTTTTTAAGGCCAACGCCACACGTCGAATTTATCATGCAACAAACACAACTGAGTGAGTTAAGTTAATAAAGTGTCTCACGTCTGTCACATTTAAATTCGTCTGACTGAGTTTGGATGGATCGACAAACACTTCCTATCGGTCCGCTTAACACGGATAAAACGTGCAAAGATCGCCTCGGGGACTGCCCTTAATCTTCTCTTGTTCTCTTCTTCTCACTTTGTTATTGGTAGTTTTACTAGCAAAAAGTCCGACAATTTCTTCTTCGAAAAACGTGTTAAATCTACCGCCATTTTCTCCATTTCTACCAACAGCAGTAAGCTAACCCAACTTCGTCCTCCAGACTCCTCAGCTGCCGTCCTTTCTTTGGTGGACAGCCATTACTATTGACGTCACTTTACTGGATATCAGAAACGTCTTCTAAATTTGGTCAACGTTAGCTGGTTATCAGAAGAGGTTGCCCTGGGGATTGGAGGCACTCAGTGACCGAAAAACATTTTGAATGAATAACAATCAATAATAGTGGTCTATTCCCCTCTGATAAATCTCGATATTTCACTGAGTCTAGTCCAATAGTTGTTTAATGTCATCAAATCGTAACTGAGCAATGCAAAATTATATATTTCTAGAAAGTAAATGTTTCATAAGTTGACCTACTGTAAAACCGACGCTAAAAAGATGTTTCCGTTACGAATTACAGGAACAACAACTGCTCCAGCTTCTTCTTCCACCTCTGTATTGTTCTGGGCAAATTTTGCTTCCACCGCGGAAGGATTAGCCGCTATAAAAGATCGTAAAACAAATCAAAAGAAGAGCAATTAGAAGTAAAAGAAGATTTAAGCAGTTTAGCTTGCTGCCTGGTATTGAAGCAAGGAAGCTGGAAATTTTCTCGTCTTTTTTTTCTGCTACCCACCCATCATTGCAAAAAAATGGATTAATCGGGTTCTGTAAGTAAGTACACCTCCAGCATTTTGCAAATAGACGTTAAGATAAACGTACTTTCATTCACTGGTGGAAGGCATATTTTCGATATAATTTATTTGCGATAAGGACTTTTCACATATTGTTAATGACATCTGAACGGGCAGTTTTAGGAAGGCTAAGGAATGAAGCGCAAACAATGAATAAATGTTCTTTAAGTGCAAATGTTGTAGAGCGTCACTTGTGCACAAACCGAACATGCTAGCGCGCAACCTTTTTACAATGCGCATAGTAGGCACATTTACATAGTCAAGAACGAAGCGGTATCATACAACATACATGCATTCTTCTGTTTGTTGCGGTTAAGTAGCCTGCTTGCATTTGTTTGGGCTCACTAACCACAGAAACCACCAAGCTCTATCGGAAACTGCATACAAGTACTCTCAATTTCACCGTTATTTTGGCCAAGGACACTGAAATATGCTATTCTTCATGTAGTCTGTAGGCACTAAATGTTACGTAGCTGCGGCCCGTAATTAATTTTACTGGCCCCGAAGACATATTTTAAAATCATTATTTAAGAATTGTTAACCACGTATCTAATCGCCTAGCCAGTCTATTTGTTGTTGGTGGTCACGGTGGTGGTTGTTGTCCCTTTTCTAACTGAAAACTTCCATCTTAAATGCTTAAAACAGCTTCCGTGGCCCGGGACCTTCAGTCTATCAATTTCTTACAATCTTACCTTGTTCTCGACATTCTTCTTCCAACTGTTTTATTTCCAGCTCAGTTAACAGGTTTCTTATTATCTGAAAGTAACTCACACATATATCTCTCACATTTCCACTGTGAGCTAGTGAAATATTAACGCTTTCTCCACTGTTATCCCAATTTATAGTCGAGTTCGGATCTGCCACCCTTACACTGTCAAAATACAAGTTAAGTTGATGAAGGGATTTTGAGTAAACAATGGCAACATGGACCCATCTGTCCACGCCTGGATATGTTCCTTTTCTTTCAAGAAGATTTGTAGAATTGCCGCCCACAATGAATGCTTGGCCTTGCAACCGTGAAACAGTCTTTGTGACAGTAAACTGTACATGGTATTGTCCTTGGCTCACAGGAGTGGAATATAATATTTGCACCTCTTCATCTCTGGCCACTGTTCCATTAATATAAGCCAGAAATGAAATGGTAAATTCGTCGCAAGTTTGTTTCAAACACTCGTCGGCAAATTCACCAAGAATGACTTCTGTTGCTGATGGTATACAAAGTCCACGAAACCCTTCCTTGCGGCTGGCTGTGGCGCCAGATGGTAAAAGATTGCTGTTAAATGACTGATTGTTCGTCGGATCATAGCCATAAAGAAGGCTCGCTCCAGTTGGAAACAGATACCACAGGTAGGATTCTAAAAAGAATACATGACAGTGTTGTTGTTACTTCACTGGCTGCTAAGTGAGACATTAGAAAAAAAGTACAAATTACACTTCTCATGTTAGTAATACACTCTCAATTCACGGGTAGCAAGCAGCCTCAAAGGCTTTTACATATCCTGAGTGAGTACAGTAACTGAAGAGGGATCGATTTTGAACTGTTACAATTTTCTTTACCTATCCCCATGCCAGCTACATTGCTCTAACTCATGGCTCTAACTCAGTTTGATAAGTATTTGTCTCAGCGTAATAGGCTTACTCAACATCAAAGCGGGAATTGCAAGTATCACTCTGCAGAAACCTTAAGCCTGCTTATTACTAATCACATATTCAGGGCCATGGAAGAAATGAAGTCCTGATAGACCTTATCAAAGCATTTGCATATAAAAACACGTCTCTTCAAACTGCGTAATCTGGGCACGTCAAATCAGTTCCTTGAATGGTTCAAAGCTACCTTACCAATCGCAAGCAGTCCACTCGACTTGGCGCTTAACGATCTGAAGAACTTACAATCACACAGGGAGTACCCCAGGGATCCATCATAGGACCCATGTTGTTTGGTTTTTATATGAAAAATCTACCTTCCGCAGTCGAGTCTCCGAGTATCAATTCCTACGCTGACGACACAATGGTTTATCTTTCCTTTTCTTCAGAGGATACCGATTCCTGTCTTGCCAAAATCATAGAAGACCTTCGCCATATTGCTGGTCGGAGTTGCTCGAAGCAGTTAATGATCAAATCAAGTAAAACTGAACTAATTTTGTTTGGAACAAGGTAGCTCCTGAACAGAGTAAAGGGCGTTACTATAACTCTCCTTAGTCAGGATCTTATTTCTGTACCCTCAGTCAAAGTCTTGGCCATTATACTAATGATCTGACTTCGCCCCTTCTACGTACGTTTAGGTCAAGCACCTATTTTCTAAACCCCTACTTTTAGCTATTTTAACTCATCTTGTCTTTAGTAAGTTCCTATACACTTTCAAACAGAACATACAGAAGTTACAACTCGTAAGTAGTTTGATCATGTCTCACCGTTCCTTTAGGAATTAGGATGCCTTTCCTTTCTTTAAAAAGATCAACTGCTGGTGCGCGATGTACATGCAAATGTACAAAATTGTAAACGGCTATACCCCGTCGTATTTAAGTAATTAAAGTAGCAAGAGATCAGATGTGCATTGTTATAATACTAGACAAAGTGTTAATTTAGATCTTCCCAGTGTAAAACAACCACTACTCAACGCCCTTTTCAATTTTACTCAGTCAACATATGGAATTCTCTGAGTGCCAACACAAGAAACAGTCAATCCTCCGCCAGTTTTAAGCGCAATGTTAGTGTGAATTATGTACCAAACTATAAGTCTAATTTTGACTTTTTTTTAAAGATAACTTTGAATACTGTTACGGAATACGTATATACATAAAACGTGCCTGAAAAAGGCCCAGACTATTTGCACAGAAACCTGGCTAAAACCGGATTTCTGGTGATTGCGGTGAGAATTTTCTTTCTTAATTTGTCCCATCGTTAAGGTCAGTCCCTGAGCTAACTTGCCATGGGATGGGAAGGGGCCTCCATGTCAATCCTCAGCGGCGGGGGGAGGTTCTGCAAAAGCGTCGCATGGTCAGTTAATCTCTCTGGAGAATCAGTTCACTGGCCATGTTGGCCGATTTGCCAATGAAAGGAATCCCCTCACCGATCTGCTTGGCTGCAAGGCTGTGTCAGGACAGGGGATGATGTGGCCTTGAATTCTCTTCTTAGGGCTAGTTTTAGTCTTAGCTTGAGCTGCCTCGATCTCGTGGGCCTTAAAGCAGCCAGAGATGGCCAAGTTGAGAGTGTCTTTTTGATAGACTTGAATATTTCTTTGCTAACCAGGGACCAAGAGAACAGTCACCATAGAGGGCTTATGAGTAAGAGCTCAATTTCTTTAAAATATTGGTCATTAGCCCCTTTATTTAAGTCAAGTTAAGCTGTGTGGCCTAGAGTTGCCAGCTGATGCGATTTTCCTAAATTCGGCTAGATGTATAAGTAGCAATTATTCCACGAATGCACTTTGGATATGAGATGGTAGAATAGCCAACGAGGCGCGTATCGCCGAGTTGGCAACAATCATCTCATATCCAACAGGCGCGAGTGGAACAAACGCCCACAAAATATGAAGAATCCCTCCCGACTTTATTTGACATTTAAAAACAACCGATTTTCAGCTTGTTTTTAATTTTGAGCAGACTCGTACAATTACCACATTTTGAGAGCATGATGTGGTAATAATGGCTCGTATTCCATGATGGCAACGCCGATCAGAGCTCTAGAATTGCATTATCCTATGATTCAGTTTCTAATAATATGTAAATTTTAATGTTTTAGCTTAAGACATTTACCTGCAATACTCTATTGTAACTTATTCTTATTTTCCTTCTTTTCATCATTAATTGTAAATTAACTCTGAAAATCCCTTAGGGAGACAATAAAAACTACTGTACATCATGTTTGTGTTAAATTGTATCAAAGACGCCCCAGCATAATAAATAAATGGGGTTGTTCGGAAATCTAAACTTCCTCCATTCGTTATTTGTTTGGAATTGTTACTCTTATATTTAACACTTTATCGTAATAGGTATTGTTAATTGAAAGGAAAGTCATTCTTGCCTTTAGAGCAGTTTTTGCCAGTGTATCCAGGGACGCAAGTGCAGTTGTAGTCATTAATCAAATCATTACAACTTCCTCCATTCTGGCAGGGGCTATGAGTACAATCGTTGATATCTATGAAAACAGACATAAAATAATGAGCAAAAAAATAAATAGATGAAGATAAAAATAGTACCTTGTGCACTAAAACAGAACCGTTTCTTTAAAGCCTTGCTTATTATGTATCAGACATTGTCAACTGACTATCCTTTAAGAAGATAAATAAAATAAAAAGCTTCGATCAGTTGCCCTGTAAGGTAATCTAGTGAAGGGTCATATTATTAGCCTCCGTTGTAGTCGGACTTGTCACTCGAAATCCAGATAGAGAACTCGATAAATCGGCACCATTCTTTTTTCTCGCTTGCGACGGGTGCAGCGAGTGCCGCTGGGCGAACAGATTCAAACATGTAAACCACAAAAAGCACATGATATAGTCTCTGGCGTCCTGAGAATCACACTAACAGCTTCAATTTTCGGACAGTTAAGGAGCACTTACTAATACCACAGTTTCTTCCGGTGAATCCCAGTGGGCATGTACAGTTAAAGCCGTTGAACAGATCAATGCAGGTACCTCCGTTTTCACATGGCCCACTAGAACAATCATCTATATCTGTAGGGGAATATGAAAACAATTTCAGCACTTCATATGTAACTAAGCTTAACTAACACATTAATACATTCACCCACTCCGTTCGCTGTATATCTCTTGTTCTGTTTAAAATGTTGTATATGTTTTTTCTTGAGGCATAGAAGTACCTGTGTTTAACCAGGAGAGAGGCGATGTTAATTACGGGAAAGGAACATACTGGATAGTATAATTCCCTTGAGAACTTCTTAATAACTCGCACCCTATTTGCTAAGAATTCGAAAAAGAAACATTTGGGGACAAGAAAAAGGGGCCCTTTATATTACTATTTCAAAAGTTAAATACAGTTAAATATGTCGCACAATGTCAGTAATAGAAAGCTGCTGTCCAAACCGATTAAAATGTTTATACTGAGCTATAAAACACTGTGTAGATTACATAAGCTACCAGATAAAAAGACCAGAAAACCTTTTTACTGTAAAAGCGCTTGATCAGAATCTGTCATGATCTGTACAGATATCTAGTACATGCAAAAATTTCTCTTAAAAGGTTGGTTCCATAAAAAGAATGAGTAATCTTCCCAGGAAGGTCAGAGAAGAAATTTACTTTAAGATAATTATTCCCTGTGTAGTCTATTCTATCTCTGTCGGGGGAACAGAAATTGCTCCCCAGCCTTATTAATTGGTAAAACAGAGAGAATACATGCTTAGAGCAGCCAGAACCATATTTAATCTACTACCAGAGTTAAATAACGAGCAAAGTCGAGCTAGGGCTGACTAGCAACCATTATCCAACGTATATAAAAGAAGGTTATTAACCTGCTCTTATGCATCAAGAATACTATGGTAATATCGAAACTGAGATCGACAACATTTTTAAGAAGAAGGAGGACAATGGATACGACATGAGCAGAAGGTTTCAACTTGAAATCGTCCGAAGTAAATCTGAAGTAGGCAGAAATAGTTTAAGGTATAGAGGAACACTAGTAATCTGGAACAGTCTCTCCAACGATCTAAAGGAACTTAAGAATGCAAAGACCTTTAAGCTTAGCCTGAAAAAGGCCCGGAACATAATTAATAAAACCAACCTCCAGAAAGAGGCTGCTGTCATTATCAACAAAAAAGAATTCAAAGTTTTTTATATACTTTTAGGCTGTACCCTATTATGTTCCAATGATGTGTTTAGTTATTTACTTATTTATCATACACTGGAATCATAGAATTATAAAATCTGCATGGGAATGTTTTCATAGGATGTATTTCAGGATATTATCGTATTATATCGTATTATTTGTATCTGTAAGTAGGAAATATATTTTTTGCAGGTCTACATCAGCTTTTTATTTACATACATGTATTACAACATAATATTATAAGTAGTTTTTAAGTAAGACTCTCACTGTTCAGGGGCGGATCTAGGGGGAGGGTGCGGGGGGTGCGCACCCCCCCCCCCCTTAGATGACCTGCGGTTTTCTAATACAGCTGGAATTCTCCCAAAAAAAAAAACCAAGTGGTTTATTGGTGTTGAAGTAGAGCAAGAGACAAGTGCACCCCCTCCTAAAAAAAATCCTGGATCCGCCCCTGCTGTTTTTCTTTACGTAAGGAATTTATTGCCGTAGCAGTGTCAAAATATAAGACGTATTAAAACAGAGAGCCTTTTTAACCGGTAAACTTACTTTGAGAACAATTATTCCCTGTGAATCCCATTTGACATATGCAGCTGAAGTTGAGATGAAGATCTATGCAGGTCACGCTGTTAACACATGGACTGGAAGCACATTCATTGATATCTAAATTTTAAAAAAGGGTTATTAAGTAACCATAGCACAAAAGTGTAAGACATGAAAATGCCGTGTTTGCATTTAAACTGGCTAACGTTTCGCCAAGGCTTACGTAAGCGTTCGTGTCTGGGGCTTCCCGCGATCCCTCCTCGACAAAGTCTTCTCTTCTTCTTAATTAAAGTACGTATGGCTGGGCGGGCAGGACGGCGTGCGCTAACATCAAAACCAAAATTTCTCTCATCGATAAGTCACCAAATGCTTTTATAGGCACGGAGCTTTGGGTGCGGAAGCCCTGCTTCAAGATAGAATACAGTATGAAAACGTGGTTGGTCTCGGTTATGGAAAAAAAAACTTTCTCACAGTTGAAGGGAAATTTAGTTTTTGAAATCTTAAAAATAACCGCGACGGATAAGCGATAACATCAGTTGCAAGAATTAGGCCGTCGTCTTTGTGCTCGCCAACGAACAGGGTAAATGGAACAGGCGAAAGTCATGTCGGCAAGCGTGGTTTAGGGAAAAGGAGCTCACGCCATCTTTGCGCTTTCTCGCACTATAAAGGAGAATTTTTAAAGGCTATCTTATTAACATGAGGCAATCCACTCGGCAAAAGGTACGACAAACCAAAGAAAGTCCTAATAGTTAATAACAATGTTCATACTAATTTAAATGAAGATATGATCGTCGCAGTTGCAATAGCAGTTTCAGCAATTGCAAATAAACCCAAAAATAATATCGGGGCTTTAACTGAACGGGATTTAGACACGCATGGCCTCTGCGTTAGCGCTGCAATGCTCCATCAACTGAGCTATAAAGACGTATATTTTAGAACAGGTCAATTAGGTGAATTCGTCTTAACCATGAAAGAAAAGAAAATAGGATAAAGATGACGTGAACTGCGGAAAACAAATTTCAACGAAAATATGATCGTCGCAGCTGTAATACCAATTTAAGCAATAAATTGCAAATTAACCCGAAAAAATTTCTGTGGTTTAATATTCATACCATTGTCTAGTATAGTGATATTCACTTCCACTTCCGAGAACGTTGTTACGTTATCTGATGTAGATATTGCTACAGATAATGTCTCGTTTCCTTCACCAGAGATTACATCGTCTATGATCTCCACTGAGATGCCAGCAGATGTCTCCCCAGGCCGGATAACCGCTTCACCACTACCTGGAACTCGAGAGAAGTCAGCCCCGGCCGTAGCAGTGATTTCTTTTATTGAATAACTTAAAAATAACAAAACAAAAACAAAACAAAAGGAAAGGAAAAAACATTTTGGTAAAAAATATTTTCTGCTTACGTTTTCATACCGTGTCTAGATCTGCCTAAGGGTGTCAGAAATACGCTTAAATGTATCCTCCACTGTGGAGTTATTTCCTAAAATCGGAGTTAACAACTCAGCTACAAATCAAAGGAAGAAGACGAAGAAGGAAATTCACCTGCTAATGAATATTGTTGTTTGAGTGATGTTTACTAAAGATTGTCTTAGTCACTTACTTGATTACTGAAGCCAAAACAAGGTTTCCATTTCGCGGTAAAGTCAACGTAAGATTCCCACTATCTTCACTTGCAACAATGTTTTTCTTTGTTAATTCCAAATGTACCATAAATGGGCTGGTCGCTGGAAGGATTGAGAACTTAAGATAAAATTAAAAAACTCTAACATGTCCTTACTGCAAAAACATTTTACCTGAATACAAACAGCGAAATCAAACGAAAATATATCCCGAATTTTATAAAGTATGTTGTAAAACATATATCTACCACATAAGAGGGAACTCTTTCAAGAAAGTATTTTTCGAAAGGACAATTTTCAAGGCAGCTTGAGGAAAGAAGAGGCACTATTTACCGAGAGAAAAAACATTCAACCTTTTTCCCCATTATTAAAGCCAAAAATGACCTCTCCAGGAAATTGTGTACACCGCACTAACTTAGTTGACTTACCTTGCTCTCGACTTTCTTTTTCTAGTTGTGCCACTTCCGTGGCAGTTAGGGTGCCCTTGATGACCTGCAAGTAACTGACAAAGATGTCATGAACGTTTGTCCTTGAACCTAATGATAAGTGAACAGTAGAGTTGTCACTTTGCCAAGGAGAAGATACCACAGCGTCACCAGCTGTCACCATAACGCTGTTCACATACAGTTCAAGACTGGTGGAAACTGCTGAGTACACAATAGCCACGTGAACCCAGGTATCAGTTGCAGGAAAAGCTATTTTTCTATCAAGAATAGTTGAAGAGTTACCGCCAACAACATACGCATGTCCCTCCAGGCGCGCAGCAGTCCTCCTTACAATGAATTGCACATGATAGGAGCCTCGAAATGATGAGTTAGAGTCCAGTACTTTCATACTTTCTCCCACGTTCACTGGCCCCACGATATAAACCAAAAATGAAACACTGAAGCCACTACAGACAGTGGCGTTCTTAAAACATGGACTGGCGAAATCTCCTAAGTCGATTTCGCTTGCCTGTGGTATTTGGATGCCTTGTACGTTCTTCTTCGTGGCCACTTTTATACCAGAAGACAGCTCATCGCTTTCAAAAGACATGTTTAACATTGGCTCGTAACCGTAGAGGCGATTTTCACCGACTGGAAACAAGTACCAAGTGTAGGTGTCTGCGAAGCACAAAGGAGGTACATGTGGGTATTACATCAGAACACCAATGACACTTAGGCTTAATTAGTATTATTTATCCAAAATGTTTCTCCATTTTGGCTCAAATCTCCCGGCTAATTCTTCATAGCCAGTTAGTGTTGACCAAATTTGGAAAGCGTTTCCTATATCCGAATAAATGAGGTTAAAACTGCTAAAACGGTAGAAAAAGGACCATAACAGAAAAAAAGTCGTCGTCTTGGTAGAGCTGTAGAAAAAGACGGAACATTTCACACGTTTCACGAAGAAGAAATAGCTGAATTACTACCTAAGAGGAACAACTTAAATAAAACATTAAGTCGACGGATGAACTCTGGTATTTGAAGAATATATGCACAACTAAACGTACCGTCGGCACGTACCGTCGCCAAACAAAATTAATTATCGTTCATGTTTTGAAAACCAAAGATTAAGCAAGATAAAAGTATTTTAAAAAAAGGGCAAGAAGTCAAGACGTTTTCTTATAGTATCTTACCTAAAGTGCAATTTTTTCCAGTATAGCCCGGAGTACAGGAGCAGTTGTAGTCTGATACCAAGTCAGTGCAGGTTCCATTGTTTTGACAAGGACCGCTTGCACATTCGTCGATATCTACAAGATGTTACAAATTAATCACTGATTGTTGTTCATGGTTGTTGTTGTTGTTGTTGTTCTTTTTTGTTTGTTTTGTTTTGTTATTGCTTTGCAATATAACAAAATTTCAGTTGATAACCATGCCGAAGTATTGTTCTGGTCGGGATGTTTTACGCGTCACAAACGATTAAGACAAAAAAAGTTAGTATTTATTTAACCTGAAGGTTCACATAATATCTTATCAAGGTTCCTTTACCGTTAAGGCCCTCACATAAACACCGCAATGTAATGGATAAATAAATAAGATAAACTCGTTAGTATTGATCAAGTTATAATTCTTCTGATCCTGACATCCCCTCCGATAAAGTTAGTGCCCAGTTTTGGGATATACAATGACGGTATATATCTAAAATATCTTTTTACATGGATGTCAAGGAACTCAAAACTTAAAAATGTAACATTTGATGTAGTCAATCTCCCTTCATTTTCTTATTACAAAACTTAGACGAAGTGCCTGGCAAATAAGAACTGCTTCTACAAGTATAGGAAATAGGCTGTCTTATCCTTTATCCTCTCATGAAAAATCCGAATTCAAGGATACTGGAACTATTTGCTTGTGGAATCCAGAATCTTGGGCTTTGGAAACTGGAATGTTTTGCCACCGAAAAGGAATCCGGAATAGTGCCTTAGTCCGAAATCCCTAGTTTAGAATCCAGCAGATTCCTAGACAGACTTGGAATATCTTACATGGTGGGATTACCAACATTGCAATCCACAGTATTTTTCTGACCTGACTGTACTCACCGTCATCCAGGATAACTAACTGAACACTCTCTTCTGTCACACTAGTGATACCATCTTGTGATGTTAAGTTCAAGATTAAGGTTTCGTTTACTTCTGGCGATGTGTCGTTTACGATGTTCACTGACAAACGTTTAACAACCTCTCCAGGTTTGAAGACGAACTGTCCATATGACAAATCTTCGATGGTGAAATCCGAAACGTTGGACAAAGTACCCTCTGACAGGGTGTACCTGAAATGATTTAGAAAAATTGAAAGAAAAACTTTTGAAATCTGCATTTTAGTAAGATGAAGATAACGATTTCCTGTTATGTCACCTCCCGTTTTACTCTCAGAGTATGGCATGCATCGCCCACGATTCAATTAAGGGAATTTAGCGTTTACATAAAATGCGTCAAGACCTCAAATTCATTGTTTTTGTTATTGTTGTTGTTGTTGATGATTTTGTTTTTCATTTCTGCGAGCGGCTTTCTACATTACATACATAAAAATGGCACACAGCGAAACAATTTACATTGATGCACTTACATCACGACTGATACTACACCAAGGTTGCCTTCTCTATCGATAAAGATAGTAATGACTCCATCTGACTCTTGAAAAACTCTTGAAGACTGCCTAACTGTCACTGTAGTAAGATTTGGGTTTGTGGCTAAGGAAGAAAAAAACATAGTAAGCTGAGGAGATCATTAAAAATCATATAAAAAACAGTTTAGGTTTGGGTAAAACATTTTTTTAGCAGAGATAAGCTAAGTCGTCAGGCGAGCGTACCTTGAGTGAAACTTTCGTCCTTTAAAGTGTTGACATCACCTTGTATCGCGTATTCAAATACCTGTAAATAGCTCGCGAAAAAACCATTGGAGCTCATGGAAGCCCCTAGAGTCATGCTGACTTGTGAGATAGAACCGTTGAAGTAAACTAAGGAGGCATTCAATTTGTCATTTGTTCCGTTTAAGAAAATCTCGAGATCACCTGGCCCTTTGTAGATAAGTGCTACATGAATCCATTTTTCGGTGAAGGAAAACACAGCAGAGGCCATTGCCTCGTTGAGATCCCGAGAAACAATGGCAACAGCCTTGAAATGAGAGTTATTATTTGAAACAGTGAACCGAACACGATGACTTGCATCTGTTATAGGCATCTGATGAATGATATCTACTGTCTCATTCTCTGGAATGCTTCCATTCATCTTGAATAGAAAGGAGACGGTAAAGTTATTACAGACTGCGGCATCCGCAAAACAACGAGACGAGAAATCTCCCAGGGTGACCTTCTCTCCTGGTGGTACCCAGAGCCCATTCACACCGTTATCTTTAGTCACAAGAGACCCATTAGGAAGAAGCTCGCTCATAAATGAAAGGTTGGCTTGCTGCTGGTATCCATATAACCTGTTACCGGCACTAGGAAACAGGTACCACGTGTAACGATCTGCAACAAGACAAGTAAAGCGCCATTAAATATGATATAAATCCTACAAGAATGTTTTCAACCTACGTTCTTTAATGACAAAGAATTATAGCAATTTTAGAGATAAAAATGCCGTTACGTCCTCCAAAATGAAGCGATATGTCAGAATGGAATGTAAAAGGCTTATTACTATAAGTCAACTTCGGTGCAAAACCTGGTTAACAAAGTCATATAGGTACTAGACGGTTGAGATGACAAAATACGGAATAATAAGACTTTATTAAAGACAAAAAATTGGTTTATTTCGCGCTCATTTGTCGAGAGCTGTTGTCTATGTAAGTACAGATAGTGGAAATGACATAAGACTTACGCAGTTGGTTGTTATCTGTCTAACTTTTCCAAGAAACAAACCCAAAAAGGCACGTTTAAAATTCTCAATGTTTGAGAGAGATGTTTTTTTTTTTCAGTCAGTAACACAGGCGGGTACTGCTAATACGAGTCAAAGTTATGACGCTCTAGTTACCGGACCAGATGCTCTACCAATAAGCTACAGGTGACTAATGGCAGCTCGTCACTAAACTGGGTTCATGTGACAAAAACCGGATTGACATTCTAGTCAGTAGTCCTAGAATTTGTTGTCGCTAATAACTTGGTGGGAAACTTAATCCCAATATCGAGATAACAATGCACTCTCGCTTTAAGACAGAGAAGTAGCCGCCTTGTTCCCCGTGAAGTTAGGCCGAAGGCCCTGGCTGTGCTGAGAGAGGTTTATAAATTTGTCGAAATTTACCTCGCGCGTAGACCGTGTGTGGGTCGCTGAGCGAGAGGTTAATACCTTTTCGCTGTATTTCTATCGGGCTTGGTTGGTGTTTGTCCTTGACCGCATCAATACAAACGCAACCCGGTTGTTTTTTTGCGGCCGTTTTTAGCGGTTGAGAACTGCTTTAGGCGATAAATTTTGACAGCAGAAGCACTTTAAAGAGAAAATGGAAGCGATTTGGACTCCATTTGTTTTGACGCGGTTAACGACGAACACCAACCAAGCCGATAGAAATATAGCGAAAAGGTTAACCTCTCGCTAAGCGACCCTCAGCGACTCGCAGCTTCTTTTTGTTCTTTCCTTTTTTCTCTGTAGGCTCCTTTCCCTTTTATTCCTACTGCTGGCCTTTAATTTGAGCTTCTCGAGATACACTGATTTTTCAGTTTGGAGAGTCAAACAAGATGATCGTTGAGGCGGAATGGCGTACGTCCACTTTAATGATAAATTAAAACGTGTGGGTATATTTTTGATGTGATCATTTTCATCGATCATCCCGTTATTGAGATCATGATGCTATTTCTTCTCATTTAGACCCCGTCCACACGTATCCGGAGATTTTTTTATCCGCAAATTTTTTTATGCGGATACAAAAACATCTGCGTCCACACGTAGCGTATACGAATCGTATACGACCGTCCACACGTTTCCGATTCGTATCCGGATATCTCAAAGGATTAGTCAACAGAGCATGCGCATAACAAAGAAAGCTGAGCCTGCGATAATTTTGGCGCCAAATTCGCAGCTTTCTTGTTTGTTTACTTGAGGTTTCAACACGTGTGAGCTTGAAGAGCGAAACAAATTCTTGTTAAAAAACACCATAATGCTTAGACGTCTTCTCAAGTAGTTAAAGTTTAGATTTAACATTGCAACATTTAGTTCGAGACACGCTATTAGGCTTGTTAGTAGTCCTAGTAGCATTGAACACACAACGTTTCTGCTCGCCGCCATTTTGGAAAATCTCGCTCGGAAAAAGACTGGTTCTGATACTGTGAAGTCAGCGTATACAAAAATATACGGATACGAGCGTCCACACGTATCCGGATACACAGCGTATACAGAAATTTCCACTCTGGAGAGCGTATACAGAAATCTCCCGATACACCGAGCGTATACGGCGGACATGGGTGGACGCTAGGTGTATCCGCATAAAAAATTTTGCGGATACAAAAATCTCCGGATACGTGTGGACGGGGCCTTAGAAGAAATTCTCACCCTTTCTAATTAAGAACTACTGTTCGTTGTTTTTCGAGTATTTACAAAGACTATTTGCAGTGAATTTGGAAGTTTAAAGGGGAGGACTGAGAAATCTTATAAGTTTTGTGTGATGGTAACGATGCCAGCAACGAACGGCCAACAAAGAGAATTACACCTTGATGCAGGGATAGAGATTTTGTCGGCTTATTTGTTCGTTACACATATCCGACAGCTTTTGTCCCCCTAGTTTCCCTGACGTCATACTCCCCAAGAAAAAAGAAAAAGAAAAGCGTGTTATCAGCGATCATTAGCCTATCATTGTTGTATAAGAAGAACGTCGATGTTTCTGGAAACGTTTTTGACGCAATGCGCCTGTAGATTCTTCGAAAAGCTATGTAAAATATGCATTATTAAAAATAAGAACGTGTTTTTTCATATTAATAAACACGAAATCGCCAGCTATTTATATGTAAAAAACTATAAATCACTGAAATAATTGCCTTACTTTTTTTAAGCTAACTAATTGTTTAAGGGTTGATTAAATAGAAATTCATTTCTTTCCGAACTATTTCTCGCGTTTCTGTTTTACGTACATGTAGCTGATCTTGCAATAAAAAACATAAAATCATCATTGGCAATCAGAGTTATTAAAAGCGGCACTAAATTAAAGGGACACGGGACAAAGGACAAATCCTGGCGAGATTTTCAGAAGTAAGAGAGCTGATGGCTATGTTTAGTTGAAAGTGTGCTTAAGGATAACGTTCACTGTAACCACACAAATGATAATTTGCTTGACTAATTCCCGGGGACTAATTAAGTTAAACACAAGGATAAGTAGAGATCATTTATGAACTTTAGCGTTGCTATTAAAAAATTTAGGAGGACCTGCCGATTAGGGGAAAGTTCCTCAGTGAAAGAATAGACATTGCTACTGTTAGCACTGATCGATCGTTAAACAGTGGCACGTTTATTAAGGTGAAAACTAGGACTACTAGTGGACAAATGGCCTATTATAGTTTGTTTCAATTAAATGTTTCATTCCATATTTTCCGTGTGTTTCAAATTAGCCTTTTTACATATGAAATATTCAAACTTGGCAAATTCAGAATGAAACAAGTTGTAACGTGAATGGAAGCAATTCCAATGCTAAAGGAGCCCCTATCGAATAAGCGAACATCAACAGCAAGACCCGGGCACCAGCGACCACCCTCAGCCAAAGAATGAACCATGAATTTAAAACAAGTACGAATGAACTTGAAACTGTTGGATAGTGTTCCTTCCCCGCCTGTCTCCAAAGAGTAGACAATGCATGGAAACCGCATCGAATATCATAAACCTTCAAAATGTATACAGCTTTTGCCTGGAGACTCACGACTCACACAAATTCAGGGGTGGAAACTTTGGGCTTTCAAATAAAAATTGCAGTATGGAATCATTTAAACTTTGAAGTACAGCAACACATTCGCTTTATTTGTAATTTAAGCGAAAAATAAAATCAGGTAACAAATTTACAGTTGAAATATAAATAATCTCATATTATATTGTAGTGTGTTTCTAAGTTTTCAGATTTTGTGACTCATTAAGCCGATTTTCACCTCTCAATCGTCATCATATCTTTGACGTTTTTACAACGACTACCCACTTTCGGCTGTTGTTAGTTGGAAAAGCCGAAAATTTGGCTTTTCTTTTCAAAATACCTCTTAAAACCTCTGTTCTTCTGTTGACGGGGCTACCCATAATTACACACATTATGTGCTGTTTTTATATTGGTCCTGTAATAACGGTTTAAAGACAATGTTTTTTATTACAATAACACAATCGCCTTGTTAACAAATTAAAGTAAAACTCGCCCAAGGTCACTAGAAACATTTACTTAATTCTCCGCCAGTTATTTAAAACGTTTGAGAATTCTTTGGTACAGAATAGATAATCTTTCTTCGTTGTTCATTTGCCCTTTGCAAACAGTATATTGTAAGTTATTGGCTATGGTAGGTAAAGACGGTTATTGTCAACGCGAATTAAGCCTAATTCTAAATAGGAAGCAAATAAGAATAAATAATAGGTTTGTCAAAATAACAAGCCACCGGTAAGGCAAAAAAGAAAAATGTAATGAAAAGTGTTGAAATTTACAACGTGCTTTATAGTGGACTCTGGTGTGGCATGCTTTGACGCGAGAAGAAAAAAAAGAAAATACTGCAACTAATTAATAAATCTTACCAGTTGAAAGGGAACAAGCAGGGTACAGCCAGATAACAGATATTACTATCAAGAAGAGCATTCCTTTAAATAATTGTAGTCAAATGCTGCGGACTCTTGAAGACATTAAAATATGATGTTAACATATGCAGTCAGAATTGACGAGCAAAGTAAGCCATGCATAACGAGCTTTCGCTTATTTATATTGCTCAGGAGACAAATTGTGTTTACCAATATAATTACGGAAAGAGAAAAAGCTAGAACTATCAACAGGGAACTGTGTCTGATCGATTGTGTGAAGAGATTTTTAATAAGTTTACGTGCCTAAGCAAACTGAGCTAGCTTTGAACCGTGTTCCCTTACTTTGAAAATGTAAAGCTATCAATCAAGAGTCAACCAATGATCGTTAAGTTCATCTTCAGCAAACCTAAAAACTGACTCCTTTCATTGAAATGGAACTTGTGCAAGTTGCGTGCTTTCAACATGGCACTTTTGCGAGCAAATTGCGAGCTCAAAGAAAACGCCTTCACTGCAGGCTAGGCTGAGAGCTTGCTACCAGACTCGGCCCGTTGCTTTTTTTATTATATGTTAATGACATACATCAATGCTCGAATAAACTTAAGTTTTATCTCTTCGCAGATGATACTAATATCCTTTATGCCGATAAAAACTTAAAGTCCCTAGAAAATATAGTAAATATCGAATTACAAAACCTCCACGAATGGTTAACATCCAATAAGTTAACTCTCAATACTACAAAAACTAACTTTGTAATCTTTCATCCTTATCAAAAAAAAGTCACTTACCAACCGAGCCTCTACATGTTCGATAACGAAAAAAATGGAAATGTAACTCTAGAATCCAAAAATTATATTAAATATCTTGGGGTGTTGAGTGATAAAAATCTTACTTGGAAATATCACATTGACGCCATTACGGCAAAAATCAGTAAAACCGTTGGACTAATTTCAAAACTTCGGCACTCCATACCCCGTCATATACTGTTATATATTTACCAAACATTAATCCACTCTCACCTAAACTATGGTCTTGCTGCCTGGGGTCAGGCATCCAAGACGTCCCTCAATAAAATTTTAATTCTCCAGAAGAAAGTGCTTCGCATGATGTATTTTACGGATATACGTGAACACGCAATTCCTCTATTTATCGACGCTGACATATTACCAGTGTCATTTATGTATTATAAAACTGTGGCTAATCTAATGCACGATATTAACAACAACAATTCGCCAACAAATCTGCTCAATTTATTTGAAAAAACCTCAACAATTCATTCATACTATACAAGATCATCTAGTTCAGGTAACTTTCACGTCAAAAGCTCAAAGCTGGAAATACACAAAAACTCCTTGTCTCGCTTTGGTGTAAAACTTTGGAATGAGATGCCTTGTCATATTAGAGATCTTCCTAAAAAGAAATTTAGGAAAGTACTTCACAGATTGCTTTCGGATATCTTAAAAAGAGAAGATGACTATATTGAGACGCCCTTAATAGTTGAAAAAGTTCGATTAATAGTTTAGTGATTTCTGTATTAAAGTATTTGTTTGTTTTGCTTGTTCAGATTTAATGTAATTAAAATAAAACTGTGATAGAATATTATTTATTGTAACTTGTAAATTGTAGTTTTTCCTTCCTTTTCCTTTCCTTTAATTCTTTTCCTTTCAATTTATTTTTCTTTTAACTGGTCCGCCTAGATTAGCAATTGCTATTTTGCGGGCCAGTCTATTGTAACCAATAGTCTTATGAGATAAAGTTGAAGTTGAAGTTGAAGTTGAAGTTGAAGTTGAAGTTGAAGCCATGGGACAATGCGTGCCAGTGTTTCCTATTATATATACTCATTTGCATATCATTAATTAATCCCCAGGGATGATATTTACAATTCAGATGGCACGTGAATAGCCTGCGAATACAGCCATTTCTTCTTGCTCTTCGCCACCAGAGACGTTTCGCCAGGAGGAACATCTGCGACTCAGCGACAGAAATTCCATACTTATGACATAAAATCTGTCCGGAATCTGGTCAGGAGCTTTGATTGGTAGTCATAGCAGTTGTATTGTTTGACCTACTGTGTACGAATGACAGACAAAAGACAAGAGAGGCCACAAAGGTCAAATGTAAATGCGATGAGTCTACAGCACTGTCTACTACAAAACAGTTAATTTTCGTGGAATATATTCTTCTTCAGAAAAAAGCATCTGAGTTTTGCTGTAGCTCGTTCGCGGTATTTATATATGATATGCATGATGCATGGATCCTGCCATCAAGTTTGTTTTGGAAACGCAGCGTTTGTGGTTGTTTACCATTTACAAACATTTTCCGGGAAATCCGGTGGAAAGTAAATGGAACACGAATTTTTGGGTCTTCCCAACGGAAAATTTCCGGGAGCAACGGAACATCTGAAAAGGTAGTCTTGCTTTTCCCGATGGAATATTCCAAACGGAAATTCGTGTTCCATTCCTTCAAAGCCATCTTTGATACCAGTTACAGGCCTTCGCGGCCGTTTTTGGGTAAATGGAACTGATTTGCACAAATGGTAAAGGCGATTCCGGGACGAAATTTACCAGTCCTGAACTTTGCGAACCATTTACCCACACCATGAACCGAATGGTTTGCCCATGTAAATGGTAAACAATCTGAGTCTCAAGTTCGTCACGTGCTCGGGGAGAAAGCGCAGCAATGCACCATCATGAATTTTGAGTCATTACCTTGGACGTGTCAAACTACTGAATCTGGAGTTACATGTGAGGTTGTTCATACTATGGTCACATTGCTGGGGAATATGACGGTAACGCCTTTGTTAATGTGATTGTTCCTCTCGCTCATCAGATACCATAGCAGCTGTTTATCAGATTTTCCGATAGAATAATTCTGAGCCTTAAGCACTGGGGTTTTTTGAACTGCGTCTCGTAGTCTCGCGTCTCGCGCGGCAGGTTTACCACGTGCATCATGGCTTTAGCATCCATCTAAACGTAGGAATTGTTCCAGACACATTGGAACAAAAAAAAGCAATGACGTAGTAATATAGTTTGTTATATAGTTATAACGATCAAACTGCATTCAATAACTCAGTGTAGAAGCCGAGAAATGTCTCGATTTGTCCTTAAAATCAACATTTCGGTGTAACGGGTGTTTGCTTTTTGTGTTTGCGTCAGTAATTTGTTTCCGCGAATTCTGCTGCTCTATGTGTTATCGGCGTGTTTGAAATTAGCCTGCGCCACAGATGGAAGCTAACTTCTGAACTGAGTCTAACCGTGATTAGCATCATGTTCATCTGCGACTTAGATTATGAAATCAGAGCGAAACGAACGCAAGGCAGCTAGGCAAGAAAGGATGTCATTTTCAGTTTTAGTTATTCGCTTACTGAAAATGTATTGCAGCCACTTTCTAATTAACTGTTTTGTCCTGATCATTTATTTTTACACCGAAAGGAAATGTGCCACCAAACAAGGACCCAGTGGCCGCACTGCAGTACCTCCTGGGACCCCTCCCTGAACTGAAAGTGTCAGACCGGACTGACCACGATTGATAATCTGTTGTAAGATCTGTCAGAATATATGCTTCTGGACCTGTACAGGTTCTGATTGTACCGTAAGACTACATATGTCTGCTTTTTGCACGTTTTACAGCTGTCTGTTATATAACAGAATGATTTCTTTTTAAGCCCAGAGTCTTTCTGCCTGAAAACTGTCATACTAGCCCTGCACTAACAAAGAGGATGTAAATGTGGTAGAGTATAAGTGCACAGTGAAACCTGTATTAAGCGGACAACGTATTAAGCGGACACCCTTTATTAAGCGGACAGTAGCCGAAGTCCCCAAATTTATTTCCCTTATTTACTTTAAATGAAACCTTTATTAAGCGGACACCTCTATTAAGCGGACGCGGACACCTAAAAAGTACCTGAAATGGTAATTTCTATTGTTGCCAACCTGTATTAAACGGACACTTGTAATTAAATCCCACCACCCAACATGCCAGACACCGGAAATGCGAAAGATTGCCACCCACAAATTTCAGTATTTTTACTTTAAAAAACGGGATTAGACGACCTGATTTGATTAGTTTCACAGTACAGTGTTGTTTTCTATTTCGTTTTGTTTGTATAGAGCTTGTTTCACTCATCTGAGTTCTTCAAATTTGAGTTGCAATCTATGTTTATGGTACTATCATCAATAAGTCCTCTTTAATAAAGAAATTAATGCAAACGTATATCGTCATAGTGTGGGAGTATTCTAAACGTTTCCACTGTTCATTTGAATGGCATTTGACAGCGATGACGTTATCTATCGAAACCTGTATTAGGCGGACACCCTGTATTAAGCTGACACTACAGAATTCCGCGGGGGCGTCCGCTTAATACAGGTTTCATTGTATTGTAAAAATACTAATTTTGACATAACAGGATACAAATATCCCGTTCAAACTCTTCGATAGTCGGGACGAGCGAAAAAGAAAGCAAAGGTTGCCCTTTTTTTCTTGCTCTCGCTCTTGTTATAGACCGGTAACGGAACTTATCTTTTGGACAAAAATTTTAATAAATAAAAAAGATTCACTCATAAACGTACTTAAAAGCACTTATAGCTTTCCAATTTATTTTTGAATTGCAATTTTAAAAATTTTACATAGATTTACTCTGATTCGGTCTGAGTTGTGTTTGTTTGGACTGTGTTTCGAAAGGTACGACTCTGTTGGCTAGGCTAATAGATAGGGAGCTGCTGTTGAACGACGAACGTCAACCAGAAGTGGACATTTTGCACTCTTGGGAACTGGTTTGTAGCCCAAATTTTCAGGCAGAATAGGGCCATTTATACGAGGAAAATTAGGACGCGTCTTACATAAGATGCGTCTTAAATAAGACGCGAAATTTCCGTATAAACGGCACATTTCGTATAAAATAAGACGCGACTTAGCTAAGACG